>CABFWB010000384.1:201332-261221 GCA_902151455.1 Timema bartmani | reverse complement strand
AAAAAAACTAATCTAAAGACAAACTGAACTTAATAATGTACTCAAAACCAAACTTAAAAGGACAATTTAGTGGGAGTATTGTGCACCTAACAATGAACGAATGTCCACCTCCAGCTCTGTTGTTGCT
Source organism: Timema bartmani (assembly GCA_902151455.1). Classification (NCBI taxonomy): domain Eukaryota; kingdom Metazoa; phylum Arthropoda; class Insecta; order Phasmatodea; family Timematidae; genus Timema; species Timema bartmani. The sequence continues at coordinate 261,094 of CABFWB010000384.1, read as the reverse complement.
AATCTCAAAAGATGCAGCAAGGAAGAATCTGCAAGGCAATTTCTGTACTGATTTTTAATGACTTTCAGAGAAGAAAAAACACTTTTACATATGTACGTGCTCCCAAACATTGAAGTCATTTTTAGTCCAAATTGTCTTAAGCTTGCGTATTTTTTGCTTGTAGATTGCACAGCTTAAGTTGTAGGCGTGGTTCTTGTACCTCGATTGTAGCACCAATAAGATTCATGTAAAGCTGGACACTGCTTTTCAGTGTTTCAGTTTCTTTGAATCGTGTGTTGAATTCTTCAATGATCTCTTGAATGTGTGAACTGAAATCTGAAAAATCTAACTGCTCTAAAAATTTTGGGCTTTGAATTTCTTCTTCTAGTTCTGTGGTATCAGACGAGACAAACTTATTAAGGAATTAAGGGATTTCCTTGCGAATAGCAAAAAACCATTCAAGGCACATTCCTGCACTCAGCCACCTTACACGACTGTACAGCAGCAAGTCTCTATATTCTACCTCAATTTCTAGCAAAAACTGCTTTAGTCGTCTATGCAAAAGGGCTCGATTTGCACCTCTTAAAACATTTATAATTTTAACCACAAGTTTAAAATCTTCAGTTTTCTTAATTGAATTCCCACATAACGCTCCCTGGTGAATGAGACAATGGATCATAGGACACGTTACGTCATTTTCTTTTAGCAATCTCGTCAGAACTGTCTTCTCCATCGTCATTGCTGTCACAATAGCTGAACATTTAATGAAGCCTCCAACTCTGTCGACAGTTATTTTAAACAGAATCATAAATGTCCCTCCCTTTTGATGTTCCTTTAAGAGATCAGACTTCAAATAGCTCCTCTTTACTGCTGAAGTCTTCGAAGGTGGTGCGTACAAATATTAATAGCTGACTGACATCTAACTGGTCAGTGCTTTCATCAAGGCATAGCGAGAAATGCGTGCTTTCTTTAACCAATCTAATCAACGATTTTTCTACTTGTTCTCCCATATCAATGACCATTTGGTTGGAAAGTGGCACCGATTCAAATTTCTCAGACATTTTAGCATCTCCAGCCTTTGCCATTTCCATAGCACACTTTTTAACAAGACTGCCTTCAATGAAGGTTTTTTTTTCCTTTGCCTTTGCAAGTTCAAGCGACACTGCGTAGGAGGCGTACAGAAAAGATGACTGATTTTGTAAGACTTTACTAAACATACCTGTTTGCTGTTTTAATTTCTTTTTGAAGTCTGCAACCAGTGCATGTTGAGCTTCTTCCTTTTATGTTGCATACTTGTTCTCGTGCATTGTTAAGTAATGTCGTTTAACATTGTACTCCTTCGGTACAGACACAATTTGCATGCATACCAAACACTGAAGCTTACCATCGTTGTTAGTAATTAAATAGTCATTCTCCCAGCTTTCCTTGTAAATTCTGTTTTCATTTTCAAATTTGCGTTTCTGCTCATTTTTTTATTCACGTAAAGGTCGCAAGCAACGGTACACTTTACACTCAACCCAAAACAAAGCCTCCAAAATGGACAGTAACTTGTGAAACTTCACTACACGTCAAGCAAGCACGACTGAGCATGAGTGGAGATGGGAGGAGTAGCCAGCAAGCTTTGCCAGGCGAGTCTATTGTTGAGTGAAGGGGAGAGAGGTCAGTGGAGGGGCCCAGCTACTCTTGCCGGGTCCTGCACTGTGCGATGCAGCGTGTTGCTTGTAGAACCGATGACTATTAATTCTCTATCAACTTTGTTTGCTCATTTTTGCCATATGAAAATTAATACATTTTTTGAACAATCTATGAAATATTTTTCGTAACTTTTCTTGAGATTAATTTTTTTAAAGCTTTTGCGGGCCGCAAAAAGTGGCTTCGTGGGCCGCATGTGTCTCATGGGCCGTCAGTTGGAAACCCCTACTCTAAAAGCTATTAGAAGCTGTTTAGAGTGATCCTTCTCTGAAAATTTTTGTAAAAGTGAATGTTTTTATACGTTATTTGTAGTTTGATACAAAGCCATATTAATAACTTCAAAAAATTTGGGTGTGAGGGTAGGGGGGGCCATAAACCCTTCCCCTCCCTAAGCCCATGTAGCTTATGCATGAACCATAATTAACCTTTTGTAGCAATTTTTTAATACTATGGGTGTGTGAAGTGGACTTCTTCAATCCAAAGTTAAGCCTTAAGTCTGAAGATTATTTCTAACATTAAAGATTGAGAAAATATATTATACTGTGGTTATTTGTAAAGCTTTAGAAATTAAATTTATTTTATAAAATGTTAAATTGCAAAATTGTTTAACATATCTAGACCAAAGCTTATGAATCAAGTAGATATCATAAAACATGCCATTATATGACTTTATGATTAATGACTTTACTTTGTCATGTGAATATTAATTTGTAGTTAACATAATATCAATTAAATACAAAAAATTAACATAAATGTTGGTGTTAGGCGTCACTTTTTTTATTGGTGAGGCTTTGCAGTTGTCATAGCTGACTTTTTTTTTTCAAGTTAAGTTGAAGATGATAAATATATAAAGCTAAGTCAAAGTTTTTGAAGCATCGCACATCTCTTAAATATAATGTGCAAACATTTATAAAAATGTATTCTTCTTTATTACAAATATTTCTTAATAATTCACTCTCTGACTGACAATAATTGTAGTGTTGGCACGCATTCTGTACTCCCGTTGCACATTGTGACCACACAAAGTTGGTAAATAATTACACTATTTTGAGTGAATAATTATTTACTTAAGTGTGTATTTATGTGCATTTAGTTATTTTTTTATATAATACATATTTATTTTTAATTACTTCCTCTGTAAAAACATACTTCGAGTGATAATGTTTCAATTGGTGTTCTATATTAATAAGTCTAATAGCGCTATTTGGAGAATATTTATACATCATTTCAATACAGAAAGAAATTATCAACATAATAAGACTAATAGGAGAGCAATGAAAATACCATTCACATGTTAGTTAAACTAATTAGTGAATAGGAAACAAATATATAGATTCATGTAGATATTTTATTCGTAAATTGATAAATTGTTTATCTTCATAAATTTTTCTGCTAAATGGCCTCAAATGTATTGCTAGCTAATTATTTATTTAAGTATCTATGAAGCAGCGAAACATAGTTCTGCCAATGATAATAACATTTATCATTGGTTCTCTGATACATAATTATATTTTGCAGCATTCCCAATGAAATTAAGAGATTAGAACTAGTGGTCTGCGAGTATTGGAATTTCAGATTCCAGTTTGTTGTTTAGGGGTACCGTATTGTGTTTGGTCAACAATGACACAATATTTACTCTTTTGTCTAATCGTCTGGATGTTGTTAATGAGTATACCTGAGCTCGCAGACCCCTAGTTTGAGCAGTAGAGGTGTGTGTGTATGTGTGTGTGTATACCTACTGTAATGTAATGATGTCACCAGACTGGCTGAGCAGGCAATGAAAGTGCAGAGAGAGAGAGAGGAAGTAGGATCTGACTAGTGACTAGTGAGGGAGTCTAGACTAGCCACAGAGCTGCGTCGCGACAGGCCAAGCGAAGGAGGCCCACTAACCAATGAGGTGGTCCCAAACAACTTGTACCAGCCAATCACAATGTTGGACAGGTTCAGGTCATCCAGCATGATCTGGGCCACCCCCATGAACACCTTCTTCCCCTCGATGCGGCCATAGTCTCCCCACACCGTCACCTGAAAGTATCAACATATGAATAATATAAAAAAATATCACCAAGCCATGGTTATTAAGTAAATAACAGTGTGATTTTACAATAATATCAACTAGGAGAATCAACTATTCTAATATTTAACCCTCTCGCCGGTTATACCGCGGTTTCCACATGTAGCAACTATCAATATAATTTTATGCATCCCGCTTTTTACACAGGCTCAAGTTTATTTATGTTCCTTTTTATTGGTATCCAGCGATTTCCCCATTCTCGCTGCTTAGCTGTGTTGGTAGATTCTTCATTGATGTTGTTTCTACGTTTCTCGATAGATGTCATATGTAGCCAAGGAATGAACACAGCTGATGTTGCTGAATCTATGACTGTGTTTCTAATGTGTAAAAGTCTTTGCTACTGTACGCTGTGTTTCTTTGATTGTGTTATGTTCACTCTTTTCACTCTTCTCTCCAGGATGAATATTTATTTAAAATATTACTATTATGCATAACTTTTTTGGAGGTAAGAACAGCACTACCATCTGTGGTTTTTCTTTTCTTTTCCATTTTATATATATATTATTTTTTTTTGCTATGTATGAAGTGTTTAAAACATCCTACAAATTTAAGATTTCCTTAATGTATACATATAATCTCAGTATTTATTTTCAGAATAATTAGGATGTAAGATGGCTTCGAGTATCAACAAGGACAGAAAGGAAATTGAATGTGATAAAGATTTCAGTGCAAGACCATTGGAGTATTTTAAACTTTATTTTGATCAGGCAATGATTGACATAAGTGTAAGGGGGACAAACAGATACGCTGCTCAGTACATTAGTAAAAATCCGCCAAAAGAGAGATCAATTTATAAAGCATGGACACCAAATTCTGAAAAGGAGATGAGGCTATTTTTAGGAATTCTAATGCTTCAAGGTATCGTGAAATTGCCACGCCAAGAATGGTGTTGGTCCAAACGAAAAGCTATTCATGTACCAGTTTTTTCAGAACTCATGTTCAGAAATAGATCTCTCATTCTTATGTAACTCATGCATTTTAGTGACAATGAAAACTTTGACCCATTCAACCATCCTAATAAAAGGTTGTGAACATTTTTTTGAGATAGTGGAACATTTGTCTAATAGGTTTCGTGAAGTCTATATCCCAGCAGAAATGATGATCTTAGATGAGAGCTTGATTTTGTGCAAAGGCCATCTTGGATAGAAAATGTTCAATGCAAAACAAGAAAAGAAGAGCTTGATTTGGGCTCTAACTTTTTGTGATATGCGAGATTGAGTCAGGACACATTTGCGACTTTCTTTTATATATTGGCAAGAGCACGATATTTAAAATGAGAAATATGATCAATTTCCAATTCCTACAAAAGCTGTCGTGCATTTGATGAATCAATTTTTGAACAATGGTTATTGTGTGACTGTAGATAATTGGTAGAGGTATCCAGAACTTGCAGAGGTCCTTGTAAAGCTAAATATAGATACTTATGGTACTGTGAACAGAAGACAAAAGGGCCGGCCTCAAAGGTAAACTACACAAGGGAGAAATTCAAGCAGGGCAAGTTCATGGTTGTTAAGTGGCAGGACATAAAAAAACAGTTTTCATAATGCCACCACAAAAATTGTAAAAACTAATTGGAGAAAAGAAGTTATAAATCATTCCACCGAACGTTATTAAGAAAGTGGTGAGAAGACAATGTGCTGTATGCTGCTCTAAAAAAAAGAAAGGCAAATGGTATAAATGGATCAGAAAGGAAACCAGAATTTGGTGTAGGGATTGCAGAGTTAGACTTTGCTTAGAACAGTGTTTTGAAACATATTATATTCTGAAAAACTTTTGAAATATTATATTTTTCAACAAATATAATGCAGGGCAAATGTAGCAACTTGATAATAAAAGTAACTGGCCTATGTATTAACTAGATGATAAATTTAAAGATTTTTTAATAAAAAAAATTGTTAAATAAAGAGGTTATAAAAAAAATTATAAAAACTCTATGTGACATTAAATAGTTGTGTTTGGTATTAATATGTTTTTATTTTAAAATATATATTTGTACATTAGCAAGAGGAAAGGAATTCTTTTTTAAAATCAAATTTGAGAAAAAAAAATTGTCATAGGGTTAAAAGTGTGATTTAACAATACTGTAAACTAGAAGTGTCCTTTACTCTAGTAAATAACAATGTGATTTAGCAATACTGCCAATTCGAAGTATCCCTTATAAAGCCAATAACAGTATTATTTTACTTTAACCCCAATTAGAAGTGTCACTTCTTTAAGTCAATAACAGTTTAAATTTAAAACAATCTTAAACTAAAGTCCCATTATATGAGTCAACTATAGCATAGTTTAATAACACCATGAGCTGCAAGTCACTTGTATTAAAAACACAGGAACTAAGTGTGTCATGATTTATTTCTAGGATTATCCCCACTTACCTGAAGGATACAGCCTTGGAAGGGTTCTCGGAAGGCAAGTTGCTGTTGGTAAAGTGGGTCCAGAGTTCTTCTCGCAGTGGATGTTTTTGCTTTCGCTATGCATTTCTTGCCACTCACTAGGTATACCTTTACATAAGGTGCTGAAAAGAGGGAAGATTCTATATAGAAAACTAATATTTTATATATTATAAACCAAATTGTTTAGAAGATTACTTGTAAAATAAGGTACCTAATGAATGATATTTAAAACAAAACACTAAACAATCATACACCTAGTTTTTCTCTAGCTGTTTGTAATAGTAAAAGTTTGAATAGTTTTCTATTAGATTTTCAAGAGTAGTGAACACTAACGAAGGTAAGTTTCACTCCTACACTTTAAATTACCAATCATTTCCATTGATTTAGCTTAGAGCTAGAGATGGTATGCTCTAATCCTCGATTTCTTGAATTCAATTTTATTCAATAGCTTTTAAAAAATACCTAAAAATGTATATGTGATTGAAAAAATCAATTTTATAGTCTTGTTTAGTTGGGAAAACATACTTCAACTTCCTTTAGCAAAGATATTAAAAGGAAATACCATAAAATAAGTATACAATTATATTAATATAAAGTCAACTCTGGTTTTAGTGAACTCGGTTGTAGGGAACATTCAGCTACAGTGAACCTAATTCATTGGTCCCAACCCACATACATTTCAATATATGTTAAAAAAATTGTATATAATGAACCCTCAACTTTGGTTTTAGTGAACAGAAAAATTGAAACTTTCAATAATAAATGTCCTTCTTTAAAAACATAACTTTTTGGTTGTTTAAACTTAGACACTGATTCTCTACCTGGGTTCTTGTTTAGGCAGCCCAAAGTTTGACTGAAAGTATAGAATGTGGAAAAGAAATGCAGGGGGAAGGGCTGAGCTTAAACAGTCACTGCAATCATTGACCTGGCTTAAGTTTTAATACCTTTGTTTGAGGCAAGTAAAGAAAGGTAGTCTTCTGAATTGTATTAATACGACAGGAGTTACAGGATAGTGAATGACAGCCTATGGCCAATTAGTAATTGTTTTTAATAATCCCTTTCTTCAAGAGGGTATATGAAACTCAAAAAATTAGACTTTTCTACGCAGTTTAGTTTTTTGAATGCGTGGATAGTTTGGAATCAAGTATGGAAAAAGCACATATTTTAGAGAAGTATCTGGAAAAAATATTAACTAAAACTGTATACAATAAACAACAGCATATAACTGATTTTTTTCTAAGATTAATTAATAGATTTCAATAAAGAGCGATTGAATTTGAACTCTTATTTTGTTTGTCACCAACCCACTACTTTTGTATTTTTTAAAAATTTGTTTTAGTGAACTTCGGACAAAGTGAACCAAATATCCGAGTCCGTAGAGGTTCATTATAACCAGAGTTGACTGTAGTTAACTAACTTAGTTGACCTCAGTGGTCTTGGGGTAAAGTGTTCGCCTCAGGACCCAATGTTCGTGGGTTCAAACCTAGCTGAGGTCAACAGTTTTCTTGTGTGATAACTTCCCTTGAGATGTGAGAATACCTTTCCCGGCAAAATTGGTAGACCCTTTCTCTCTCGCTTATAGAAATTCTCATGTGATGATATAATCAGTAAGTTCCGAACGTGCATGTTAAATATCTCAAATAAATAAATAAATGAAATAATTAATTTACTTAAAAAATGTCCTGGGTGGTACACGAAGCCAGGAAGAATTGGATGAAAAAATGGTCAGAGAGGTTGGAAAGGGATGTGGAAGGAAGTAAGAAGGTGTTATATAGCCAGGTAAGAAACAAAATGAGAGAGAAAAGACAAGAAGTTGTAATGATGGATGAAGATAGGAGAAGAAGAAAAGGAACTGTGGAGGGGATATATTGAGAAGATGTTAGTCATGGAAGAGGAAAGGGATGAGAGAGAACCAGAGGAGCATGAATAATTAGCAAAAAAGAGGAGTGGGTCCCACATAGAAAGAGGTGGAGTGCGCATTAAATAGGATAAACCGGGGAAAACACCAGGTGTGGACGAATTAACTGTGGAAATGATAAGAGCAACAGGAAAAGCAGGAATACAATGGTTATATAGGGTGATATGGAAGAAGGGAATTATAGTACTGATTTTTAAGAAAGGAGAAAGAAAGAGGTGTACAAACTATATGGAAATAACGCTGATGTGCCAATGTACAAAAAATAGGAAAAAATACTGGAAAAGAGAATAAGAAATAAAATGAAAGGAAGGTGGAGAGAGGAATAGCACGAATTTAGGGAACATAGCTCCACAATATTCATGATCTTTGCCATAAGACAGCTGATGGAAAGAAGGTATGAATATGGGAAAGACTTGGTAATGGTATTTATGGATGTGGAGAAGGTATATGATAGCGTGGGTAGAAATAAAGTTTGGAAAACGATGGAGGAAGGTGAAGTGAAAAGAGGAGTTAAATGAAAGTGAAGAGTATATATGAGGATAACATGAATTGTGCTAAAACGGGGAAGTGGTGGACAGAGTGGTTCCAAATAAAAAATGGAGTGAGTGAATGATTAGGGCTGAATTTTACAGGTTTTACAGACAACATTAAAAAAAATCTTTTTACAGTTTTTCTCGATAAATGACAGTTTGTTTGTTTACTACACTGATAACATATTTTTGAAAACAACCTTAAACATCAACCTTATTTTAAGTTATTTTTAAATATATTTCTTTATTCTAAGACACAAGTTTGAACAAGAAACTGCAGAATCCAAATTTCAACCTTTTTTTTTTAATCAAGAAACCGTCAACAACAGAATCTAAGTGACCATGATCAGCCTATAGCCATGCTGCCATAGTCCAGCCTGTTTTTTACTCTTTTCTGCTGAAGAAGGGGACTGATGTACCCTAAAAATTACAAAATTATATGTTTTGTTGTGTTTTAATTATGAACTTGGAGGCCTAAAATTTTCAGTTAAGTGTGTAGACCTTGCCCTTCTACCCTCCTTTTAATGTTTCATTCAAGTTATGTTTCAAATGTTAGATGTTTTAGGTGTTATTCGTGGTCCTATGTAAATGTGGTATAAACAAACCCTGTGCAACCATTTCATGTTAAGAATGATATACCCACTCAATACATTTTGTTAACATCATAAAAATGTGTCAGGTGAGTATAAGGACCACCCAAACAACCGTAAAGGCATGAAAGTTCTTAGATTTTAAAATGAAGGAGTGGAGAATGTGGAGGAGGTGTGTGGAGACCTCTTAAACTTTACAAAAATGGAAATTCGACATGTAAATAAGTAGATCTCCTTGGTTAGCCGAATTACATATGAACATTAGGAATTTAAAAATTGAAGCCCAAGAAATGGAAAAGCTTAAAATTAATACAACCTAATTTAGAACACTATTTGTAGGATTAAAAGTTTTACTTTGGCAGACCTATAAAAAAAACATATCCAATAACCAAATAAGTCTTATAATTTCAAAATGGGCGTTTGGGAAATTAAAAAGGGATGGGAGAGTAGCATGAAATCTTTTCAAAATTATTTAAAAACCTACTTTTCACCAAGGAAGAAAATTTAATTTTGCCAAGTTGGTTAAAGAACCACCTCCCATAAACACCATAAACACAAAAGTTAAAAAATTTGGACTTTGAAAGCGAGGTTTGGGAAATGGGGACGGCCTATAAATGTCAACAACTAATTTAAAAAAAATCATTCTCAATATTGTAGAAAATTATAGTTTTGTATAGAGAGATGAAAAAAATCTAAAAATAGACTACTACAAAAACTCAAGAGTGTCTTAAAGGGAATCTATTAGTGTTGTGAATACAAAGCTAAAAATCAAAGGATAAATTGGCAGCTATATAGTAGTGACATAACGATTAAAATAAACATATTTTGGCAACATTAATTTGTAAGCCGTGATGCCCTTTGGAAAACAATGATGCTTATAATCAAATATGTTTGTACAAGAATGAACTATCAAAAAGTTGGCAGCCGGATGTTGACTGTCCTAATTTAGTAGAGTTTTTATACAACTAACCCTTGCGAAAGGGGTCAAAATGATAGGAACATAATAAATATGACAAAGAAATAGATAAATTAATATTCTGTATTGTCAAACCATTATTAAGACTTTTTTGTTTGTGTTGATAATTTTCCAAACAAATATTCTTGCTAATCAATTTATACTTTCAGTCACTCTTTAACTAGCCCTCTAGCAACCTTGGTCAAATTTAAATAACTATAAATGCTACAGCAGTTTAGAGCTCAATCAATGACCAAGATGGTATTCCAAATTGCCATTCCCACCTTCCATCTGGTAATTACTGGGACATTTCCTTAAAATTACCCACGTTCATCCTTTCCACACATATAAGATAGTTTAATTCAGAGATGACCAGTATATGCCCTAGAGTGGATTTAGAGGAAAAAGTTAACATTGTGCTAAAAATAAGATCTAGTATTATGGTTAGCTTGTACTTGTGAGCAAAGAAACAAAGGCTCCAGTCTCATCTTGTCTGGTTTGCCAGTTATGGGGAGGTTAGAGTTTGAATCCTAGCCAGATATATGGAGATTTTTTTATAAAGGGTTGCCCACTTTCCCTCTATGAAAAACACAGGAACATTTTCTCATATGCGAATAGCCTCACCAAGCAATAAAATCCTGTGTACATAAAAAAAAAGTACTATGGCTGCACGCCAGTAATACCTGGCAAGGTTTTGGAGCCAGCCCGAGCTTGCAGTCCTCTGGCCCTTATGACTTCTACTTCAAGGTACCCCTTCTGGTAACACATGCTGAGCTGAATGTCACCCAAGGCAGGGGCCCCAAGGACTTGCCGCCCCACTAGCTGACCCGGACCCAGACCGTCGATAAAGTCGGACAACTGTCCGCCATCTTGAGTCAGCCGTAGCGATGGAGACCACCTAGCGGCGATTAGTAGCAGAAAAAACTGTCACGCATACATTGTGGAGCTGGGCTTGTTAGATCCGTCATAGCAAGCAAGTTATTACTTTTTTATTAAACTATATTCTATAAAGGATAATTTATCAATATTATTGTCACCGAAATTCATTAGAATAATCTTGAGCTTCTAAACACTTAAGAATTTCTAAATCCATCTCAATGGAAAAGCACAATTCAATATCAAGAAATGGAATATGGGGGTTGCAAAGCACCCAATCGTACCTTTAGCAATGTAGGTGTATATATATTTATAGAATTCAATTTTTGGGATTATAAACAAGTCCATACAACAGGATTGTTGATGGGGCAGAACAAGAAAATAGTCTACATCAAAGTTTCTGTTAACAGTTTGGAAGAATCTTCTAACTTCCTTAGTACCCTTCCCTTTATGTCTATAGACCTTCCTAATTTTTGTAGCTTTAAGTGATAGTCAAACTGTTAGTACTATGTATTTTATATTTGATTTTTTTTTAAATTGAAGCTAACAAAACCATTAGTTTGAAAAATAACAAGAAAAGTCATTTAAAAATCTTTTGATAAACTCCAATAAGTTATTCAAAATATGTTACTTTTTTTTTATAACTTTTGAAAACAAAATGTCAATATAGCATAATATACTAGTATTGTAATTATTTTAGTAGCAACACTCTTGCTCAATTTTGAAAATCTGTCAAAAATTTATCATAATTATTATATTGTCTACACATAGTACACTTCAGAATATTTAATAAAATATCACAGTGTTGACTAAGGTAAATAAATACTACGTACTGTATTCGAGCATTAATTGTGAATGCCATAAAAATACCATTCATTTCAGTAACATCTGTCTAAATATAGTTAAGGCCCTGTGATATTCATGTTAAACAGTACTATAGTACATATTCAAAATTTTTAATTTGATTAACTTAATGAAGTTTTACTCAAATTAGGAAAAACAATTACTATTGACTACATACCAAACAACTATAATGGTGATAGTAATACATGTTCACTTTATGTAAAATAAAGTATGAGAAAATCACTAAACTAATTTATTCAACAATTGGTCCAAATTTATAGCTATACATGTGAATAAAACATTTAACTAATTAGTATATTAATATTTTAGTTTAACTCCTCACCACTCGATGAATTTTGATGAGAATAGTATGAATACCCTTTTATTCACAAAATGACTATCAATATGGAGATTAATGTACTATATTAATACATTGCTAATAATGTATGAAGTAATTTCCTGGTAAAGTATAAATATCCTTGCTAGCCAGAAAATGAAAATTTTCAATTAATCTTAATTCATGGTCAACAAGATAGTATTAAATGTTAAGTTTTTAGAAAATTTCAAGAATAAAACGGCTTGATTATTTAAAATATAAACATGATAATCTTGAAAATTGAACTATAAATTATTTAAGAAGACCTTCAATCCACATCTGGCACCATAATTAATAACATTATTTCAAATAATAAAATTTATAATTATTCTGAAAATATAGTACTTTCTTGATTATTTGTGCTATTTTTTTTACTACTCATTCAGGTTGTACGCTTATCTACTAATTATACTAATGGGTTAGGGAGGAGAAAGGTTGAATTTATAAGAAGTGTAACCACATATGTGTGGAAAGAGAGAGAGAGAGAGAGGAAAACAATTTGGGGAAAATTACCCTCAGTACACTTGATGGGGATCGAACCACGATCTCTCCATCATCGGCAGTTTAGTCAATTGCGAGAGTGACACCTTAGACCATGCAGCCACCAAAGCGGGTATCTGTACTAATGATGGGGAAGATGACCAAAATTTATTTAAAATTGCTGATATTATAAAAAATATCCATTTTAAGTGAGTTTATATACCAAACCCTGCTATTATAGAACACTTTCCTGCTCCCGTGCAGAAGAATGCTTAGTAAGTGGATCAATCAATCAATCAATCAATCAAAATCAATCAAACTCTGTCCACTGTCAAAAAGATATCCAACTACAGTACAATAGAGGTGATAACGTGGATTTCAGATCAACTGAAGCATATATTATTTGCTTGTATGAGAACATGTCTCTTAATAAACATTTAGAAGAATAACCATAGATAAAAATGTTTAGATCACATAACACATTATCAGGTTCAAGGTAAATCCACCATTCAGTTAAGAAGTATTTGAGAGTTGACCTTCTATAACTTATTTTATTCCCTTCAAAATATTACAAATATTAAATCTCATAATTTATATTTTCTGACTGCAAAAACAAATTAAAATACCAGGGATAATTTAAAAATAAATATTTTATTTTAATGAAAACCATTAGAATTATTTAACACACCGTTTAAACTAAAATACTTATTCAATACTACTACCAAATGAAAGTCTTCATCTAACAACTCAACAGAAATGTTTCAATAAGTTCTATTTGAGTTGTAAATTGATTCGATTACAAATGGATTAAAAGTAAGAAAGAGATAAAGATGATGGGAGATGACAGTAACAAGTACCTCAAAATACAATAGTTTCCAACTTTGAACATCAAGAAAATATCAAAGAAAGAGAAACATTACGAGAGAGTCCAAAAAACATGAGTCAGATGTGTCACGAATAAATTCTCTAACGAGTCAGACCCTAAGGAGACAGGTGCTAATTGACAGAAACAATAGAGAATAAGAGGTGCTAAATGTGAGAAAGAGAAATAAGTCCACACGCAAGAACCTGTTTTCTAGGGTAAGATTTACAGACAACACAAAACACACGTTGATAATAAAATGTGTCTAAACACAGATAAACTACAAGCTTTAAGCGAATAGTAAGCTTTACATGCACATGCTTCCACAACTTACAATAAATCCTATACACCAACCTACTACGTTAAAATAATGTACAATCATGCCTACAATGTTGATTCATCAACAAAAAAGTAGTGTTCATAAATAATTAAAAAAACATTTAAAACACTATATAGGTCTAAATTTCTACACTTGTAAAAATAAAATTATTTATTTTATAAAAACAAGATAAAGATGACTGTTTTTGTATTTTTCATATCCAAAACAATTAATTTTATTTTAAGACAGCCAAAAATGGTATACTTTCCTTTTACCGCTTCCTAAACAAATAATTTTGATTTTTTTAAGCCAAATATAATTTATTTGAATTATTTCACCTAAATTAACTAAAACGTATTTTATCAAAATTATACTAGGAGTTATTTTTAATAAATGATAAAATGTCAAACCTAAATACTCTTAAGGCAAATGAAAATTGTTAAAAATTCATAAAAATAAAGCATACTTATTAGTTATTAACATGATTATGTTTTTTATATATATTTACCATCTTACTACCCGTTCAGGTTATACAGATATGTATTAATCCCTCTAATGTGTAAGTGATAAGGAAGGTTGAATTTAGAGGAAATGTACCTATATTTTTGTGGAGGTAGAGTGCAAAATCATTTAGGAAAAACAACTCTCTGTATACTCGACAGGGATTGAACCCTGATTTCTCTATTATTGGCAGTCTAGTCTATTTAAAGTGTGACGCCTTATACCATGCAGCTATCAAAGAGGGTATTAGTATTTCCCCCACTCCCCCTTTTCTTTTACAAGCTGCAAAATTTATATCTTGATTTGAGTTTTAGTAGAAAATAATTTGTAAGAATTTTTTTTTGCTTTTAAATGGTAATGAAATTAAGGAATTTAGGACTTAAAAAACACTTAATGTCTGATATAACCAAATGTGTCATCGGATTATCAAAGTTCATAATATACTACCCCAAATTTCCAAATTAAAAAATTAGTAAGGCAAACCTTCTTTGGTAAAGATGTAAGCAGGCCAGTGGTGTGCAATATCTTTGTTACAAGAGAAACAATACCAACTTTATAAAACTGTATGTAATGCATTTATTTAAGAACTTAGTTTTCTTTTAGCCAATAAAAAAGTACACAGATTTGTTATCAAAGCTGTGGCAGTATTCAACAAGACCTTTTAATGCACATCTCTAATTTATTGATGAAGAATCTACAATTTGTAATGAGAATTAATGTATCTTTGTTATACGATCTTCCTCGAACTTTGCAAGTAACAATCATTATTGTTCATCATTATATTTTAAAGTGAACATTTTTTGTTGACATATATAATTTCAATGTTGTGCTTTTCTAACTTCCATTATATCAGAGGCAAGGCCCTATTTAGATTTTTGCTGCAACAAGGAAAGTTAAAAATTTGATATTCATATAACAAAGACAACAGCAAATTGAACTATGATTCTGAATTGTAGTAGACTCGTCGTTCATCCAATGTTGGCTCTATGTCAGATGGAAAAAAATAAATAACAAAATAAGCAATTATTAGTGTAGTTTAAGTTTTTACATTATTATTTGCCATCTTAGGAATCTTTCTTGTCTACCAGTGTGCATATAAGACAATGAACATTATAGCACTATAAAATCTAACATGAACATTTTCTTGAAGGTTAAATTATGTTTTGATGTGTATTGCAATTTATACTGCCTTTAACTTACAAGAGGAATTTGGTGTAGAGCTTACGTGTGTAGGATTTTAGTAGGAAAAAAGACCTTTCAGAGAGTAAGTCCTACCGTGAATCCAGTATATGTGCTATTTTTATAAATGTGTATATCTTCCGTGCATAGAAATAATTGTAATTGTAATTGTCCAAAATAACTAAAATTGAAGAATTACAGCATGACACAAAGTTTGGCAAAGCAATTGTTTCTTTAAAATCAATTTATTACACACCACAGGCACGCAGATGGAGCAGTCATGATAGCGAAACACTTCAAAACTGTAACGAGGGGTCCACGCACGATGTAGAATAGATGAGTAAATAACGTAAGATTGAAAAAAAAAGGGAGCGAGCATCTGGTCGGTCGAGCGTGTGGAGGAAGGCCAAGTTACTCACGTGGATCCCTCTGAGCTAGAAATGCTGTTGAGGCTCCCGTCATTGGAGTGTTTGGAGGGTAGGCGAGAGGAAGGGTGGTGGCGTGGGACCACTTCCTGCGATCTCTGGATGCTGCTGCTAGGGGAGCTACGTTTTCTAGTGCCACCGTCTGCACCAAACAAGCAACACAGCAGCCCTTGAGTCTCAGCGGCAGAAAGCTTTGCTACTACGTTACATAGGTGGCAGGCTGTCATGCGAGAACCAACATTTTCCTTTAAATCTTACAACAACAAAAAACATCTCCCGAGCTGATTTCATAAATTTAATTTTAACTTCTAACATGATTATGTGATTTTATTAGTATTGTTTTGTTATAATTGGCCAAAACTAAAATTTACCGGAGAAAAAATTTTAAGTTTCATTAAGTGGCTATGATATAAAAAGCTGATTCAGTTTTATAAAGGAAAAATTGTAGTAATTGAAGTTATGGTCTAAACAGAAAAATTTGAGTTTTAAACAATCAAATATTAATAAGCAAATTAAATATACTCACTGCCCACTACTCAATTTAATTTTAGTCAAACAATTATATTTATTTCTCATTTTATTTAGAAAGTTTGAACATTAATATAACCTTTTTTGGGTGACTAAAGCTTGTAATCCAATTTGAAGTAAAGTTAGATAAGTATTACAAACTTTAATTGAAAATGGAAAATAAGTTTATATTTTTTCTAGTAGCATTTAAAACAATAACAAAAGGCTTTTCAAGTTAATGTTAGTTGTAGTTTCTTAAAGTAGATTGTGGTTATTTTTTCCCTGTGATATGGTTAATTAGGCTAAACTTAACATAATCATGACTATTACATCATCTTATCGGGGTATGCAACCACATCTACAAGGTGCCCTAATCTCTGACGTCAGTTACATATTAGGCACCGCCAGTAGAAGGCCAGAAATGTCAAGAAGACAAACCCCGGTGGCTTAAGAAACAAAGAAAAAAAATTTCAATCCCGTTGATGCTTTGTAAAGTGACAGATAATATATATATACATATATTTCGAGAAAGTCACTGATGTGCTATACTGTTGTCATGATTAAATGAAAGGGGATTCAAACAATGAATCTTTGATTTAACACAATGCTACTCTTCCACTAAGTAAAGCTGGGGTAGTGGGTATAAAACAAGTGTCAACTTGAAGGATCAAAGTTTAAATATATATTTAGAGTCGATATACTATAACAGTTTGAATAATAGTATTCAATATAATATCAGAAGGTAGTTTAAAGCACAAAATTTGAATTTCTATTTTTATTTAAAATCAGCAAAACATTAGATTTATATGTATAAATTGAACCAGAAGTATGTTACATAAATAAAGGGTGGGAAAATTTTACTTTATACACTTTATTCCGTTGTAATAAGGGATTATAATTTAGAATAATTTCTCACTAATAAATTATGTATCCACAAAGTATAAGAAGGTGCAGATAAAAAAACAAGTTGGTTGTGTTGGTTTTCGCAAGGCAGCGCTTGACTTTTAAAACAAATCTCAAGTATACTCACAGCAGTCAGCTTCCACTTGGCATCTCCATACCAGACAATCTGTTGCTATTATCATCATTATTAGCCAACCCAAACAGGGCATGCAGTTGCAAAGTCTACCAAATGTGCCGGTCATATCTAAACTGTACAATTTTGGTGGAGCTAGACCAAAGTTTTAATTAGGAGCACTAGCAGTGCTTATAGTAAGTAATGTTACAACAAACAATATTACTAAACAAAAGGGAGGTACGTAGAATTACCATTCCAAGAATTTTATAGCTGTGATTTACATGATAATCTAATCCTAGCACCAGGTTTTTAATTTTTAATGTTACCTCTTTGCATAATATAATATAATAAATGGATGTATTTAAAAAACAAGGAGTAAATAATAAAATTGACATTTTCCTATAGACTGGGGGGCAGTCACCCTGGGCTATTTTTAATGGTTGCATGAGTGGTAGAAAAAAAACCATACTAAAATTATATAATAAGTGAAAACGTAAAATAAAATTATTTACAAGACTAATTCCTAATTTTAAAAATATGACACCTCTTTATTAAAGTAGAACCGAGTTTAAGAGAACGCTTAAATAATGTCATAGCCAGTAGGATTTGCTGAGAAAAATAGCTTCAAGGCTGCTGTCATAAGCCCACAGCCTCGAGAGTCAGACCCAAGCACAAAACAAGTGTGGCCAACACTCACAAGGATCTACATTATCATATTACAATAGTGGTTACAGTTAGAAGGTACTGGTCTTTGCCAAGAGGAAATTAACTTTTTGAAACCAATTCTAAGTGAAAAAGAACCTATTTTTATTGCTGAAGGGTTCTTGTTATTAATGGGCAGAGATTTAGGTATCAAAGGAAATTCATCATAACTCACCTGGAGAGAGGAAAGGGCGATGGAAAACAGTCCCTGCACCTTTAAGATGACTATTTCTTAGATCTGCTTTTATAAGATATGATCATGATGTTTTATAGGCCTTGTTTACATCCGTGAAAATGAGTTAAGAAATGACAGGAACCAGTTTCCTACTTTAGTAGTTGGGAGAGTTCTATGGAAATAAAATAATGTTTTTCTAGTTTTAATATCAAGTCAAGCTAAAGTGAGGGTAAATTATTTAAAAATAACCAAACACTATTTTAACACGAAAGATAATTATAATTAACATTTTATATCAATTATTATATATCGATTGTATCTTGACATTCATAATTAAGTTGAACATTTTAGTAGTTTTAATTTTGCTAGAATTCATTTTGTCTTTCTACCCATTAAAGCTATCAACATTTTTAGTATTATTTTCTCATTGCTGTTAACACTTATGTTTACATAATCCAATTTATATTTAGGTAAATATTATATATCAATATCCTGCTATCTAATTAATATTGTATTTTCTCAGATATTTTAGATTTTACAAATATATTACTTGTGTTTATAAAATAACAAGATTATTTTTGCTTTACACACAAATTAAAAGTCTAGCTATAGGCCAAGCTTCAAAATAAAATACGGCCAGTATGTTTGTCTCTAATTTAGAGACAATTAATTAGTGGTGTATTGAAAATTAACTATTTTAACTAAATATGAGTATCACTATAGTATTAATATCAAATGTATTTGATTAATTTAATTATTCATTAGTTAGTAAAATTATTGATCAGTATTAGAATTAGAGACAGATAGGGTTGTTTGCACCCCTGATTCTGTTCTGCATCAACACAAGGATTATTCATCTAATCAAAGGGGTATGATTTAGGATTGGGTGGAAGTGTTTCAGGATAGGGTTGAATGGTAAGCTTACACTATCACAGTTATGGCCTTTCTGGATTATTAAATACAGAGAGATAATTAGTTAGGATCGATAAAGGTTGTTTTTAAGAATCACTTCAGTATTAATGAGAAGAGGATATGGGTAAAACCTCAATCAGAAAACTACCCAATATGCCCAGCTGAGATTTAAACTTTTGAATCCCTGTCTCTGTCAAACCAGTCTATTGTGAGCTTTTTGCTGGTTACTGATCAACTAAATGTTGATGTGGTGGAAATTATGGCTGTGGTTTAAGGGTGAGTTGTTAACATTTGTCAACATGAAAGTTTCTGGTAAGATCATCTTCAGTGAAGTCAGATGAGATCGAACGGGGGTCATATTTTCAAATTATTTAACCAGCCCTAACACTAGCTATGCATTATTTCGGTAACAATTTTAAATTATTTTTTGAGTTTACTGTTAGAAAAATACTAATATCAGAAGGAATTCTAGCTACATTAGACCTAATCATATCTAAATATAAATGCAATCCTTTAAATTGAAGAATGACACCTGCACACGAGAATCAAACTCAGGACCTTTGGCTTAGTACGCCAATGCTCTTACCACTGAGCTATTCAGGAGTCGTCCCACGCCCAGTGTCATTCTTCACTCATTTTAAGGCAGACTCTGTGATGGATTTACAAAAATGGCCATTGTACTATTGGCAGCATAAAGCCCTCCTGAGTCAAAGATGGTTGCGTTATATGATAGCTTGTGATCGTAATTGTTCACCCATAAATAGCTAATGATTTCTGCATGTCTGTCACAGACTTTGCCTTTAAATATGAATGAAGAATGACCCAGGACACGGGACGACTCCTGGATACTTCAGTGGTTAGAGCATTGGAGCTTAAGCCAAAGGTCTGGGGTTGATTCCTGTGTACTGGTGTCATTTTTCAATTTATAAAATATGAAATTTAGATGTGGCTATAAACATAATTAATATAATAGCTTGGCTATTAAATCCATAGTAAATATAAATGGTTAAGTGTTAACGAATGGAAAAATACTATGACATTCACAATTAAAATGAAAAACTTTTATTTATTTGAAAAATTTAAATTAAAACTATATAGTTCTATTCTAGTTAAAAGGATGATAATAATATTCATAAGCAACAAGTTAAGAACATTTAATGAAAATCTACTATAATTTCTTTGCATTCGTAAACAAAATATAAGTATCTTGGAATGGCCAATCCTTACCCTGATACTTCATGAATAATAAAATGTATATTTTTACTCTACATCAATGTAAAATATTACTAAATGCACAAAAGTAATATCTCAATCTGATATATAAATTATAAGCATACATTATTTTAGGGCAGATATTGGTTAGTGTTTAAAAAAACACAATACTACTAAGTTTTGAAATTAAAGTACATCAAATAAAATAGGTTAAAAAGAAAATATTAATATGTCTACTACCAGTGTGTTATTATTAAATAGGTTTTGAACTATTTGGTTGTATAAATTAGGAATATTAGGAAATCAAAGAAAATTATATAACTAGTCAATTTTAAATAAGAAATTATTTCAAAACTTTTGGGATATTAAATTATCAGTTCATGATTCTGATGGTAGGTAATCAAGTTAAGTGTGTTTTTCAGCTATTTACAAAGAAGAAAAAAGTCTAGCAAACGAGATATCACCAAAACAACAAATATTCTATTGAATGGTATTTCTAAATAAGAAATAAAAATGTATCCTACACTAGCTACAACATAGTGCATGCCCTTATGTTTTGACCAAACAATGAGAGTAATTTAATAAATAAATATACATATTTCTGTCAAAATATGTTCATATTGCATACATAAATGAACTACAATAAAACATACCGATTTAGTAAAAATAGATGTATACATCAAGTGCTATCATTGCTGGATGATCCAACCAACAGGTGATATTCTAAAATATTCATAAATAAAGTACCCGACACAGCACCAGCTAAGGTATAAGCAGTTCTACGCACGCCTTCAACAAGCAAACTACCTACTGCAACTATAACTTAAAATAGTTTCAAACCAATACTGGAGAAAGCCAGGAGATCAAATATCTTGAATACTCTAAGTTGAGTTAGGGGGATGTCTTCACAAAATGCACAGCTTGTCAGTTTTATGAGACAAGCTGCGCTAAATTACAGAAGATCACAGGGAGCCAGGGGACAAAACCAAGACTTACTTCAGCTTCATTAGTAAATAAGTAAATTTAAATATTACCAAGGATGACCAAAACTTACCCGTACCAAAAAAAGATATTGTTTGAACTAAAGAAGTTGAAACAAATTAAAACCAATTTATAGGATAGTCTTAATACTTATTTTAATTGTTCTACTAAATATGTTTTATATTTCAATATAAATATTATATTTGATGGCGTTAATATACAAAACTGTGGTATTGCAGGAAAACTTACTTTGAGCACAAGTAAGTAGAAAGCTAAAAGATGGAATAAATTTAAGATCTGGATAGTGGTAAGAAAACAATAAGATATTTGTTTTGAGGGCTTTTGCTGGTATTTGACTTGAAACTTATGTTTTCAAGTTTTGAACTCCATTGAGGAAATGGAATTGGCAGTAGGTACAACAGCCAAAAATTAACGAAATTATTATTCCCTCAATATGGCCCAAGCCCTAAAACATTAGTTTCAATTTCAATACAAAATATTTTACTAAAGCAAACATATTTCGGAAGAATGTTAGTTTTATGAACAATGTTCTACAGAGTTGAGTCTGAACATATGAATTTTTTAAATATTTCGAATCAAAACCTAAATTAGTTTGAAAAACTGAAATATTGCAGTCAATACATGGGAGAAACAAAATACTTAAACATGGATACTAATAATTATAATCTGGATAGTATTTCCAATATAATGAGTCTAATATATATTCCATTTATGTCGTAGAATTATTAATTAAATCGGTAATTAATTACAGCATGTTGAGTCCATAAATTTTAAACATTCTAGGGTTATAACCTGTAGAGGTAGTATAGTGTGGTGTTAAAAAAACACTAATTATAAGTTTAAACTCACATCATAAATGAATGTAAACTGTTTACATTTATTGAAAAAGTGTAAAAATAAGTTATTGAAGAAATTTAAGTTTGCTATAATTTCTACTTTGAATTTATAAATTATAAACACATCTTCTTTCCATTATATTCACAATAAACAAAAATCTGGGAATCATTTAAATTCAATAAATGTAGGCCCACTATTGAACTCCATTCTTAAATAGCCCCTGTTTTTCGTTGTGAGTTATTTATAACTAAAGATATTAATATTCAGTTCTGTGTTTTTATTTTATTTTAATCATTCCTTTTATATGTTGTTATTTATGTGTCCTATCTTTTTTTTTACCAAATTATGTTTTCTCCCTTTGGAGTGTATTGGTTTTCTCTTTTAAGAAATTGTATTGGGCCCTTTAAAAGAGTTCCGATAGAGTGAAATTTAGTTTATGTATTGAGCATTAATTATCTCTCCATCCAGTGCCGGCAGTCGAAACAGAGAACTGTGTTCCCCTTTTTACTGTAAAAGCCATTGTGAATGTTTTGTTTTATTTGTTATTATTACGTTCTCAATATTTTTTTAGCACCCCATCTTACTACCTGTTCAGGTTATACACATATGTACTAATTGCGCTAATGAGTTAGGGATGAGTAAGGTTGAATTTAGAGGAAGTGTACCCATATTTGCATTTGCATTGAGAGAGAGAGAGAGAGAGAGAGAGAGAGAGAGAATGGAAAACTATTTTGGAAAAACCAGCCTCAGTACACCCGACCAAGATTTGAACCTCAATCCTCCCATCATCAGCAGTTTTGTCTATTGCGAGAGTAGCGCCTTGGCCATGTGGCCACCAAAGCGAATATTCCACACTTTGTTTTATTTGATGGTGTTTTGTTTTATAATAATGAAAGAAATGTAATCGTGTTATATTAACGTAAAACACAACAATGCCAGATAAGTAATAGCTACCAGTGGGTGCTGAAAAGTAATGCCTCCTAATTTTTTGCAAAAAAGTGTGTGTTTATGTTTGAATAAATCCAAAACAATAAACTTTCTGGCACTTTACTGTTCACCTCTATTCAGTTATTTTTCCACACACGTTTGACAATGTTCTATCAGTTTCATGCCTCTGCCACGATAGAATTTCACATTTTGTCAACATAACCACAACTTCACCACTGACTTTACTTCGTCGTCCGACCCAGAGTGATGTTCTCGAAGGTGTAAATAAAAATCCAACAGAACAGTCTGGGCTGTACAGTGGGTGATCCAAGACTGTGAAACTAAGCTATTGATTCTGCGTAGTTGAACTCGCGCTGGTGTGACGTCATGCTTTCAGTTTTAATTCTGAACGCACCACACCTTTAGCATCCCAGAAAACCATGAGAATGGCTTTGCATTCTTGAATGTTCTTGGTGCAGGCAATCCTTTGTGAAGGTACTCAATGGACATTCCTTTGTTCTCTAGGTCAAAATGATGCACTGTTGGTTAGTGTCTACCCACTTCTGTTTCATTTCAAGAGTGAGCATTGGAGGTGCCCCCTGCATGCACACCTTGTGATAGCCCTTATCTGCAATCATTGCCTGTAATCACTCACATGAAATGCAAGTTTTGTTCACCAGTTCTTGTTGAGAAAAGAGGTGATTCTGATTAATGAGTTCATACAAACGATTCCAGTGAGCCTCATTGGTAGCATTTAGTGACCTTCTGCTCCATTGTTAGTCACTCAGGCTGAGAGAGGTACCTTTTAGCTTTCCCTCACGATCACGTGCAGCCCAACATCAAACAATAGTGATGTCTACACATTCCTCTCTATAAACAACTGTCATTCACCAATGAATGTCTTTCTGAAACAGTTTTCTTTAGTTATGAACTTGATCACAGCATATTGTTTCATCCACTCTGACATACATCCTGCAATGTTTACAAACAAAATTCCAAGACTTCTAGCAGCAGAGGTTGGAAACTTGACCTCGCGAGGCACAAAAAACTAGAGATTTGAACACATATTAGTTTGTACTCTTAGGTCTGTTTATCTGATAATAAATAAATAGGAGGCATTACGTTTCAGCACACCTACCTGAATTTAATTCCTATATCATTAACTGTAGTAAAGTTAACTAAGAGTATTTTAAAGCATTACCATAAAATACCATCATTTTAATTTACCGACAGGACATGATTTACTCTTGAGTGGGCGCAAATTTGTTCCCTTTAGTGAATCAAGCCTATGAAGCACGAAATTATAGCAAAATTAAATTGTGCTCCCAAGGAGTTTTTTTTTATCATTAACAAATATATTGTGTGTTAGAGTAATGTCATTAGACATGATCAAGCAAATCTGTTGTCTTAGTCATTTATTAAAATATAGCTTCAAACATTGCATTTTTCTTGTTGATATAATTAATATAGGCCTACCTACTTTTGAATAAAATACAAACAATGTTTATTATATTTACACCCTCTATTTTTCTTCTTGTTATGATATTGAGATTCTTTCACTTAATTTAGCTTTACAGCAAAATCAAATCGTTTATTGATACATTTAATTCATATAGAAAGAGTGCATTAAATTAAAAAATAATACCATATCTATAAAATGCATGGTAATCCAGATATTAACAAATAATATGTCTTGATACATTTGTAAGACAATATGTTATGAGTATTTTTCTAAGACATCCAGGGACTTATCAAAACCTTAGCTCAGTTGGTAGCGTGTCTGTCTACCTAGCTAAGGGTCCCGGGTTGGGTTCCCGGCATGGGCAAAAATGTATCCTTGATAAAAATTTGGGCTTACCCTTTCACATTGATAAATTTATGGCCGGGGACTAGATGTTGTGCCTGTTCTAGTATTAAGATAGATTATAATGCATATGAAGCTACGGCAGCTGTTAGTGGAAAAATATATGACTTGAATAAAAAACTGACTCAGGTGATAGGCTGGAAACGGTAATGGATGTATGGTACTGGTATAAATAGTATAATCTAAGTACTTAGTTAAAAGGCCTCAAATAAACTTAGACTAAGCGTATGTATGAATGTTTGATAAAATTAATAACAAAACAAATGTGATGATTGTTGGCCTCTGAGCGTCACAAAGACCAGGTGAAATAAAACACGCTCAAGTGAGAATACACAGACAAAAAAGCCGCAGTCCCTAGCAAAGCTCAAATAAGCTTGAGCTTGTGCATATTCAATTCAACATTCTGAATCATAATAGAAGAAATATTTGAATCCAATTAAAAATTTCAAATACAAATAGATTCCAGATTAAGTTTTGAAGCAGTTTTATTCAAAATTTTACCAAAACTAACAACTATCTGCTCAACTCACATTATTTGATGTGACAACTATCTGCTCAACTCACATTATTTGATGTAACAACTATCTGCTCAACTCACATTATTTGATGTGACAACTATCTGCTCAACTCACATTATTTGATGTGACAACTATCTGCTCAACTCACATTATTTGATGTGACTATAGAAATTTGCGAATTTAATTATATTAACAATCAATTAATTGTTAGAATTAAATTTTTAAGCCTTATTTATTTATTTATTGGAGTTGACTAAAAATTATATAATACAGTCTAATATTTTATTTGGATCTAACTATCAGAAAATTAATGATAGCATGTATAACTAAAATCATTTCCACTATGAAAATATTTTGATTTGAAAATGTTCAAAAGAATGATATCCGAGTTGGAATAAATTCGAGTTAGTAAGCAAAGATTTGGAATCACACAGGCTAAGGGTTCATCCATAATCCACGCAATACTTTTTATTACTTTTTAAACCTTCCCTTTGTCCCCTCAGACACGTAGAACACCCAACCTTGCCCCAACTTGTATGATATAACTTTTCACATCAATAGTGAATGTCGTTATTTTATAGGAGAGCTTTTGTGACACTAAAAGATGAACTCAGAATTGGGAGTTATCTATAAGTATGTTTATTAACAATGAAAACATGAAAAGTGATAATGTTAAAAACAAATATTATTGAAGCATAGGATGTGTTCATAACACTGTGATAAATCCACCCCTGTAATTCCATGTAGATATTAGAACTCCCCCTCATAACAGCATTATGTGGTTTATGGATGATGTTCTGTAGATTATATAGTCAAAAAAGAGTTTATCAAGTGGTTAAAAGACGGGAGAATGAAAAAAGATACAATTTCTTTAGCACCGCATCTAACTACCCATTTAGGTTGTACACTTATGTACTAATTACGATAATACGATAGATGAAGTGTACCCACATTTGCCTGAAGAGTGGGAAACCACTTAGAGAAAAACCAGTCTCAGTACACCTGACCGGGATCAAACCATGATCTCCTCACCATCTGTAGTCTAGTCTAGTCTATTGCAAGTGTAGCGCCTTAGACCATGCGTCCACCGAAGCAAGTAAAGAAAATTTAAGTATTGTGAAACACTAAGGTAAAAAAAGGAACAATAAAAAATTATACTAAAGCTTGTTTTACCCTTTTATCGATGAGAAAGTGATCATTAAAAATAAGGTGAATCATAAACAAATATAGATACAAATAAATACAATGAGTTGATTAAATTAAAAAAAAAAGCAATCTTTAATAATTCTATATTAATGAGTGAACCAGTGAGCTCAAAGAAAAGCTGTATTCTAAGAGCGTCATACATGGTTAGGCAGAGCTTACTCATGGGTTGGAGTTTTTTTTTTAAATTAATTGTAAAGTTCATTGTGGTAGGCAAAATATGAATGTCCAACTGTGTTTAAATGGGCATACCATTCAAACCAAATACAGCATATTTATTTTATGTTAGTCTGGCAGACACATGAATCTTAGAATTAATGTTGTTTGTGTCAAACCAAAATAAACAAAAATACTGTGTTCTGCTTAGACAATATACTTATCCAAACAAGGATGGATTTTATATTGCCTCTAAGGTGTTTTGCAACAGCGATTATTTGTTAAAAACAAATTAGAATATACAATTGGCTCCCACATGATATGCTGGACACAAAGTACTCTTTTCTTATCATTGATTGCCGCAAGCCAAAATTAAACAAATAAAATTTGCATCAAGTAGACACAAGTCTTCATCTTGCTAAATCATAATTGGATCATAAGTCAGAATGTGTTTACATACTACAGTGAAGGTTCTTCCAATTAAGTAAACATGTAGATGAAAAGAAGCCACTTGTATAACCAAGTCAAACGATGGACACTGAATGTAGGTTGAGTCAGGACTAGTATTTCTTGAGTATAATGTACTTGATCCCTTATTGCTCCCATCATCTTTACCGAGTAGGAGGAATGGTTGTGGAGGTCAAGGATCTAATTTAATAATGGGTACTATTCTATTCCTTCCTTCAAAATTGCTAAAAGTTGTAAAGTAACAGACACAATATTGTATTATGTTGTGTAAGTTCCATTTATTTATTCCTCTACTTTCTTTCATTTTTAACAAAAG
The DNA here is from genome assembly GCA_902151455.1 of Timema bartmani. Lineage (NCBI taxonomy): Eukaryota > Metazoa > Arthropoda > Insecta > Phasmatodea > Timematidae > Timema > Timema bartmani. The sequence continues at coordinate 233,285 of CABFWB010000384.1, read as the reverse complement.
GCATCTCATAAAGTGAAAAATATTTCTTAAATAGTTTTAAATGAGTAGTAAGCAACCAAAGCATGTTAAATATTTATTTCTATTTCAAGGCCCCAAAAATGAAAGGTGTCAACTGTGAAGAGTTAAACTTTATTCATTATTGTAAGTGGAACATTACTTTAAACCGTTTTGAAATAAACTGATGCCAACATTGTCAGCAGAGACTAGTATTATCACTGTATACAAAGTGTATTCAAATGAGAATAAAAATATTTTTAAAAACATTTTGTACCCATGCCAAAATGCAACTTAAAGCTCAGATTTCTATTAGGTTAATTTTAACCACAAGATTTCAATTTCTACATATGAAGGAAAGAAATCGATTACCATAATATAAATGTATACTGTTTAGAACACTGTTATTTTGTGATGACTAAACACACCCCAAAGTAATGCAATAAAAGTTGTTCAAACAATTAAACTTTATCAGAGTAATTAATGTATCTGTAAAACCATTTCATTAAATAAAATGGCATTACAAACTAGAACTCACCCTCCCTTCCTTCCTTATAGGATGATTAGTTTTTAGTAAAGTTTAATGTTTCTAAGAAATACCACAAAACATCAGTTGTTTTTAATGGTTTGAAATTAAAAATATCAGTGTTCTAATATGATTGTTATTAAGGAAGGAATGCAGTGGTGTAGTGAAACAAAAACACATCAAATTATATTCTGATTCTTACTATAAAATTGGAACAGTATTTTCTTCGGCAATGTATACAGTTCATATTACACCAAGCTGCAAAAAAAATGTATACGAAGTGAAATATAATGTTTGTTGATGGTGAGGGCAGGGGGAGGGGACACATCATTCGGGTAAAATCAAATTGGCAAACATGAGCTACTACAGTATGGTTCGAGATTTTCCAATTTTGATAGTTCACAATAAATTGTTCTGTTATCGCTAAGTTTGCCACTACATCACTGCAGGAAAAGTGTTTGGGGATGGTACCGAGATAAGCAGGTAGAAGAAAGATTATTTTTGTTTGGAGAGTTGGTTGTCGAACCTGTCTCCATCTTGCGAGCCCTCCCCATCGCTGGAGGCACTCGAACCCTGTTTCACCAGGTACCGCACATCGTCTGGCAAAATCTCCTCACTTCTATGGACGGTAAACGAAGTTTTGCCTTTACGCCCGAAACCTAACCTACGCTTGCGACCTGGTAGGGTTGGCACACAACAACACGCAACTTGATGTCAACACGAGGAGAGATACACAAAAAATTTATACACATAAAAACACACACAAATTCAACAAATATATAAATATATCTCTATAAGGAAAACCTATTTTCGCTTTATGAGGTAATTGTATTATATTTGGAAGAAGGCACAGGAAAGGTGGATAGAAACATATAAAAGGAACAAACAATATATATATATATATATTTCTATCGACCTTTCCTGTACCTTCTTCAAAATATAATAAAAATATATAGAGATCAAATTGAGTAAAGTGAGCATCCTTCAGATAACTATTCTAGAGTTTAATAGATGTGGAAACAAATAGTTTTTACTAGACATTCTCTATCGTAAATTTGAAAAGCTACTGGTATTTTGAAATTTTAACTATCAAACATAGTTTTATTTAAATAAAAAAAAATATTGAGAGAACCCATTGTTTTTATAATCTCATTTAAATCTAAATTTGATATAGGAACTATTGCCAAATAACACAATATCCTTGCCAATAACAAATGGGGAAGAAAAAACAAAGCAATACAAAGGATTTACCAAAGGTAAATTTCTTCTTCGTACTCTTAAGTGTACAACTAGATCCAGTGCAAAAAATAAAAAAAAAAAAGACGAATAAAATATTTTAATGGATTGGAAAGATATACTTAAGTTTATGTTTGGTAACAATGAATTAAGGTTTGAATTTTTGATAAAAGTCATATAAAAAAATGAGCTCCAAAATAATTGCATCTAATGAACATTGACAGGAGGAAAGAAGGTCAATAATTAATCACTTATAGCCTTTTCTGACAATTGAAAAGTTACTAAAAATATATTTGGACTCATCTGACTCAAAAATATGTTTTTTTAAAATTACTTGTGAAATATTATGTAAACTGACTTCATTGTAAAATTGACAAAACATATTTGCAAGATGGATGGATGAAAAAAGAAACAATTTTAATTTAAAATATCAAAAAAGGTGGGAAAAAAAAGCACAAACTATACCAGAAAAGTGTAAGTGCAAAAGCCCAAATTTAATAGCAAACACACCACAGTAATCAACTTAATGCCGTAATGTAATGAGTACCCTGTTATCTTCTGCTAAAGACGAACTTGATTTTACCCGAAAATTATTTGGCACGTGTGTAGCTCTTGCTATTCTACTCCCCCCTCAATGTTTATTGATTCAAAGACAGCAATTTCTAAAATGGTACTTGGAATTAATTAGTTGAATCCCTTAGCACTATTGTCTTAGAAATATAATTCATACACAATGCTTCAAAAAGTGGTTTAATACTAGTCTAGAACAAATATCAGATATTTAACAACAAATAATGGGATTGGTAATTACTGACACGTCATGTACCCAGAATATAAGAACAATAGCAAGTGTCCCAACAAACATTCCATTTCAGTAAAATCAGCCTTTCAAAAATGAATGCTGATGTTGAGTGTAGCCACTTAACAATATACATATTGTCAAACAAGTATAAAAAAATAAAAATGATCTTTGAAATCAAGGAGCTAGTAAATTGTTTTTTAAATATTGAATTGATTTTAGAATATCTTTGGCAAAGAAAAAATGTAACTGTTTTGATGTGGCTATAGTTAATGCAAGTTCAGACTATGACGATATTACAGCGAGTTTCTATGCAAAACATCGGTAACTGTATTGCCAACCAGGGGTGGAATGGCAGGTTCCAAGTGGCCTATCACAACAAAAATGATTACCCTTAACATACATTCATAAATACCACTGAAGCTATGTTTCAGTGTGAGATGAAGTATTTATATTTGTATTATTATGTTAAACCCTGAGGTCATTCCAGGTAGATTTTAATTATTTTTTTTAGCACCGCGTCTTACTACTCATTCAGGTTATACGCTTATGTACTAATTACGCTAATGGGTTATAAATTTGGAAGGTTGAATATTGGGGAAGTGAACCCACATTTGCGAGGGGGGAGAGTGGAAAACTATTTAGGATTTGAACCTCATTCTCCCTGTCCTCGACAGTTTAGCTAAACACGAAACTAACATGTTAGCTAACTACGTCACCGAGGAGGTTTTTTAATTATTATATCACTATTCAATCCAATTAAACAACAGTTTCTACCTTCTACTAAAATGAGCAGAAATAACTCTAAATTGTTAGAAAATAGCTAGGAGTCTGTTTTTGAAATACTAAGTTTGCAAATTGATTCTCCAGGTGCTTCTTGTGTAAATTACAAAACTAGTCATCAACATCATCAATTGTTTCCAGCCTGTGGTCGCGGCATTTTAGTAAAATGCCTCTATCTTACTCTATCCTTCCACCATTCTTCCTCCTTTAATTTATTCCATTCTTCTCCTCTCACTTGCACAATTTGTGTTATCTGCTCCTCCCACCTCTTTCTTTGCCTCCCTTGTGGCCTTTTTCCTACATACTTCATTTCCAACATTTTCTTTGCCGCCCTCTCTTTTTCCATCCTTATTACACGCCCGTATCATTTCAGTCTTGCTTCCTCTACAATCTCATGTACTCCCTGTACCCCTAATCTTTCCCAAATAACTTCATTCCTAATCTTGTTTCTCCTTGTAACAGCTAACATGATTCTCACAAACTTAATTCCCATGGCCTCCACTTTCCTAGTCTCTCTCATGTTCAGTGTCCATATTTCTGCTGCATATGTGACAATGGGTACAAAGTACGCCCCGTAAAACTCTTACTCACACTTTATGGTCAATTCTCATCTTCATAGCAGGTTTCTAACACACCTATAGAACAACTCTCCCTTATGTTCTCTTCTCATTAAATCCTCTCTACTTCCACCTTTCACCTCAATCACGCTCACAAGGTATTTTATGTTCTGTACTTTTCTCAGCTCTACTCCATTCAACTTTATAGCTTTACTAGGCCTTATCCTCTTCCTTGTCATTACCATCCCTCCACAATTTACCATGCAGAATTTCATTCCACACTCTTTCAATTCCTTATTCCATTCTTGTAATTAATTGTTCCTGTACTTCGTCTTCCTTCTTCCCCCATACCATCAAGACATCTCAAACATGGCTTTCATTATTTCCTTTCCTCCCCAGGTTTTCCTGCCACTTTATTCATAAAATTTCCATTGCCATTTTAAATAGTAATAGAGAAAGGACACTCCCCTATGTCACTCAAATTTTTTTTTTTTTGAACCACTCCAATCTCAGTCTTAACAAAACTCCTGTTATCCTCATACATGCTTTTCACTCTCATTACAACTCCTCTTTCCACTTCTGCCTCCTCCATCGCTTTCCAAACTTTATTTCTATCCAAGCTATCATATGCCTTCTCCACATCCATAAATACCATTACCAAGTATTTTCCATATTCATACCTTCTTTCCATCAGCTGTTGTATATCAAAGATAAAGTCTAGTGTAGACCTTTGTTCCCTAAATCTGTGCTGTTCCTCTTTCCATTTTATTTCTTATTCTCTTTTCCGGTAGCTTTCCATATATTTTTGTAAAGTGGCACATCAGGGTTATCCTCCTATAATTTGTACACCCCTTCCTGTTTCCTTTAATGATATTATGTATTATAACTCCCCTTTTCCAGTCTTACTGTACTTTGTTCTTCTTCCAAACCACACTCAACACCCTGTATAACCAGTGTATTCCTACTCCACATGCTGTTCTTATCATTTCAACAGTCAGTTTGTCCATACCTGGTGCTTTCCCCTGGTTTCATCCTTTATAACGAGTCCTCCAACTCTTTCCTCCTCGTCTGTTATTTCTTCCTGGGGTACTAACGAGATAGTGACACGCAATACATGGAACCTACCTAGTGGGTGCCACTTATCCTCTCCTACTCAATCCTGCTCTCACTGCCAAGTGGCGTAACCTGGTAGAGGTTGGGTTGAACCCCAGTGTAAATCAGGTCAGGAGACTGGTCAGAGCCAAAACTAACAAGCCTGGAACAGGGTCTGGCCAGTTGGCCCCCAACTGAGTGGGCTGGTGATGATTGGCTAAGTCATCATCAGCACCCATAGCTTCAGTTAGGGAAGGTTACCACCAAGATAAGGTCTATTTGAGGACCTATAAGCGGCAGCCCTGCTACTCGGGTATAGGCCACGACCTGCATAGTATGCCAGTGACCGAAACAAACCCATACTCGAGAAAACAAAGTAAAATGCCGGATTAGAAAAAAAATTACAACACTCGTAATAGTTAGAGTTCACTAACAAATGCTTATATGTCTGGGTTAAGAAATTGCTCATGAAGAACAGCAAGAAACAACAAAGAGGGCAGAGTTACATAAAATGCTATTGTAATATTTTCACAAATGATGTATTCTGTGCACCCTTGGACTTATTCTTTACAATTCTTGATCAAAATCTAATAACAATTTAGAATCAAATGGATAGCTTTATTTTAGTTCAAAATAGTATCATCAGCCCAAATCAAACCATTGGCATAGTCTACCCCTGCTGTCAACTTATGGATTATTCAGAATAGTGAGTAAATGACAGCCACAGATCTACAGTTACCAATCTAACCAGGCCTAACCTAATTATCTTTCAGGTTGGCTTTCTTACTATCACTTACTTTACACTATTGTACAGTGTTTCTCACCACCACCACCACCATCATCATCATCATCATCATCACCACCACCACCACCACCATCAACTGTTTCCAACCTGTGACTGGGTTAATTCAGTAAAATGACTCCATCTTCCTCTATCCTTACCACTCTTTTCCTCCTTTAATTTCTTCCATTCTTATCTTTTCACTTGAACACTTTCTGTTATCTGCTCCTCCCATCTTTTTCTTGGCCTCTCCCGAGGCCTTTTTCCCATATACTTCATTTCCAACATTTTCTTCAACATCCTCTCTTTTTCCATTCTCATTACACGCCCATATCATCTCAGTCTTGCTTCCTCAAATATCTCATGTACTCTCTGTACTCCCACTTTTTCCTGGATAACTTCATTTCTAATCTTGTTTCTCCTTGTGAGAGCTAACTTGCTCCTTTAAAACTTCATTCCCATGGCCTCCACTTTCCTAGTCTCTCTTATATTCATTGTCCATGTTTCTGCTGCATATGTTACATTACATGCTACATTATCTTATTATACATTTCCAAGCCATTACACACTAATACATTTCACAATCTTAGTGAGATTTTAAATTTTTACAGCTTAAAAATCCATAAAATTAAAGATCAACATAGCTCATTTTCAATTGTCAAATGTAACAGTTTTTATTTTGTAACAAATGCAAAGGTTATTGTTTTAACAACTTTACTTTGTTCACAAAAGATCAACATTAAAGAAAGTGTTAATAAGTATTGTGGGCGGGAGGACGAAAGGCATGGCGTGGCTTTACAACCTACCAAAGTATCCTTCTGCGCCAACAATAATAAATGGATAACAGAAATCGTAGATAGCGCTAGCTACCGGACAGGTCTTGCGGAAAATCGTACATTTGGAAATATCAGTTTTCTAAAGAACAAGTGAAATTTTTTTATGTTCATATTTTCAACACAACCTTTTAAGATAGTGCATCGATGTTTATTAATTGTTATATTTTCTTAATTTTTGTTATGAAGCTGAAAGTTTTCCATTAAAAAATGTCAATTTTATCGATATTTGGTCACTGTTAAAATTATAGAGGAGGTATGTATATAAAAAGTATAACTTAATCAACATTCTCGAACAAACCGTTTCCGAAGAGAAAATTGCAAAACAATAAAAATTCTTGGGGATAACCACTTGTTCCCAAGGCTCTGCATTTCCACGCCAAATGAAAAGGGCCAATCACCTTAAATAACATTACTTTTTCTATTATGCTTACTATGTTTTCTAATATTCGAATAGGGTTTCAAGATTTGGAAAAATGAAGTTTCACTTTCATAAAATAGTGGATTTGACCCATCCCCAAATAAATGTATGTAAAGCTTAGTTAAAATTCATGTTGGTCAATGTGTATGAACTGAGTTTTGTGAATTAAGGCCGGATAAGATAGATTAAACTAGTTTGATAGTTACTAATCCAAAGGTCCCAGGTTTGATTCCTTTGTGCAGGTGTCATTTTTCAATTTAAATAACATAAAATTTGATAGTTTGTTACACATGATTTTGTTAGTTGTCTGGTTGTACACTAGAGAAATTCAGCTTTAGAAATTTGAATCATTTATGGGAGTCAAACAGGGATTGGAGTGGGCGTGCCTTTGAAAACTAATTAGAGCTTAAGGTAAAATTTAGACACACCCACACATATATAGTGATATAGTATGTGAACATAAAATAAATATCATGTAAAAGATAGATAACCCATATTTTAAAAGTTTTTGTATCCATAAAGTAAGTACTAAAATTTAATTGACGTTAAAATATTTGAAATAAAATAAAATAAATTATTGTCTAATGGCTTGGAAATGTATATTTGATAGAAAAGTAATTGAAAAGCATAGAAAAGAAAAGTTTTTAATAATTTAATTTAAATAAATTAAGTGTGAAAAGCTCAACAAGTTTCCACATGTTGCTTCAAATGGATAGTTTAGAATGAAGTTATTTTTAATTATGTGAACTTTTCATATTTAGATAAACTAAACAAGCAAAAAGTAAGCATACATACATATATACATACATACATACATAATCACGCCGTTCCCTTACAAAGTAGGCAAAAAACTGTGCATATAGCTAGAAAAATCAACAACTCCGTACTTAATCCATTCTAACTAACTTTCTTCGCACTTCCCTATCCTTGCATACTCCCTTCATTTCAACAACATAAATGCAGAGAATTATGCATGCTCTTTTAATCTTTAAACTCCTAATGTTTCTCTTTTTCACACAGTTGTTTACAACATTTAACCAATCATTACATGGCCTACGCCTTCCTTTTGATTCACACACACTCTTCCATAATGTATTAGCTTTATCACTCAATCCATACTCATCCTTTCAACATACTCAAACAAACCTATTTCACATTTACCTATAGGATTCCCTTTCAAACCACACTCGTTCAGCACCCATTCATTACTGACTCCATCCAGTGGAGTATTTCCCTATACTTTTCTTAGATTTCTCATTCTAATCACATTCACATTGTTCTTGTGTTTCTTCTGACAAACCCACGTTTCACACCTTCACAACAATGTTGGTGTTAACACACTTTTATATATTGCCATCTTTAACTCTTTTGATACTACTTTATTCTTTGCAATGGTCCACAACTAATTTCCGAGATGCATACACGAATCTGTTGATTCCCCCATCTATCCTTCCATTTTTACATAACATTTGACCCAGATACACAAAAGCATTCCATTGTTCTACAGTTTTTCATTTATACTGAGCGGACAGTCATTTCCTGATCTGTCCTTATGAAAAACTATCACATTAATTTTGGAAACATTTATACGGAGATCCATTATGTTTGTCGCCATATTCAAATGATTTTATGCATTCTGAATGTCACTTTCATTCTCAGCCATTCATAACGGCATCATCTGCATGGAGGAGCACTCTCACATTCACTTTGTCTGTTTGCATACCAACCACGTCCTCAATAGCATCTCTTATACATTTATTCATGTATACATTAAAACAACCACGGAAGTATAACGCAACCTTATCTAACACCCTGTTTCAATGTCAAACCATTCACTCAAAGCTCCATCCACCTCAGCCTCATCAATTCTTTCACTTATCATAACATTTTAGCTATTTTCTGATAATTTATCTAAGTTTATGCCATACAATTGCTCAAAATACTCCCTTCATCGCTCTCTTATATATTGTATTCATCCCAGGTATTTCCTTGCACTCCTTGTTTCACTTTCTTTACCTTCTTCCAAAATCATTCTGCATTCTTTATCCTTCTTTTAATCTCATTTTCTCACTACTCTCCTTTGCTACTTTCTTTGCATTCAACTTTTTCTATTTATCTATGTCCCTTAACCTCTTACGTTTTGTTTCACTTTTCACAGCAATAATTCGTTTGTGTGCATCTTTCTTTTCTCTCACAACTTCTTTCACCTGTTCATTCCCCCATTATTTTCAACATTTCATTCATGCTCTTGTAAAGTTAATTTTTGGCCCATTTCATATTGCGCTCTCACATTTTTACCCTGCAATATTTCCACTTACATTGTTACTTGCGTAGTACTCTTGCACCGTTTACTCACAAAATTCCTACCTAATTCAACTAGTGATATCACTAGGAAGTGATGCATTCCACATTCAGCTCCACGACCAGCCCTAGTATTCCCTACTAAACTTCTAAGTCTCTCATCATACACCACAAAATCAATCATCGTTCTCAAATCACCCCTTTGCCATATTTATAAGTGAATATCTTTGCGCTTAAACTATGTGTCCAACACAAATAAACCTTTTTCTAAACATATACTCACCAACTCATTAACGTTCTGGTAAAACAGACTCAAGGTATAATCTAGCCACATTTGTGTGAAGGGAGAGTATGAAGCCCTCAGTACACCTAGCTGAGATTTGATCTCTGAGCATCTTGTCATTGGCAAATCATAATAGACAAGCATGGCATTTAGTCATTAAGTCCACTTTCTGGTTTAGTGTCTGTCTACTGAGCCAAGAGTCCCAGGTTCAATTCCTGGCATGGCTGAAAAATGTATCATTGGGGAAATGTGGGTTCCCCCTTTCAGGGTGATGAATTAACAGTTGTGGGCTGGGTGTTGTGTCTGTTCTAGACTTAAGTTAGTCAATAAGTCATGTGCTGATATAATTAGTCTGCTCAGAAAGTGCATGTTAAATACAAACAAAAAAAGTATAGCATGTACTTTTAGAGATAGGGTGTTAATATGTGTAGTTTTTCATGAATTAAAATGTGTGACATTGGGTTACCTACAATAAAAACCTAGTGTTTAGTTTTCAACATAAAATAAAACTATCTACACTGTATATAGAGCCCTAACTGCTGTGGAATCCACACATACAACTTGTTGATAAACAGCCTCCTTCTATACCCCGGCAGGGCTAATTTTATTTTTAATAATGAGGGTTCGGTTTGGTAAAATAGTGTTACCAATTTAATCTTTGTCATATCCAGGAGTAAAATCCCTTGAGTCAATTTTCTTGCATACCCAAATCACAGGGTTTGTAGTAAAGCCCAGCCATAGATAAGAATGTTGTGATTTTTGTGCAGATATAGAAAGCTAGTCCTTAAATATGTGATTGTGTGTTTATTAGTGTTTCATCCAAACAATTTCTACTCCAGTTTCATCCAATCATCGTAAATTATACATAGATATTATGTATCAATTTTCTACCACCCAAAAAACTTTATCTAATTGAAAATGTATAAATTTAAATCTTAAATTGGAGGGTGTAGCTTGCAGTTACTATGTCTTGACTTAACTGTAGGATGGCCATCAATAAGTGAGTATTTTTAAAAAGATCTTGAAATTTTTATCAAAATAAATACTAGAAAGTATAGAACAGTAAAAAAGCAAAAAAATAAATAAAGTATCTGCTCAAAATGTTTATTTTATTAGTGGCTTCAAGTGCATTTAGTCCAGCTGTATGTAGTAATGATTTATACAACTCATATTCATTTTTTGAAGTAGCATAAGATTTCTGATAGGATGTTCAGTTAAACACAAATATTGCCTTTAAAAAAACTGTTCTAATAATTTCTATAACATACACCAATAACTAATTAAAGTGTAGCACTAATTAATTATGTAAATAAAAAATATATGATGTATTTAATATACTAAAATCTACTAAGTATGATTTCCGCAAATAATACTAAGGCCAAGAGTAAGTATTTAGGAAAATATTTGTTTTCAAGATTTTTTTATTTCTAGTTTTGAAAATCATACATTGTATTATAGTCATGAAGAAAAGTATTATTCAAGAAAGATGAAGCAAATTAATATCAAGTTTGTTTTCTTCACTTCGCCACATAATGAGGAACAAACACCAAGACAAAATGAGGTGAGCCACAAACTAAACAAGTGACATATTTCTTTCAATAATGCTCTTTTTCTTGTCCATAATACCCAATTATAGAGAATATAAAATTAGATTTCTCAGAAAAAAAATGAGATATGTCAGACCTTTTTTCAAGGGGGGAGAGGCGGCGCCCCACTGCTCATTGGCTGACATCCCTGCAAACACTTCACTAGGATCAGAAACTGGTAGCAAGGGAGACACCATAGAGCATCGATTAGCCAAAAACAAAACCACACTTGACTGTGTTAGACAAACATGGAACCACATATCCCACCAGGCGTTTGGAAGGCCACAGTTGATAGTATTGACTGGGCATATCTTAAACAAATGTTGACATAAGTGTTTGTTACAAAGACACAGAATTTGGAAGATAAGACATCGTTGTTTATTACAACAAAACATATGCAACCACCCCAATTCCATTCTGATAAAAATTTGGGTCAAAATTTTATTTTCATAAGTAAAGTGTTAGAAAATAAATCAATGCACTATTGCAATAATTTTTGATAAAAATGAGTACTCACTTTCTTTCTCTCTCTCTTTCTCACCCTCTCTTTCTCTCTCTCTCTTTCTCTCTCTCTCTCTCTATATACATAAAAAAGATACATACACACATCAAATGCATGCGTTCTAATGTGTTAGAGCTTTGAACACATTTGATCATTTTATATTTTTCAGAATAGTCATTAAATAGATAGAGAAACTTTAGAGATTTATGTTGAAAGATAATGTCAAAAATATTAATTTTCTTGATTTAAGCCAGATATTTTCATGATAATCAGCCTTCCATACACCTAGCCTAATATGTACACCTCTCAATGACTAAATAAAATGAAAGGAACATTGCTTAGGTTGAAATTAGTACTTAATTATGAGATATGCTCTAAGAGTTTAACCTAAAAAATCACAAAGAATTGAAGAAGAAATGGTAAATATACCACCAAAATTTAATCATAATAAATTTTATATAATTTTTAGCTTACGTGTGTCGAGGATTTGAAAAAAAAAAAGTATAAGAAAGAAATGCATTTTAAATATAATTTAATTTTTGGATAATCGATTCTCTAGTTAAAATGTCATTCCAAGAAAAAGAAATGCTTATTCATGGCCTTATTATGAAAGATTAAGAAGAGCATTTCAACCAATAATTATCTTTATAACACACAACATTTACAATACTGTAAGATTAATAAGTGGACATTTGTTTTGGTTAAGACTTCCTACAAACACTAACAAACATGCACAACTCATGTAAGGATCATGTGTGGATGGCGTTTAGTATTTGCTGATCTACAATTACAGATATGTGAGGGTGTGTAACCCAGATGATCAACACCAAACTTAAAATTATATAAAGAGATATCATTGCTTCATCAAAAATCACTGAAAGTATTAACATTAAGTTGTCGTCGTTAAAAATATTTAACTTATATTTAGGGAACTGATAAGTGATTTTTATTCTTTAGTTTCTAATAATAAATGAACCAGATAGTTTAAAAAAATTAACGTATTTTCTAAGAAATTAATTCAAACCAATATCACAAGTCAGTTTTTAATTACTTTACATTAATGTACAGTATTTCTACACTGTTTTACTCTACATAAGTCAGTTTTCAATATTACAAAGATATGGTAGATATTAATTGTTGGGTGGTTGCTAATTTGTACAAAATTAAATAATGAATATAAAGTCAATTAATATAGCAGAGTTATTTTGTAAATTAGGTTTTAAATTTTGTACATACCAAAGAAATTAAAGTTATATCTACAATTTTAATCACAGTGCATTAGTATTTTAAATATGAAAAAGTAGTTAAGTGTGTAAAAACTTTTTATTTCTAAAGAAAAATTTAATAGAAATAAAATGTATGCCATAAATGATAAAAATAAGCACCATTATTTTGTATCAAAAATTAAATTTAAAATAATTTATAAATATATGTAATTTAAGGAAGGTATTGACTATTTTTGAAACATGTACCTAACCTGTCAATAGGGTACTAGCTAGGGGTGTATGAATATTCATTTTAATTCTCACTTTGAAACTTATAATTTAAGCTTTGTAAAAATAAATAAATTATCTGAAATACACATTTATATTCAATATTTGTCATTTTGTACTGTTATATTTATATGATAATTAATGTTTACATATCAAAAATCTATAAAAAAAATGTAGTTAAAACTTGTAATAATGGCTTGATTTATCAACTAACAAGGATTATGTTGAATATTTTTACAGTAAAATGTTTTTTATTAGATTCAGTGTCTAAAGTTAAATAAATATACATAATGTAATGTTATTTTCCTACATGAACCAACAACAATAATGTTCGGATTTTTATTTAGCTTAGGTAATATTTCATATATTCAGTTTAGCTTCACTTCAAATCTAAAAAGTGGACTTATCACACCTCTAGAAACTGGGGCTATTATTATTGGTAAGTTATGTTTATGTAAAAATAATATATGGTTCACGTGCAAAAAAGGTTATGTCCTCAATCCCTAAGATGAAGGAAAGTTGCCCCTTTCTTTTACTAAGAGGCAGCCAACTGCCTAAGTATCACTCTCTAATGTGTGTATGTGTATTTCTCTAACATATACAGCAGTGAGGGTGAATGGAATGAGCATAGTAGGTTGTAAGTCACCTGTGGCAGAGAGTTGCGACGTCGAACTACTTTTCTTGCCCAGTCCCATGGATTGTTTACTGCTGCTACTGCTGACGCCCGCCATTTTGCGTCGAGATCCGTCCATGCTATGGACGTGACTCACCGCTGTATCACTCAAGCTACCATCTGTTGACAACAACTTAGTCAATGACAAAGAGTTATTTGTTCAAAGTGGTATAGTTAGCTAACGCGCTAGATACATTCGTGTTGAGCTCGACTGCCGAGGACGAGGAGATCAAGTTTTGAATCTCGGTCGGGTGAAATAGGGGTGGTTTTTCCTAAATGGTTTTCCACTCTCCCTCCACGCAAATGCGGGTTCACTTCCCCTATATTCAACCTTCCCAATTCCTAACCCATTAGCATAATTAGTATTTAAGCGTATAACCCGAGCGGGTTCAAACAAGGCAACAACTTCCTTTAAACTGGCATAATCAGCTCAGCTCTAGTGTTCTTTATACTGATTGAGAGGGCAAGGTTTAAATACTTGTCTCTTCAAATTGTTGATGTACAATGTATTATCATGATAGTTGCTGAATCAGTTCCCTAAAAATGTTCACGCTTCCTCAGAATAAATATACTAAGTTTCTAGATGGAGGGAATAACTTGACTTCAATATAGTGTCAACTTGTTCCAACATGTTTGGAACTAGTTGCAATAGCTGAAAAAAACAACTTGTGGAAATTACGGACCTCATCAATGTATTGTCATGCCTCATCCATTTATACACTTTATAATGTTCATATCAGTTTTTAAAATAAAATTAACACACATTTTACAACATTCAACCATTTTATTAATAATAGTCATGTAATATATCAAGTTTTGTTTAGATACAAACAATATATTTTGATTTAGATCTAATTTGCTAGAAATGAATTGTATAAACTTTGACATTTACCTATGTATTTAATGGTTGAGGAATGTACCTTTTAAAAATAGTATTATAATGTCACTATATTATATGTGCATATATTTTCAAACCTTGATATAATTTTCTCTTAAGTTAAAAATATTTGGTTACTCTCCCAGACTTAAATAAATGTTCATTAAAAATATTTATTTTTTAAATAATTTAAAACATACATCACAAGAAATCAAGTCATCAGCAAACATCATGGCTTTCATTCTTTCCTCCTCGAGTTTTCCTGCCACTGTGATGACTTGATGGTATGAGGGGAGAAGGAAGAGGAAGTACAAGAACAGGAATGGAATGAGGAAGTGAAAGAGTGTGGAATGAAATTTAGTGTGGCAAAGTGTGATGTGATGGTAATTACAAGGAAGAAGATAAGGGCTAGTAAAGCTATAAGGATGGATGGAGTAGAGCTGAGAAAGGTAAAAAACATAAAATATTTTGGAAGCGTGATTGAGGCGAAAGGTGGAAGTAGAGAGGATTTAATGAGAAGAGGACAGCAGAGGGAGTTGTGCAAGATACCTGCTATGGAGAAGAGAAGTGCCCTTAAAGTGTAAGGAAGTGTTGTTCAGGGCATACATACTTTGTACCCATTGTCACATTTGCAGCAGAAACATGGACATTGAATGTAAGAGAGACTAGGAAAGTGGAGGCCATGGGAATAAAGTTTGTGAGGAGCATGTCAGCTGTCACGAGGAGAAACAAGATTTGGAATGATGTTATTCAGGAAAGAGTGGGGGTACAGGGAGTACATGAGATAGTAGAGGAAGCAAGACTAAGATGGTATGGGCATGTAATGAGGATGGAAAAAGAAAGGATGCCAAATTTTTTTTTGGAAATAAGGCAAGTAGGAAAAAGACTGCAAGGGAGGCCAAGAAAAAGAGGAGGAAGAATGGTGGAAGGATAGAGGAAGATGGAGGCATTTTACTAAACTGATCCGGCCCCAGGCTGTAAACAGTTGATGATGATGATGATGAAGTTGATTTAGTGGGAGTCAGCTTGTTTGTAGTAAGCTATAGTCTATGGTGCCGAGTGGTGTGTAAAATATTTGTCATGCCAATTCACTTTAAATATCTAAATGACTATTAGAATGGTGAGCACAAGAGATAAGCCTAAGTGAACCATACTCACCAGCCTTCTCATCGGGAGGCACATCAGCATTGGAGAGACTCCTTGTGAAGGTTCCTCTCTTACCGCTGCCCGTGTTGCCACCCTGACTACTGCTGTGATGAGGGCCTGTTGAGCGCTGACCCACTCCACCTCCGCTGCTGCCGTAGTCACTGCTTCGTGGGGTAAGGGGCGAAGCAGAGGCAAAGGATAAGGTAATTTCGTTAGCACTGTTAGCGATATCGGGAGCCAGTGAGGACTTACAACTACCACACATTACATATTCTAGCTGCATGTCAGAATTCTTTAAGTCTAGCTTCTCGACAGTATTGCTGTCTTGTGAGGGAGAGGGGATGTGGTTCACATCCTCAGCTATATCTTTACAAAAGGGCTGTTTGTTAGGGTCTACAAAGCTATTAGTAGAATCTAATGGGCTAGTTTGTGAATCTAGGCTTTGTGTTTGAGACGGTAAGGACATTCTTCGAAATATTGGAGGAGTGCTAATACAATCTGAAGTTAAAATGCTTATGCTATCAATTTGGTTTGCTAGAGATGACATTGTCGAAGAGCTTTCTTTTAAATGTGTACTGTTGGTAACATTGATATTACCCTGATAAACAATATCACTGCTGCTACTCGTTCTATGAACAGACAATTTACTGTCATTCCTTCCATGGTGTGACTTAAAAATTTCTTCTGAAATGTTTTGTGAAGTTGCAGGCATCGAAAACCTTCTCTCCCCACATGGAACATTTGTATGCGAGTCTAAGAACAACACATCTTCCAGAGAACTGTCACCTTTGAATACAACAGATTTCCCTTTGAGTTTTTGTAGTGCAGTGGCCCGTTTCAATTCTTGAAAACTACCGGGAACGGCCAGACATAATTTTTCCTCAGGATTGTTTACGGTCAGTAGCTTTACTTCTTTTTTTGTGTTGTTCTCTGGATGACCTTCAAACACATAGTCAGAAATAATGTCCTTTTCGTTGACACATAATTTGTTAGACACTCCATTCAATAATTCCCCATCCTCAACACCAGAATCTGAAGGAGTGTTCCTCTGGTTCTCTTGGACTGATGAGGAGTTGCATACAAGTAGAAAACTCTCATTAGCCTCTTGTTTAGGGTAGTATGAGCCCAAAACTTCCACTGAGTGCCACATCTTCCCTTTATCACCCAAGGAACTTTTCACTGCTTTATTGTTAATCTCCGTAAATGGCTCAGGTCTGATAACCTGTTGCTTTGAATGAGTAGTATGTTCTCTCAATCCCCCAGTTTTTAGTGCATTGGTATTAAACGAGGGTTGGTTCATTTTGTTGTGGAAACTAGTAATGTCTTTCTTTCTGTCAAGTTGGAAACCCGTCACTGTCCCCCTGTTCTGTACTTTTGTGGTGCAGTGGTCCAGCATGTCCAAGCTTTGACTGTCAAAGCTCCTGTCCGAGCAATGTATCTCTGTCTCTGCCCCGCTGTACTCGCTGTCATAGCCGTAATAGTGTGGATTGGACCGGGCGTGTTTGAGACTGGCAACATTCATCAACATGGTGTGATGTTCTCTTCCTGCAGGGAGTAATCTTGTAGAGACAGGCTCACCCAAAGTCAAGCTTTTGGTTAGGTGGTACCTGCCATGGGTTTCATTTATTGGTAAGCTGCTACCTAGTGTCAAGCTTCTCCTCAAGCGAGGTTGATTGTATTGGCATTCTACACTATGGTTGTGAGCGTATACGCCCGATTTGCATTTCACCAGAGGCGGCATTGGTTTAAGCAAATGTTTGGCGTGGTGGCCATTACTGGGGTCAACAATGCCTAAAGAGAATACCCTAGAACGGGCCTTGTGTGGTAGTTTCCGTACAAAAGTCTCTGACATTGATTTGTTGTCATGTGAGCTCGAGGAAGAACTATCGCTGCAATATTTTCTAGCATTACATGGTTTACTGGAAGACAAAAGTCACAATGATTTATTAAAAAGAGTTTACGCATTTACTGTGGTAAATTTAAATATTTATATAGTTTCCAGAGGATGATTACTGGTACTGGATGACTTAGAGATAAGAGCACCAGTACACATTTGGAAAGTAGTAGATTTAAATCCTGCACACAAGTACTATTTTTAAAACTAATTAAAATAAATTATATTGTTTTTGAGAGATTGAAAACAATCACATAAATAATACACTTTAAAAGTGAAGAAAATGTAATATTATTTTATAAAGTTCCTTTCTTTCGTCTTTCTTTTCAAGCACCGCATCTTATTACTCGTTTGGGTTATACACTTATGTAATAATTACACCAGTGGTTTTAGGAACGAGAAAGGTTATATTTAGATTAACTGTACTCGCATTTGAGTGGGAAAAGAGTGAAAAACCATTCTGGGAAAAATCACCTTTAGCATACTTGACAGAGATTAGAACCTTGATCTCCGTGTCATAGGTAGTATAGCCTATTGCGAGAGTGACGCCTTAGACCATGTGGCCACCAAAACATGTGTAAAGTTTCTAATGCTGAGAAAATATTCACTTGCATATCATCTTTCCCTTAAATGAATATAGCTTCTCTTCAAACATTTGTGTAAAATAGTGCTTCAAAGTGGTGGTGCGAATAGAGTATACAATGCCAAACAATAAAAGTTTAAATATGCCTATTTTGAGTATTGATTAGAGTAAGTATATGTAATTTTAGTTGATAGCGCAGCCCCAATATTAGCAAAAAAGAAAATGAAATATTTTATGGTATAGTTCATGCTATCTCATTTTTTTAATCATCCCTAGAGAGTATATTTTTCTCTGAGCTGGTAAAAGGGTCAAAGATATTTGACATGACTTATAGCTAGAGATAGGGTAAAATAGCATTAATTTTCAGTTTTTTTAGCATTAATTATTGAAAATTTAGCGTTTTGTGGCATAATTTAGCATTTTGTAGCAAAATAGGTAAAAATGTCTTTCGTCAATGTTTTTAGGGCCTATACAAAGGATTTATGATAAAAGCAACGACTAACGGAATGTGGCGATTAGCCGGATGGGCTGTGGAAGGCACAGGATGCAAGTAAAACCCGAGCTGAAGCACACAGACGAGTGAAACTCAATGATTTTTTAATCACTTATTTCCGCTGAAAAACATCGTTTTATAGAAATTCTCAGCATTTTATTTAAATGCAAAGCATTTTCAGGGAATTCGCGTCTATTTCGCTAAATAGAATAATTTAGCTAAAATACTCTCAAAATCACGTTTTTCGCGTTAATTCGCGAAATAAAAATCGCTTTAAACACTTTCAAATGCCATGAAACGCAAAGAAAACTTATAAATACCCTATTTTCGACCCTTTTTTTTTCTTCGCGTTTTTCGCAAAAGCGAATTTACCCTATCTCTACTTATAGCGTACATAAGGGTTAGTCCAAACATTCTCATATCTGATTCAATGCATATCAAACTTGCACCTACCTAAGTCCCCGAGAACCCCGAGGCCGTTCTGACTGCGTGGAGAAGGCACTGCTCGTCACGCTCACCACACTTTCAATATCGCTGTCCCCAAAGTCCCCCATGATGTCCTTGTCTGGGGACAGGGAGTGTCGAAGCCTCATCTTGTGGTCAGCAGAGGGCATGGCGCTACGAGATGGCAGATCACTGTCGCTCAGCCCGGTATAGTGACGCTCCCAGCCTGGGACAAAGCAACACATGTATAATATATAATTCTTTATTGAATAGTTGAAGGTATTGTATAGTGCCCAGAGCAATATTAGAAATGTTAAAATTGGCATCAAATGGTTGTATTAAATTAAATATTGAAAGGCGGATGGAAGGGCAAGGCCAACCTTTTTACCATAAAACTGTAGGTACCAAAGTTTACAATTAAAACACAATAAAACACATAATTATGTAATGGAGTACAACAGTCCCATTCTTCCGTTGAAGAGAGTAAAACACAGACTGGACTGCAGCATGGCTAGAGGTTGGTCACGGTCACTTAGTTACTGTTGTTGCCTGTTTCTTGATTTAAAAAAAAGTTTAAGCTTTGATTCTGCTTTTGCCTGTTCAAACTTGTGTCTTTACTCTTTGTAGATGGATAGATTGCTGTATTTATATTTAATTATTAAATTAAACTATCTGTTAATACTGCTTGCATAAAAATTAATGATTGGTGTGAGTAGGCCTGCGTGGAAGAAAAGGAGAGGCTATCTATGGTTGAGACCAGGAGGGGTGCCTGGATTTGGTTATATATTGGTGAGCAATTTCCCACCTAAGAAGCTGGGAAGCAATAGTTGTAATGCTAGCAGGCTTTACGGGTGGGAGCTAGCTCACCAATATATAGCCTCTCCTTTTCTCCCAAGCAGGCCTACTCAAACCAATCAGTAATTTTTATACAAGCAGTATTTATAGTATAAATACAAAATTATATCCATCTACCAAGAGTATAGAGACAAGTTTGAACAAACAAGAGCAGAATCCAAGCTTAAACCTTTTTAGTGAATCAAGAGATGACAACAGTATCTTAGTGACCATGAAAATTACATAATTAATTCTTTTAATTGTAAACTTTGAGGCCTACAGTTGTCCTTCCATCCTACTTTCAATGTTTCATTTAATAATCTAACAAGATAAATCAAAAGTAAGCGCAATTTTTATTTGTTTAGATTTTTGAATACTCGAGAGCAAAATAGAAGTGAAAGGTAAAGCTTATTTTGTGACTTGAGGAATGGTGTTATGCTATACCTACTACTATTAAATTATTTTCAACATTACTTATCATCATCATCATCATCATCAAGAGAATGATTGAGAATTAAAAAGAAATGTTTTTTTAAATATATGATCAAGCTTTTTAAATCCAGTGCCCATAAATGAACACAAAACAAGACACAATGAAAAGTTAAGAGGAATAAAAGAGTAACATTACATTTAAATTTTATTAAAGCTTTTCGTTATACAAATATAATGGAATATACTGTGTTTAGATAATTTTCTATCATCCTGCATTCCCTCCCCTCCTTATATGTGACTAAGAGAGCTGCTATTACAACGGCTACGTTTCTAGAACCATAAGTGCCCCAAAAAATGTGTTTTCTGTGTGTCAAAACAACATAAGTGAATAACAAATGTTAGTGTTTGCCCTCCTTGCACCTACATGATTATATTGAATTAATGGCAGAAATACCTTTAAAATCTCCATTTTGAGTTAGTTTAGTTCAGCTAAAGATATTGTATGATGAAAATATGTCTAATATTAATTCTTGCTTTATATTTGACTATTTGTTCTTTCCTAATAATTGTGATTAATTGCATTTGGAATTCAAACAGGGAATAGGGACTGGACGAAATAAGCTCAGAGTCGACTCCAGATTCCCATTGTAGCAGCTCAATTTAAAAGAAAGGTTGGCTGTGTGCTGCCAGTCCTAGTGGGGTCCTCAAGAACTAACAGAAACATTTCAGTTGTTTTGAAATGACAGCTATAACTTGACAGATTGACTTAAGTATGTGGATAGGCTTACGTCAATGGTAGAAAAATGAGTTAAGAGGGTTGTAAATATTCATCAAACAAATTTGCATGGATTTTAGTCATCTTAGTTGATTAAAATGTTCAGGTATGACTTATTCCATAAAAAAATGTATTCTTAAAATCATTATTATTAATTGGTGCTCTAAGGTACATCATCATTATTATTAATTGGTGCTCTAAGGTACATCAATAAAAAGGTTATTTGCACCTTATTCCCTTTAACTAGTAAACTGACCAATATATATGATAAATAACATTTTTACTTTAGTTTAATCTTGGGAAAACTTACCTCAAGGTCATTACAAGTTTCCTGGGTGAAGTTGAGCCACATTCATGTTCAAAGTTGATCCTTGCACTTTTATTTTGTATCCAATACTTAATGATCTTCTAATAAATATGTATTTAATTCTTTATTGTTACATTATTCACATTAGGTCGAGAAATCTTCATAACACGTAAATAGCTCATCTTAAAACAGCCTCTGCGCCAATTCATGTCAGCAAGATCCTTAGCTGGTTTGTTTCCAAAAAATATACTCCAGTTTTGAGAAGTTTGGATTTTATTGGAATCCATTATCCACCTTATTAGATAGAAAGCTATAGAGCTACAGTAATTATTATTATTAAATTAAGCAATTATTAATATTTTCAAAGTAATATTAAAGAAAAAAACAAGAGCCAATTCTATAATTATTATAAAACTTTTTTTCACGGTGTATTAAAATAATTGTATTATATTGTAGGAATTCTAATCAATTATTTGTATTTATAATGTCTAGGAAATGAGATAATAGGAGTCTATGAAATAAAACTACATACTACAGCAAATAAAATATTTAATAAGCAAAAATAAACACAGGCATAGTAGGCTAGTTATATCTTTTTATTCAAATACCAAAATTGAGAATACTTTTTATATTAATTAATATAAAATAAGCCCTAACACATTAATAAACAGGCATGCCAAAATTGAGAAAACACAAAAGCATTTAAAAAAAGAAATATGTGGAACATCAAGGGCAAAAAAAGAGAATATGTTCAGGAAAAATAGATATGTATTTGTTTTATAGTATAGACATGATAATTTTCAATAAATATATATCTATTCAACACCTGACTTTACTTAAAGATAAGAGTTTTTTTTAGTAAGAAAAGCATGCCAAATGTAATAAAACTAAAATTAATACAAAATCACTGTATTGATCTTATAAATAAGGAAAATTGTTTAGTTTGATTAAATTTGAGCTATTAATGCTTGTATAGTAAGGAAAAATTGCAATGCATATAATTAATCTACAATAAGCACAATAATAAACAACAAGTGGTAAGCAGAAAAAAATAACATCTACTGCGCCATGCAGGAAATTCGACAAGAGCGCTGCCGTAGCATCAAGCAGACTCTGAAGACGGTGGTGATGGACCGGTGGCGCACCCACACAGGCCAGGACAGGTGCGTCTCAAGCATGGGCCACATAAGAAATTAAAGAAAACTACTTTAAATAAAAACAATGTAGCTCTCCGCGCAACAGCTGACTACAATAATGCTCTGGCCACAAAACAATTATCTAATGAGTAATGATGGATAGAGTAGATCTAGTTTATCTACTTGTACATTTGGTCCACCGAGTGGCTTGGTACGAAGGTAAACAAAATTTCTCCAAGCTGTACTTATGATTATTTATATCATCACTCTGAACATTCACTACGGGAACCAGATATTGGCAAAAAATACCTTCCTATGAGAGGAAAATGTTGGGTTGATTACAATTAAAACAAATATCTAACTACTGATTTCATTATAGATAAATCTTTATGTTGAATACTATTAGCTTATTCTTTTTCATTTAATGAACCAAATTTAAACTTAAAAGCACCTCAGCTACACTAGGTCTCATAGCTAAGCCCTAACTAAGCCCTTACTACACCAGAGCTCTTAACATAAGTTATTAGTGTTTAAGGTTTACACTTTGGTGGATTACGAATCAATGTGGCTCCATCAAGATTAAAATAAAAGGTTTAAACAAGATGGTTTGTTTGTCATTCTAGACACAAATGCACCGACTTAAGTTATGACCAAATATCAATTATATATACTTCACAGTCTATTTTTGCACGCTTTAGTGCCAGTATGCTACAATATGTTACTTTAACTTGGCCAACTAAATGAGATGAGAAGGACAAATGTTTAAAAACTAGCCCCAAAAGGAATAAGCCTTACCCACTGAGTGATGAATCGGTAGTATGCACCAATACACCATCACCTACAGTTAGGTTCCAAAAGAAGTGTAGGGGTTTCCAAAATTGTATGTTATACAAACAAATAAGAGTGACAAAAATGACTTCGATAATGACTAAAAACCTATCCCCTTTTATTTGTATCCCTTCCCCTCTCTCTTTAAATTCTGGGAATCACTATAATACAGCCTTTCTTAACATATCGATTGGTTGAACTAACCAACTCAATTTACCATTTAGAAAAATACAGCACTAATTTAAACTCTTGGAGATGAGCCCTATTTAAACATTAGTGCACTTAGTTTATCTTAAAATGTAGAAAGCCCCCCCACCCACGCTTGATGGGTTGCATTATGGTGTAGCTGCTTAGAAGATAGAGCCATAGAGTAGTTGTTCAAGGTAAGATTAATAGATATATATATATATACTAATTCCATTTCTATTTTAAAACAATTTTTTTTTGCAAAAAAAAAAAGTGGCTAGTGAATAATGATCACCCTAAATCCATATTCCAGTCAGTGATCTGCTCTCATCTGATGAAGAAGGAACCTGATCTAACCCAAAAATTACTGTCATGTGTTTTGCTATTTTTTAAATGTAAACTTTTTGAAATATATTTATTTGGGGGAGGTAGGCACTGCTCTTCAACTTTCCTGTCATTGTTTGTTGAGTTTGGACATTTTGCCATATTTTCCTCTGTGATAAACACGCATTTTAATATCTATATAAAGATTACAAACGTATATTAAACTAACAAAAACAGATTAACAATACTAACTAGAAAAAAATATATATACAATATGAAACATTGACACCTCAACTCAGGACTCGGACCCAAAACCATATTTCACCTAGCAAATTAAGATAGCTATCAAAACAAATTCATTGTAGCATTTTTAAAGTTATACTGTGTTTAGGAAACAAAATTAAATATATTTAAATTTACTATTTGGCTCTTTGAATATGAATTATGGTAAATTTTGGTGATTTGAATGCTAATAAATTAAAAACCTAAAAAGTCTAGGTACATATTGTTCCTCAGCAGAAGACGTAATTATTTATTGCCTTTATTGCATGGAATTTCCGAAAAAGAAGTTACAAAAGCATATTTACAATTATTGTCTCCTTTAACCTTCTAATAGCAAACTAAGTTCTCTCAGTCCAGAAAATTTATTGTAAAAGAAGAAATATAAGAGGCTCTAGAACTGGCTATTATGATAGATTACTATGACAAAAGGTACACTCCGCTTACCCCTAGAGGTAGCAGTCTTACGTTGACAGATTTCACTATGGCCCTTTCCTATAAGCTATACCATAGTGGAATAATACAAAGTATTATTGCTTTAGAGCTCTATTATTGTTTATGGGTGGCTCAGAACCAATTATAATTATATAATGAACTCAACAATCAGATCCAAGACCCGTAATTTAACATTTAACTGAATTTATTAATGTTATAATGAATATATTATAATAAAGAATGTTAAAATTTAGTTACTATTTTCTATTTTTATAATATATTTATATTTCCTTTTATGTTCATAATTATTTTAAATATTCAAATTCGGAATCGGGATTCATGGGTTAAGTGAAGATTTGGATCTGAGATTTGAATTAGTAAAATAGTAGAATCGACCCAACTCTCTACTCTGAATAGAGTCTCTGAGATTCTTTTTGTGGGCAGTCACTTATAAATGTGCAGTCTTCATTGGAATAACATTGGAATAACTATATTGATGAGAAAATTAAAGATTTAAAGCCTTCATTAATGTACCCCTTTTCATAGCATAGTAACAATTATGATACTGATATTATACAAGGCATTATTTTAAAGACAAATATGTTTCAAAGTTCTATCTATTGTAATTGTAAGAAACAATATTAATACAGTACGCAAGAAAAAAAGAGCATTAAGATACTAATATCAAAATATCATGCAGACATTTGGTTTAAAAAGTTTAGAAAAAGTTTTTAAAAAAATTACTACTAATACAACTACAACTACAAGTCATGCTGAAACAACCTTTACAATAATTACTGTGATTATTTTTTCAAAAGTAAGATATCATGCTTAATGAGCTTATCTTTACATTTAGTAATGTCCTAATGAGTTTATATATAATCTTGATTTTCCCAAAGGAAAGGATAAATTAAAAATTGCTAGCCCACATTTGTGGTTACAGAGACTAAGCTTCAAGCTCGCTAGTCTGGTTTTCCATGTGACCAGGAGTTTGGAGTTTTTATCTCGATTGAGTGTACCGAAGGTTTCATAAATGGCTTACCACACTCCCACCATGCAGATATGGTTACATTTCCTCTATATTCTACCTTACTCATCTCTACATCATTAGTGAAACTAAATGTGAATAGCCTGAACAGGTAGTAAGATGAATTGTAAAAAAATAAAGTCATTAATTAAAAGCTACTCTTTTGTATTATTTGTTCATCTAAGGCAGTAATTCCCAAACTATAGGTCGTGAAAAAGTTTATGAAATGTGGAAAATTTTGTAATTGTTTGGAGAAACAAAAGTGGCCAGATAAAATATTGATATAGTAATAGATAAAGCGGATTTCAAGTTAGTGCCTGTGGCGCCTTTCAAATATAATAGAATAGGCAATTCAAACCAATAATATATTTTAAATAAGATTGTTAAAATAAAATACACCCATGCCTCCTAACTTCTCATTTACATTCAGGCTTGTTGTGTCACAAAAGTTTGTAGCTATAAAAATAATTGGGTTATGGTTCTAGCGGACGTTTTTGGAACCAATGATCTAGACACGTCCTTAAGTTTGTATTTGCCTGCCAAAATTAAGCCTTTACCTATTATAGTCAGTAATTTATATTCCCATTAAATAATTCTAGTGTCTTTCCTTCCTGAGAGCTACTGACCTGAACAATAATATGAAACCAGGTATCACACAGTAGTGACGCACACTGGTCACTAAAGTGATTTGAACTCACCGCCCATTCCCGTGCTGCGATAACCTTGCATCAGTTTCATTCTCTGCTTCATCATCCTCGCACGTTCTTCCATGTCCTGGAAACAAACACGATAGTCACAACACACCAAGAGGTTTAATCAAATAGGAATAATTTAAATTTTGTACTACAATGAAATATCCCTTTACAAACATCTCTGAATAGCGGATTCTTTTTTTGTAAAAGACAGTTTAAATTTCCCTGGCAAAATAACATTGGCTCTTCTGGTGAATGGTGAAACAAGTTCCCAATAACGAGCTTTCTCAATTGCTGACACGAACACTGCTAGAGATGAATAGTTATGCATACAAATCTCTATAAACGGTGGACAAATATTGAAAATACCAACCATACATATATTTTACTGTAGGAATGTCAGGAATGCCACTGTTTCAAACAGTGTAAGCAGTCCTGCCTCCTCCTTCTATGGAAAGTTTATAAAACCGCCTACGTAGTAATGACTACAGTACTTCAAACTCGTATCTCTTATTTTATGTGTGTATTGTTCTGTGTATAATGCAATCTGTACAGTACCTAAGTTAAGTACAATATGTATTCACGTGTCTTATTATTCTGCATTTTTACATCCATTACTGTTTCCAGCCTATGGTCTGGGTCAGTTTTTTATTCAAGCCATATATTTTTTCCACTACAGGCTGGCTAGGCCTGTTTCGTATGCTTTATAATCCAACTTAAGACTAAAACAGGCACAGCATCCAGTCCCTGGCCGTTAATTTATCATTGCGAAAGGGTAAATCCACATTTAACCAACAATAAATTTTTCAGCAATGCCGGGAATCGAATCCAGGACCCCTAGCTCAGTGGGCAGACACGCTACTGACTGAGC
Source organism: Timema bartmani (assembly GCA_902151455.1). Taxonomy (NCBI): domain Eukaryota; kingdom Metazoa; phylum Arthropoda; class Insecta; order Phasmatodea; family Timematidae; genus Timema; species Timema bartmani. Next base: position 205,862 of record CABFWB010000384.1, on the reverse strand, counting down.
TAGGTGTCAGATTATTATTCTGCATACAACAGTGCACAATGCAATAACTATATTATTGTAGTTAATATCTGCAGTATATAGGTTAATGTAGATTAAACTGTTTTCTAGCCCTATGATTTAAAATTTCTTTTTTTTCCCCAGATAATGGCTACTTCTTGCTAACGGAATTTTTTTTTAATCACGGATGGCATCCACTTTTAAAATATTTCACTATCCTAGTACTTCGGGTGAATACCCGCCCCTAAATAAAAAGATAACGGCTGCATTTTGAAAAGAATTGATAATTACTGCAATAATGGTCGATCTTATGTAAGGTTTATAACATACTCCTTTTTTTTCTGTCAATCTTTTCTGCAATTTCTTCTATACATAATTATTTGTCTTTGTTGAATTTATGACTCAAGTAGTCCAATTGCTTTGTTCATCTAGTAGTACGTCATTTCCGCCTTCATCTTTACTCTTGTACATGGCGTCAGTGAGGTTACAACGTGGCCTACTTTATACTGTATCATTTAACAATGTTATACCATGCATAATTAAATATTAACACATTTAAGTTAGTTCGTGCGGTTTATCATTCTAAACCCTAACAGTCTTTCAAAGAGTATTGATAGGTTTTCTTTTGAGAGTAAGTTGAATTTCTGTATTAGATTCATGCATCAATAATCAACACAAACATACATTTATAAATATTACTTTTAAATTTAAAAAAAAGGAAATATTTAGTTGATTTTTCATAAAGAATCAATAAATCAATTAAAATTTCATATTTTGGAAAAATTTTGAAATGAGTTACTTCCCACAACACTAACTTGAATATATAAGAGATCAAAAGATTTTTTAGAGTTAATTATTTGAAAAATACTTGGAATAGTATACCAAAAAAACATTATTTTTTTTTTCCAAATTTAACACAATAATTTATTCTTGAGTTTAGCAACTAGATCATTGGATTATTAATTCAGCCTTTAGCTGAATTTGGATGATGCCAATTTAATATTCACATGATTGTGATCCCAAATAATAGCATAAAAATTCTATCGCAGAAGTGCTTAATCAATTTTCTACACAATTTAATAGTTTATAAGACTAAAATTAGAAATTATGTTACATGTTTTCTAAGATTCAGTTTCAAACAAAAGGCAATTCAACATGAAAAAATAATTTTGCTTTTAAGGTCTAACTAATGTCTTGAGAATTGGTTTAATGGATAAAAATTAAATGTTAATGCTGGTTAATATTGAGCTTTCTACCAAAAATCACCTTATTGAAATCCTTTTTGAGTTTGATTTCGGTGGTAAGACACAATTTTTTAACTTTGTTAAATGAATTATGTCCCAGTCAAAATATGTACAAAACATGTATGTGTTATATATGGAGAAGGTACTTGAATGAGGTTTAGAACAATTAAAAGGGAATAAACCTATTTATATAGATGTTATTGATATATAAAAATGGTTTATAAGGCCATTTCACTCCACGGAACCTAACTTAGATAGGTGCCTACTATGGCTCAAAACAGGAATTGCATCGTGGTGAGATTATATTTATTCTAATTTATAGAACAGCATAAATGAGACCAGTTAAACATTTTACTTTATTTTTAAAGCTAAAACAAAATTGAAAAACAATTATTTTAAACAAAAAACTACCAAACTGATCCTAATTTTGCCGTTGTTAAATCCAGAATGCAGAAAGTCTCACTTAGATATGTTTTCCTGTTTTAGCATAATTTTGTATATAATTTTCAGTTAGTCAGTGGTGGGCTTGATTTTTTTTTCAACTATAGAAATAGAGTTTGTGTTTCAAAATAGCAGTACTTACTCATAAAGCCGTAACTTGTTTTTAGCCTCACCAACAAGCCTTCCCACCTGCTTCAGTGGTCAAATGGTCCAAGGCATCACTATTATCAATGGTGTTAGACCGGCCTGCTGTCGACAGGGAGATCGACATTTGAACCTCAGTTGAGTATAATGAGGATGGTATTTCTTAAATGGTTTCCCCACTCTTTCACGCAAATGTGGGTAGATTACTTATAAAATGCTTCCTACCTCATCCCTACCCTCATTAGAGTAATTATAATATATGTGTATAACCTGAACAGGTATTTATATGCGGTGATAACACATCCACACACTTATGTCTTTTGCACCACTCTCTTACGCTCCCATATTGTATAAGTACTTGCTGATTAGGTCTCTCTATTTTAGCATGGGCCAATCTTCTGCTCTCTGACTTTCTGTTTCTCACTCCATATATCCTTTAATCTTCATCCTTCTTGTCTTCTTATCGCAGGTCCTGCCCACCTAAGTCTTCTTAATTTAGCCTCTGCCACCACATTCCGGTTCCTGGTAAAACTCTCTTAGCTATTTATTGTTTCTCCTCCTCCAATCCCCATTCTCACAGACTGGTCATAAAATCTTCCTTGAGATTTTGTTTTAAAGTATCATTTTTCTCTCATTCCTCTTGCTTGTACATAATCAATGCCTCCACCCCATGTAACAATACTGGTCTAATAATTGCCTTGTATATCTTGTTTTTCCCTAAACAGTACACTTGTTGTAGGCAGTTTGTCGACAGCAGATGAGGCTCTAGATGCGGCTTTTGACCTACATTCTGATTAATTGTCATCGGAGTTACTAGTTACTTCTACTACGTAACATCCCTAAATATTTAAATTCCTTTAATACTCAAAAATTATGAACTCAATTTGTATTCTTACATGGTATCTGATTAAGTTTATATTTCTTTCTACGCTTAAATAATTTGTTTTCTCATCATTCCCCTGTAGCCCCAAAATTTCTTGCTTTCATATAAAAAAACTCTCTGGCAGTACTTTTTACATTCATTACTGTTTTCAACCTGTTGCCTGGGTCAGTTTTTCATTCAAGCCATATATTTTCCACTACCAGTCTGCTAGGCCTGTTGAAGCTTAATATGCCTTATAATTTAACTTAAGACTAGGCCAGGCATAACATCCAGTCCTCAGCCGTTAATTTATCACTATGAAAGGATAAACCCACATTTCACCAATGATAAATTTTTCAGCCATGTCGGGAATCAAACCCGGAACCCTTAGCTCAGTAAAAAGACATGCTATCGACTGAGCTAAGGTGTCAGATTCTTTGGCGGTACTAAGAATGCAAATTTACACACACCAAATTTAATATAAATTGCATTTTAACTGTAAGCAAAATTTATTAAAACTCTTAGAGTAAATGTGCTGGTTTTTTGAGAATTACATAAACGTGTGCAATGCACATGTGAAATGGCAATTGGGGATTGCATACTAACTGGAGCGGTGATGATAAAAAAAAAGCCAGAAGATCTGATAGTTGGATTTTAAGTGTCCTCCTGTAAAAATTGAATGCAGGGCTTTCTAACTTCCCATTCATAGAACAAATGAAGGTGTCACATGTGACAACACTCATTAATATCCGTAAAGGTCCCTTTAACCTTATCAACATAACGATAATAATTTGAGCTTAAAGAGGTATTAATGATAGCACTACAATCAATTCATTTGAAAATTTTATGTTTCTTCAAATATTTTCAAAAAGTGAGAACATGCTTGTATTTTGTTTAGCTTTAATATCACAATACTTTGTCCCCACCATAGCCTATACTCTAGAAATATGCACCATTTCAACCTAAACCCTATCAGGCAAAGTACAAAGTGCAGAAATGAGGTTCCTCAGAAACACGATTCAGAAGACAAGATGTGAAAAATACAAAATTACACTAAGACAAGAAATAATAATAAAAGAAGCACTAAGTGAAAATATTGTCAAGTCTTGCCTGAAATGATTTAGGCACATAAAATGATGGCTCCTGAAGGAGCAGCAAGTGCAGCAAGCAGCTAGATAAGAAAGTGTAGGGCACAAAACCCTAAGGAAGACCAAGGAAGAGATGGAGTGATAAGATGTGAAGAGAAGAGGTGTGGAGTGGAACCAGGTCCAAGATGAAGAATCGTATAGAGATCAAACGAGATGGAAGAAGAGGCTTGTAAACCACACCAGGGCAACTGGAGTTGGATAGCGATTATGTTGATGATCACAATATTAATATAAATCAGTAGTTTACAGCCTGGGGGTCATGTCATGTTTCGGGTGGAGTCGCATTTCTTGTTCGGGTTATAGCTTTGTGTTTACGTTTTAAAGTGAGTAGATGATTATAAGAAGGTGCTTAATTCAAATAGAAATGTATGTGGTTAAAATTATATAAACTGTTAAGTTACTGTTTAGGATTCTTTTGGTTACTCAATTCTGAATGTTGCTTGCTGATTTAGCTTGCTCTAGAAGTGTTTAGGAGAGCGACAGTGCTATCACAACTTCCAAAATACCCACTGGAATCGTTAATTATCTTTTGAGTCATCTTAATCACATTCAAATAATCATTATAAACACCATCTATAATACTTAAATCAAGCACATGGATTTTAACATCATGCTTGTTTGGTTTTCGATGATGAATTGATGAATAGGTTAAAATTCAAATTCTGGCCAGGTGTACTGGGGGGGGGAGGGGATT
>CABFWB010000384.1:171849-201300 GCA_902151455.1 Timema bartmani | reverse complement strand
GGGGGGATTTTTCATAAACGGTTTCCTCTTTTTTCCTCCATGTAAATAACTAGTGTAATTAAATGAGTAATAAGATTCAGTGAAAATAATAATCTAAAAGATAGGATTTGAACACTTGTGGGATATCAAAGGGTTGTGCTGGTTTTAAAAATAAAAATTGGGGTCAAACCCTGCCAAGATTTTAAAACCACTTTGATAAATAGCTTTTTTTACTCTACTGAGATACAAAATGAAAACCTTGAAAGGGAAATATGACAATCTAAAATAACTACCCAAAAATGATAGTGTCAGAGTCAATATTATATTTTATTAAACTTATTCATGCACTTAGATTAACACCCACGGTTATTAGGATTCTATTTTTACAGTGTCCACTGAACGGTTCATTTCCGTTCACTACCTTATCTCCAACCGAGATACTAATACAAACTCCTTGGAGACACTTCCAAATGGTGGCTTCCTAGACCTACCTGCGTCATGCGCTCCTTGAGGGCTTTCTGAAGGGAGTGAGGTATCTGGGGCAGTTGCCGCTTCTTAGGGGAGCCGGTTGGGGTGGCTGTGGCCGAACGGGAAGCAAACCTCGGCACGTACGCGTGAGATGGCATCACATTGCCATGGTGATGTATTCTGCCGCCAACAAACAAGAGTAACTAATGAACAGCCACCAGTAAAACTAATTTTGGTCACTTAATTTAAATATCCCACATTTGGTATAAATATGTATGAACAAAATTTCAAATGCTATTGAAGGTTATGTAAGTGAACAAATGTCACCGATATCAAATCAAACCAATAATGGTAATATCAACCAACATAGGTGCTGGTAAAAATAGATTCACTACCAAAATTGTATGTGATGTTATTGTTGTTTGTGATAGCTATATATTTATACTAATTGTTTAAGGATGACCCTTGAAATGTAAGGAAGTATTGTACAGGGTGTACTTTGTACCAATTGTCACTTATGCAGCAGAAACATGGACATTGAACGAAAAAGAGACTAGGAAAGATTATGAGGAGCATGTTAGCTGTCATGAGGTTAACAAGATTAGAAATGAAGTTATCTGGGAAAGATTAGGAGTACAGGAAGTACATGAAATAGTAGAGGAAACAAGACTGAGATGGTATGGGCATGTAATGAGAATGGAAAAAGAGAAGATGCTGAAGAAAATGTTGGAAATAAAGTGTGTAGGAAAAATACCACAAGCGAGGCCAAGAAAGAAATGGGAGGAACATATAACAGAAAGTGTTCGAGTGAGAGGAGAAGAATGGAAGGAATTAAAGGAGAGTGGTGGAAGGATAGAGGAAGATGGAGGCATTTTACTAAATGACCCGGCCAGAAGCTGGAAATAGTTGATGATGGTGATGATGATGTTTAAGAATGTTTGCTGCACATATAATACAGTAGAGTTTTTGGAACATTTAAGAGAAAAACATTCCACTATATTCAGGACAGAATGGTAATTAAAATTGTTGTTTCCCTTAAAAGAGTTTTAGATGTTTTTAACTGTGAGTGCACTCCTAAAAGACACAGACAGCTAAAGACCAAAGTCTCAGCACTCTTAATCCATGGCATGACCCATGACATTGATAAAAAAACTGACCTGCCCTCTGGAGGAGACAGACTTCGGTGGTCTCCCATTCTTCGAGGACTCTTTGAGCGACTTCTAGAATGTAGGCTGGGGGAATCAGTCGGAGCGGCCGAGTGTGAGCGCTGAGTCATCATACCCTGGTTTCCATTCTGGCGCAAAAAATATTTACTAGCAATTCATGTTGGCAAGTGTACAAGATCTATCTTCCTCTGGCTATTCAAAAATAGCTGCCAATTTATTTCTGTGTTTCTTATTATAATGAATAGATAAGTCTAAGAATTTATTATCATATGTAATGAGTATTTTAATTATTTATATACTTTGCTTCTTAATCAGTGTCCAGGATATTCACATATTTATTATTTACACCAATGAAAGAGGAATGAGAAATGTATAATTTAGATTAAATATGAACATATTGGCATCAATGGTGATTGGAAATAATTTAGGAAAAACCACCCTTAGTACACCCGACCAGGATTCAGGTACCAGCCTCTCTGTCACTGGTAAACCAGTCAAATGTAAGAGAGAGACTTTAGGGAGTGTGATGAAAAATGAAGAAAACGCACCAAACTAAACTATGGTGTGTGTTTCAACCATAATTTAATTGGGTGTGTTTTCTTATTTTTTCATTAGACCTGAGGATGATGCCATCGTAGCATCGAAACATGTTAAAGCTTTAACAGGGTGTCTAATAAGTTGGACAAACCAAAATTAGTGACTTTTTGGTGACCTTTTATGACCACAAAATTTCTTCGGTAAACGATTGAACATTATATATAATGTATAAATAGGCATAATGCACTCACACGCAACATTAAACTTTATATAGATGGCGAACATTAACTTTATCTTTGGTATCATGGTAAAAACAATCAGGCGGTTAGCGCATGGCATCATGGGTAGTGGGTAACTTGACATTCGACGAGTTTGCGTTGTTACGATGCGCGGGAAATTCAAATAATATTTTCGTGACTTTTGATTAAAATATTCAAAATTCGAGACTTTTCTGGGACTTTCATGACTTTCATGACCCAGTAGACACCCTGTTTAAAAACGTTGCAGGGATTGCAGCAGTACCCAAGGAACAGGGAATTACAGATAAGGAAGGAATTCAGTTTTTATATATCTTCTTTTATTATTTATATATTTACTAATTCTCACAACTAGTTTTGTTTAATTCCCAATATGATACAAGACGTAAAATATGCATGATGACATCATCCTATCATAACATTGTTTTAATGCAATTTGACTGAAAAGTTCACCATTTTTAATATGTATTTAACTTTTTGGATATTTGTTATATTTCAATGATTGTATCATATTTGTCAATATAAGATATCATAACTTGTAATTCTATTACCAATCTTTTCATATATGAATCAAATTATAGTACCTACATTATTATTACTATATCACACTATATATCTTTATTTTTCATGCTAAATTAACACAATTTGTACAACTTTACTAAAAATTGAATTCTATTACAAATAATTACTTATTTATATCAAAGTCTAGCCCATCTATTTATCTAGGTTGGCTCTTATATTATTTTATTTTAATGTATGTTAACACAAAACAAGACTGGTAATTACTATTAATTTAGTTAAATGTGGGCGAGGCTGTATTTGGTGAAGAGAGCTTTGCTCCAGTCAACCCTTGACACATGTGCAGAGTAGAAATTATATTATGTCTAGAGTTGCCTTTTTAATATTGTTATTCATTAAAGAGAATTAAAATTAAAATAATGTGCGACATACCTTTCTGTGGGGCTGGTAGCTGGCGGCCTTATCCCGACTCATCATAACAGCAGCTCTTTTACGACCTTGAGGACTCATGTCCCGCCGGGACCTACGGTGGTCGGACATCTCCACTTCCGGGGGTGGACTGCACAAACAATAAACACATCTTCATGAAAACATCACCTTTCATCAAGCATTGGAAATACTTGCTAAAGATGAACTAGTGGTTTTCCTTCAACTCTTTGTACCTTCTTCTATACATATCAAAATGTAGCTCAAAAATTGAAAAGTGGTTTTACTTGCATTCTTTCTTGTATCAGAGTATTTGTCGCACTAGAATAGTGCACCAACCTTGAGGAGCTGCCCACACTGCTGATGGACGCCCCATCAGCCACTCGGCGATCCCTCATCCCACTCCCCCCCATACCATCGTCAAGGTCGCACTCAGAGGTATCCGAATCCGAGAGCCTGGAAGTGGTGCTAGGAGGGGAGAGGTGGTCTGTTGGAGTCAGGGCCAGATCCATCTCCGCTGGATCAATGTCTCTCCTCTGAAATAATAAAACTGTGATTGTAGCCTTAACTAGGAGTTTGGACCCACAAATCCCTCAAATCCTTAAGGACATTCAAGATATGAGAAAATTTTGGACTAAAAAATCAAATCCTTAGGAAAAAAATATTCAATTTTTCAAGTTAAATTTAGTTTTAAAGCTCAGCTGCTTATTGGTGGTTCCAAACCAATTATAATTATAGTATGAACTTAACAACCAGACCCTAGACCAGTAATTTAACACTTAACTGAATGTGTAAATGTTATAATGAATGGATTATGAGAAATAATTTTAACATTTTATTAATATTTGTATTTTCTATCATTCTACTATATTTATATTTCCCCCTATGTTATTAATTTTTTCCAAGATTTGGGTTAAAGATTTGAAGGTAAATTGGAGATTTGAAGTTAAGATTTGGATTTTTTAAATAGTGGATTCGACCCAACTCTAGATGATTATATAAGCGGGTGTCTGGTTGAACTGAATATATAAATGTGGGAGGAGGGTAAACTAACCCCATGGGTAACCAAGACTTCTTCATGTGCGGTGAGATAGTACCACTCAGGTTCCTCGTCTAGTGGTGCTACACTCAGCTCAATCACCACCTGGACAAACCAATCAGCACTTGCTCAAACAATACCACCACTTGAGTGCCTGAAAAAATTTATACCAATGAATATTAAATCCACTGTTATCCAATCCCTTATCCTCCCGCTTTTCGACTATTGTGATGTGACCTTGCGGCAAGACTACAAAGACTCCAAAACACATGTGTTAGATTTATATTCGACCTCCGGTCACGTGATCATATTTCCCCATACTATAAGATACTAACTAGGCTACGACGTAAATAAAGACGAACTCTACACTCAATAACCATCATAAAGAAACTATTGACATCCAACTCCCCACAATACCTTTCTTCACGTAAATGCTCACTCAACTCTAATAATAATTTCAACACTCGACCACAAGAAAACTCAACTTTATTCATTCCTCTTCATAATAGCAACCATTATTCAAATTCGTCCACTGTTTCAGCTTCTCGTTCATGGAATACCCTAACCAACGATGTAAATAAATGAGAATTTAATGGTTTCAAGCGAAAAGTCGCAAATAAGCTGCGTGTAGAAGCTCAATTGTGAGATTGAGGAGTGTGAGACGTAAATCACACCTTTTGTGTGTGTGTGTGTGTGTGTGTGTGTGTGTGTGCGCGCGCGTGTGTTTTCATATTACATAATCCTTGTGTATTTTAGCTCTAGTTTTTATACTTTTTTTGTGTGTTTTTATATATATCATTTTGTTAAATTTCATTTTAATTGTATTGGTTAAGTGTAAGAAAAGGCGGTAGCTTTAACTTCACCATTAAAGTCGATTATTATTATTATCCATCATTGTGAACAATAACTTGTAAGAGTCCCTCCCCGCTGATGTGACATGCTTCTTGACTTACCCTTTACAAAACATTACTTTTTTCATGATTACGTTATGGCTGTGTGGTTACTTTTTTAATTAAATGAAAATATACTTATAACAAGTTTTTTGGTGTGGCTTATCACCATTTATTAATTATTCAAAACACGCGTGGTATCCTAAAAGTCTGATTACAAAGAATATGGGGCACTGCCCGTCACATATACTCCCCATGTTAGTTTTTATCCGAGAATGAGGGCTGCAATGTGCAGTACTTGTGGGCATTGCTTTCCCCTTCCAAATTTCCCTTTGATCCTTCCCCAAATACCGCTTTCACAAACATTCATTCAACCAGAGATGAGCAAATAGTCAATAATTTTAGCTAAAAATTAAACCATAGCAAACGATTTTAACTTTTGATTCGATTTAATGAATATTTCTTATATTTGATTTGACTTAAGGAATATCTGCTATATTTTGTTCAACTTCAGGAACATTTCATATATATTATATTACATTTAGCTTAGCTTAAGATAAAAATATGAGCTGGTACATCTCTAATATTTTGTTTGAATTTGTTAATGGTTTTGTCCTGTATTTAGTATAGCGCCGCACTTGAGGCATACTCAATCTATGAAACTGGCCCTTTGACTTTGATTAGAATTAGAACTTTAAACTTTGGTGCAAAAAATAATTCTGGCTTAGATTACAATATATATATATTTTCAATTTATGATATTTGCAGTAGTTATATAAATATCAATTAAAGTTAACCCAAAATATGTAGTAAATGAATTACAAATTGTATTAATGCCTTGATTTACCAGACTAGTCCCAATATTTTCTAGACTTTTTTAAATATAGAATTATGTAAATTTTTGTAACTTTAAGTTAAACTTAAATTATATGAATATAAGAAATGTGGTATATTTTATCACCATAAAACCCTAACAAAAGTAATTTAACATTTATTCGGCTTCATTTTGAAATAAAAAAAATAGATTTTGCACATCATGTGAATCAAGCTTAGCAGCATAGTAAGAGTAAAGGGGACATAGTACCTCTCCTAGGAAGTCATTGGCACCATACCGTACGTAGTCCCAGACGGTCACCTCCAAAATTCTTAGCTTGAGGTCTGCTCTCCGTACAGACGAGTAGATGAAGGTCTGGTTCCACTTGGGATCATTTGTGTTGGCTAGAGTCTTTGTTCTCCTTTTAGATTTCTCACTGTGAACAACAATTCATAACATATGAGAAATGTCTCGAGTTGACTAGCTATTCAGATTCACATAGGCTAACTTCATTTGAAAAGTTAATTTTGTGTCTTGTTTAGAGCATTACTTGATTAAACAATTGGCATAAGTTGAATCTTTAATCCTCATATCCATAACAAGTTAATTTTCAATTGTAAAACATAAAAAGTAACAAGTGCATTAATGTAACCATAAGGCTAAATTAGGGGTTCTAAGACCCACCCTCCATTTGCTTTGTCCAACTATAAAAATAGCACTTTTTTTTGGTCATACATGAGTTGAATGATAAAATGTGTTTGAATGTTATGAGAATAAACATACTAAAAAGCATTTAATAATATTTTTATCATTTAAATTTAGATTAGTACTAAAACATAAAGAGCTAATTCTATTCCTAGCCCCCCCCCCTCTACTGCATTTCTAGCTACATCCTTGCACAAACGAGTCAATTCATTTTACCATTTCTTCCAGTAGGTACTCAAGGTACATGGTTTGACGAGTACTTCACCTGTCTATCCAACCAACCACATACATCTAAGGTAATGAGAAAGTGGCCTTCAAAGGCAAGTTTGAACTTAACGGGAGAGTAAATAATTTATTAATAAGTATAAGAAACTGAGCTTATTTGGAGAAAATCCATGACTTGTGCCTGTTATTTAGACTAGGTTAAATTATGTTTATTTGAATAAGATTAGTTTCAGTCATTAAAACTCTTATTGCACCAAAGCTTTGAAACATATTTTCTTTTGAAGAGTTAACAAGGAGTATTCTTGTGGACAACTAGTGCAAGAATGGCTTCCAAGCATAGTCACCTTCTGTCTGGGAGGAGGAAGAGCTTGGCATATGGGTTGCGAGGAGCCCCGTTACTCCGTGGGGCCAGTCCCGCTGCGCACACAACCGTGACCACCAGTTGCAACGCACCAGAATCGAACCACAGCTTGATCTGCACAATCAAACAGTTGTCATTCAGTCATATGCTTCCTTTCAATGTATTTTTCACACAGTAGTTTTTCTATATATTGTAAACACAAAAAAGGCTATCAAAGGCCTGGAAAGTGATTATGGTAGACCACAAATCACTCCCATTCTGTCTGCCTTTAGGAAGATTGAAAATCAAATTTAAACTTAAGTCACACTTAAGTCTCTCAGATGGGTATGATAATCATCATCATCATTGGCTGAAATTTTTTTTTATAGGAGGTTGGTTTGTTCTGTAAGAATTATCAAATACAATTAAGATTTATTTCAATTACTGGAAACCAATTTCATATTAACTAAAATTTGTTTTGGCACAGATTCCAAATTAATTCTGTATCCACGTATTACCAGTCATCTGGGATATCCACCTATTTACACTATGGGGTAAGTCTGAGAAATTTTGAATTTAGAGAAAGTGTACTCTACACTTTAGTGGAAGGAGCATGGGAAACCACTTTAGGAGAAGCCATCAGAACACTTGTTTGGGATTCCAGCCCTCACCTCCCTGTCCCTGTCAAACCAAATAAGGCAAGAATGCTGCCTTTGACTACATGTTCAAAGGTGTGGCGAGTTAAAATCTGTCTAGGCCAGGGCCGTTTTAAGAAAACGTGAGACCTGAGGCAAAAAAAAAAAAATGAGCCCTCCCCCCTTTGTACGGCAGTTTATCAGTTTTAGCGTTAAGCAGTTATAATAAATTGATACGTACTCCATACTTATGTTATTTAATAATCTATCATGTTTTATGGAATATTGATCAACCTATTAAATTACTACTTTATTAAATGCAAACAAATTAAGTTGACAAAAGTACATTCCTCTACGTACCATTTCACCGCTAGTTTTCTGTAGACCGACAGCGGTAGCACAATAGTAGCGTATTCTACTGTACTGCAGGACATTACGAATAACATAAATCTTAAATTACATAAAGTTAGAGTTTTCAGGAATCTAGAATGGAATCCTATCGCTAAGCGAATACTTATTGTCGTTAATTATCTGTACACTATTTAATGTGAAATTAAGAATAATAACTGTAATTGAATTTAATAACCTTTGGGGGAAGTGTGGCCCCCTGAAATGTGAGGCCCAAGGTAAATTACCCCTTTGCTCCCACCCTCCTCCCCTCACCTAGATGCAGCCCTGGTCCAGGCATAGTCCTTTATATTTGTAGAGAGGTGAATGTACTCCTTATTAAGTTCAATATAAATGAGTTACATATTAATCACACAGAGTATTATATTTCAACCTCTCCAAGATTTGAGCCCAAGTTATTCTGTAGTGCTAGCACTGGCTGGCTATCATCAATCTATATTAAAAAGAGGAGACACACATCGTAATTCAACTGGGTAAGTATGATAAGTCCCACTGAGAGATATATCCTCGGTGAAGTTGGTCAAGACTAAATAGTTGGTCTTGCATCAAGGCAGTGTTTAGTGTTTATATCTTATCAATTACAAACATTTGCTAAACATTAACTAAGACTTGAACAAATTGAGTTGTGAATCACATACAAACACACAAACTAAGGATGGGACCTTTGAAACATCGAATACTTATGGGTAGGTCCTATCTGAGATTTAAAAAAAAAAACGCAAATTTTAAATTGGAATTTGTTTTAGAACTCATATACTAATTATTGATGGTTTAGCCCAACATAATTATAGGACAAACTTAACTATACCCTGATTTTGTTTGGAAGAACAGTAGAGAAAATTGAAACATATTTTTTTACAGCCAAAATTTATAACATTTTACCATAATATTTGTGTTATTTTATAGGTATTGATAATATTTATCAAAAGTGACAACTGCAGATAACATGACGTGATGTATGAATATATTAAACTTGTTTTAGTAACTTTAGTAACTAACTTCTACTGTTCTTCCTACCAAAAATCATACTATATCATACCCTTTACATTAGTTGACTAAATAAAATGTATGAACACTATGATGAATGCATTGTAATAAAAAACCCTTTAACATTTAGCTACTATCTATACTTTCTATAGCAACTTAATTTCCTCTTATGTTGAGCATATTTTCTAAGATTCAAACTCAGATTCATAGAATAGTGGATTTTACCCAGCTCTAGAATAAACGACCAGTTTTGCCAGATGTGTGAGACAAGTAAAAAAGTGACAACTAGTTTTGCAACAGTAAGAAATATAAATATAAAAATTATTATATACAATATATGAATTATCATAATAGGGATGGTTTCTTTAACTCATCAAATCCCTGTGATCTTTACTTTAAACTCTAGAACTCAGAAAACATTTCGAATTTGAGATTTAAAAAATTAAATTAAGAGTCAGATTTTTTATGACATGTTATATTTTTGATTTCATCTTTAATGTTAAATAATGCTTAATGAAACATACCATGATTTGTAATACACTGAACTAAAATATACAAATTTGTTTTGCATATAAGTGCAGTTTTAGGTTATAGTTCCATAAATTTGGAGGCATAATATATTCATAATTTGGTTATTATTACTTAAATAACTGTACATTTCGAATTTCTTGTAAACACAATACTTATTTTGTATTTTACATTCAAGTTGTTATTATTATGTAAATATTTATGCAACAAGATTATTTTTGGATAACAAATCATATAATTTGATTGTATCAGCTTGAAGTGGTCTAATCATCCATGACAGTTTTCCTATATCAGGAGTGCAAAAGAGCTGTTTTTGAACGGATTGTCTATAATCCTGGCATACATTTAGTCTAATTTTGGAGGCATAATATCAAGTGCAATAACACTTCTAAAAGCAGTTGACTGACAAAGGTGCAATACTTTGGAATTTGTGAAGAACATTCAAATTGAGATAAAGAAAGGATGTGGTTAAGTTGTGGATAGTATCAAAACGGTATTTCTTTAAGTATTGCAAAATAAAGTGTCTTTCAACATTGTGTAAAATCAGACATTCTTAATGATAACAAATCCAACCTTGACTTTGATGAGCCAACCCCATAGTGCAATGATTTTATCTCAAGTATGATTGAGTGACATTGTGTGATGTCAAACAAATTTTCACATGTTACAAAAATACTTAAGCCGAGGAACGCTTAGACAATTTGTGAATGACTTTTATATTCATTGCAATGATACCAAAGATGGAGAATGAAAAGTATAGGCATGAATAAAATTGCTGGGTATTTATTTATTTACCAACTACAAAACTATAACTTTTGCAGCTATAAATAAAATTTAAATGTATACATCTCTTTTTTAAATATGCTCGTAATACCTATTGAAGTTTTTCTAGAGAAAGCCTAAATGCCTATTATTTATAGGCTGGAGGTGTTAACATGTTGATGATGTCATAGGATTTTATATTTACCAATACAGTGAAATCTCTTCTTGATAATATTAATAACTATGAAATATATAATATATATATAGCATCACGTCTTACTAATTGTTCAGGTTATACACATATATAGATCAATTCTTTTGAAAGATACTTAGGAGATGAAATTTTATGATACTTTAAAGAGAGTAGTTTGTGAATTTAATTTAAATTAAAGATATGTTGGCTAATCTTTTTTAAGAATCTAAGAAAACTAAACAATCCTTGATTATTAAGTTACTTTCTTGATATAAGGTAGATTTTTTTAATATTTATAATAAATTATGGATTTGTTTTATTTTTAGGTCATACTATGGTATCTTTAAGGGCATATTTAAATGCATATATTGCGATTTTGTAGGTTATAAACATCCTAGCCCTAACAAAAAAAACCAATAACAATAATAATAATAATAATAATAATAATAATAATAATAATAATAATAATACCTATGATCCATTATCCAGTAATAAGTCTGGATCAAAGAGAGAAAAATTACTTGAATTAGTTGACTCAAGACGTGTGTGGCCCCATAAGAGTGAAGTCTCACGAAGCTTCTTATTTTGCATTGTTAAATGATAATAAATATGATTGGGTAGAAGTTCTTTTTCTGAACTATAAAAATGATGGGGATAAAGTTTTAGTAATTTTCAAAGCATCAGCAGAAAATCGTCATGATAAGAAAATCCAAACTTTACAGATGGACAATGACCTGGAGTAATGTGGAAAAGAGTTCACAGAAGAGAAGAGTATAGCAGGTTCAAGATAAGAGTTTATGGTAGCACTTTGCAGACAGACAGTGGCCTGGAGTAATGCAGAATAGAGTTCAAATAAGAGATGTGTATTGCAGGTATAAGATGAGAGCATAAAGTAGCAGAAACCCCAGAACAAAATGGCAAAGCCAAGCGCATTAATCTCAAGCTGGTGGGGATTGCACAGTGAATTTTTGTTGGAGTCTGGCTTAACAAAAAGTGTTTGGGCTGAAGCGATTGCCACAGCTGCTTACATCAGAAACAAATGTTCATCAAAACAGCTGGAAGATCAAAATCCTTACAAAATTTGGTGCGGTTTAGAACTAAAAATTAGGATATTTCAGAACTTTTGGTAGCAAAGCTTATATACTGAATAAGGCTCTGAATAAAGGAAAGTTTGAGCCAAGATCCAAAGCAGGTATTTTTGTGGTATACTTTAAAAAATCAAAAGCGAATCAAATTTGGGATCCTGGAAAGAAAAGAATGGTGAGAAGTAGATATGATAAATTTTTAGGAAAGTTTGAAACTGTCGACATTTTGAATGAACATGATGAATCTGCAAACTTTGAACCTGCTTACTTATTTGTTGATAACCATGCGAAAGACACTATGTCTGAAGAAATTTACGGGTGCTTAGATAAGGTCCAAGAAAGTGATACCATTAATCCTAATCCTGAGGTTGATTAGACAACTTCAAATTAAACAATTTGTACGAATTTCTTCCAGAAAACTGAGCCAAGACTGCACCATGATAGAGAATAAGAGGGGGCCTTATCAACCTAAATTGATCAAAGCTGACAAGCTGGGAAGACTAGCCAAATCATTTAATTTGGTTGTGCTAAATTCCAAAAGTGCGAGCTTGGCATATCAAGAGGCAGTACATTCGTCAGTACAAGAAGCCTTAGAAGGACTGTATACAGCAGAAAGACTGAAAGTAATGGAAGCTGAGTTTGAAGCGCTGACACTTAACAAGGCCTGGACATTGACGCAGGCGGACAGTTTCAGTACTCCTGAGATCTTTGAGCCAAAACATTTAGGTCTATATAGCGACAAGTGTGTCTATTATAATACGAATGATGTTTGTCTGACTCTTATAGTGGTTGTCTATGTAGATGATTTAATTATAGCGACAAAAAGTGAAGACGCTTACACTATGTTTGAGAGACGATACTTCTCAAAACTTCCAGATGAAGGAGTTAGGAAAGCTGCACTACTGTCTTGGAATTGACTTCAAACAAGATGAGAATTCAAAGTCAATCACTTTGTCGCAGGGATCCTAAATAGAAGACGTTATCAGGAAATAGGAGATGCAAGACTGCAAGACAGTGAATATTTCATTACGTAGATGGGAATAGTAAGTTATCCAAAGCATGAAGCTGTCTATTAATGAGGAAGCAAAGGAAACGAGTAAAGGTCCATACCAACAGCTTGTTGGTTCTCTGATTTACCCCCGCAGTATCTACACGAGCTGACATTGCGTGTGCAGCGAGCTCTGTAAGCCAGTACAATCAGAAACCTGGGAAAGTACACTGGGTTGCAGTGAAAAGCGTTATGCATTGCCTAAAAAGAACGAGCAACCAAGAACTAGTCTACAAGAGATCAAGTGCTGAACTGATTGAATATATGGATGCAGAATGGGGAAGAGCCCTTAATGATAGGAGATCACATACAGGTTACATTTTTCAAGTGTCAAGTCTGTGCTGTGACAAAGCACCCAAGAAAACAATCCGTGGCTCTTTTGAGCACTGAAGCAGCGTACATGGCTTTCATGGATGGAGTAAAAGAGACAGTTTGATTGAGAAACCTGTTAAAAGAAGTTGGTTTTTTGAGTGCCGATGCAAAATTGACCCGTGTTTATTGTGACACTCAAAGAGCAGTAAAGCTCATGCATAATCCAATGTACCACTCTCATACCAAACATATTATTGACATATGACATCACATCGTGGATGAAGCTTATGAACAAGGAGAAATCAACATGAGATACATTCTAAAGAATGATATGATAGCCTATGTGATGACAAAAGCTCTGTTCTGACTGAGCCATCATAAGTGAATACAAGGACTTGGAGTGAGAGACATCAATATGTTAACACACATTTGAGAGGGGTTGTTGTATATACTCAATAGACATTCTCCTAGTTATCAAACATGCGTTCTGTTGAGTTTAGGTTAGTGGCCATTTTGTGTTTTCTTTTGTTTTTAGTGTTGATGCTCAGCTGTTTAGACTTCCTCTTGAGAATTAAGATGCGTCTTGTTTTATGCCAGAAAAAAAGTGTTGTATGGAAAATAAAATCAACAAATAATAAAAATAGTAATAATAATAATAATAATAATAATAATAATAATAATAATAATAATAATACTTTCAATTTCTTTTATTTTAGTGCTGGCCAACATTCGTGAGACCTATGACAGGCCAGCATAGAAAAGTACACAAGTACCTTATAAGCACGTATAGTAACATAAACAAATAACTAAATAATGATAAATACTGATGAATAGTTACAAAAAAGAGGGAAAAAAAGCTAACGAGTAGTAAAAGCATAAGTATTTAAAAGGCAGTAACAATAAGCACACAAATAAAGCAGAATAATGTAAATTTAAATATTCAAGGCAGAACCTCTACAGGATAAATTAGCGATAAGGCAGTTTTTTAAACAACTCTCAGTTTGGCTTCCTTTCATGATTAAAGTTGAATTCGACAAATCTAAAATTGGGACTACATATAAAACGGCTAGTTATTGAGAGAAAACAATTTTGGATTACGAGAGGCCAGAGAACGGACATGAATACCTACATAAACAAGGGCAAATTTACAAGAAATTTTGCGATCGAAAATATTAAAAACAAAAGGGCATCACAATAAAATCTACTCAAGAAGAGAGTTTGGAACCCTAAAAGGTTTTTAGTTCTGTCATAATTATCATAAAATCAATTAGTAAAGAATTAATCATAGCAAGCAGTAACAGATTTTTGCTGAACGTTTTTAACATGAGAGAGTCAGTTAAGGTAATGGAATTCCAAGCAAGAGTAACATATTCTAGCCAGGGCATAGTACAGACATAAAAAACAGTCAACTTTCTTGTAAAAGAGATAGGATTAGTTTTTCTAGTAAAAGATATACATTTGGTCTTAGATTTATTAATAGACAATCCATTTTCAAGAGACCATTTTAAAATACGATTTAAGTTATGTTGTTTTGTAAGTATATACAATCTGAAATTGATTTGATGATTTTAAACAGTTTCTCATCCACTGCAAAGAGTAAATAACTAAATGAGTTTAAATATTTACCAATGTCATTAATAAACATATTATAGAGAAGAGGACCTAAAATAAAACTTAAGGTATACCACAAGGGACTGAAAATGTATTGGAGGTGTGTAAATCTAATCTAATTTAGCAAATGATCTATCACACAAATAACTGCTAAACCAATTTACTCATGAGTGAGATGGGCCAAAATTTCAAAATTTTGAGAGAATAATACTATGCTGACATAAGTCAAAAGGCTTACTTTGTTCAAAATAAATATCATCAACCTAGCCTTGGGTTGACTTGAGGGGCAACATGCCCAGAAATTTTACTATGTTTGTGACAGTATTTATTTTTCATAATGTCATGTTGATTTTCTGAGAGTGTATTCTTTAGGTGGTGGAAGATACGTTCATGTATTAATTTCTCAATAGTACTTAATAGAGAAATAGGTCCATAATTACAAACATTTGCTCTTGTCCTTTTCTTAAAAAAAAATTAGTATGAGAGCAGATTGTTTCCATACAATAGTAAAAGTTTCATTTGACAGGCTAATGTTAAAGAAATGGGTTAACAATAGACTGAAAATGTTGACACAGCCTTTAACAATAAATCTTTGAATTCCATCTGCCTCGGCACATCTAGAACTCAACTTTTTAATAGTATTAGCAACATCGAAGGGCGCCTTGTGGCGTGGATATAAGGACACGCTAGTTTCTATAACAGGGTAGGGTAAGACAGGCAAGGCTGAATTATACACTGAATGACAGTAGGTCCCAAAATCATTTGCAATTAATAAAGGCTCCATTATAACCTTCACCATCTCATGTACTCCATGTGCTCCAACTCTTGCCGAGACAACTTCATTCATTTCTAATCCTGTTTCTCCTTGTGACAGCTAGCATGCTTCTCATTAACTTTATTCCCATGATCTCCACTTTATTGGTCTCTATTAAAACCAATATTCATGTTTTTGCTACATATATAGATAGCTATGGGTACAAAGTATAGCCTATGTATCACTTCTTTACACTTCAAGAGCATGTGTCTTTTTCACGGCAGGTCTCCTTTGCATCTGTAGAATATTTATATTTTATACATGCTGTTAAGTCCGGATCATAATTTGACTTTAGTTCTTAAACAGTCCTTTAGATTAGCATCTGAAAGGCTAGATCTATAATTCATTTTCACAATTTTCACTATGAAGAATGTTGATTCACACATAGAAGATGATCCAAAATATGATTGCTAAGATATTCAGCAAAGGGAATGTTGTGTGGTCTACTTGTTTCTAGAAATGTTTGTCTCTATGGCAAGCCTTGGAGGATATGTTGTTCTGTAGTTCCGAAATCCCCAATTCTAATTCTTCAGCGTTGGTTTTATACATTTTATTAATATGTTTGGCAATAAAAGTGATATCCATGATATTGAATAGATTTTCAAAAAAATATATCAACTCAATTTCACAAAACTGTGCAAATCTTTGATTG
Organism: Timema bartmani; assembly: GCA_902151455.1. NCBI lineage: Eukaryota > Metazoa > Arthropoda > Insecta > Phasmatodea > Timematidae > Timema > Timema bartmani. The sequence continues at coordinate 184,900 of CABFWB010000384.1, read as the reverse complement.
AATATATTGCCCAGCTTTTCTATGTATCCACCATATAATTTGTTATCAAAACAACCATTTCTTGCGATTCTTACATGTTTGTTAAATGTGTCAAAACATTTTGTCTATTTATTTATTTTCAAAGGGAACTTAATTTCAGTATGAAAATCTTGGTAGGTGCGTGCAAAAGGTCTGAGAGATGCAGGTGCGGGGTTGGCGATCCTTGCTGTAGCTGTTCCTGTAAACATATTTAGTTATACAGAAAAGAAAAAAAAATCTTTAAAAGCACATCCATCTTTCATAATAATATTATTTTAGACTAGAAAACTTATTTCATGACGTTCATGAACAAAATTTCATTTCATGAATTATTATCATTAAGTTTTCTAGGCCCTTTGACAAAATGATGTCAGCATGAATTCTATGACCTTTAGCCACCCTTTTAATGCAAGTGAGATCACCACTTGCCAAGATTGTGCTTGAAGCACCAAACCTCTCATACTTTGCCTACTTCTACATAAATTACATTTTTATTAAGCCAGAATTCCAACCCAAAATATTTCCTGAGTGATTGATTAGAGATCCAAATACAATCCTTTAGGCTCTAAGCCATGGATGAGGTGCTCACGATTTACAGCGGCACGTTTCCTCACAAGGTGAGAGATCAACATTTGATATATAGAGTTATTTCATGTTGCACTTAACATAATGCATTGCATTTGAAAATATATTTACTGAAAATTTTACTAAGAGCAGATAAGTTAACACCAAATTATATCATTTACACTGGTTATCGTTTGCCTAATTTTGATGACACAAAACAAATTAATATGTCAAGTTTTCGAGATCAGGATGGAACTTGAGAGCATCACCTTCAAACATAAAACCACTTACTACATTTTTTAAAAGTAGAGATGTGTCAAATCCACTATTTTACGAATTTGAATCTATAATTTATCTTTAAATCCCAATTCTCAAATCCAAATCTTGGTAAAAGTTATGAACATAAGAGGAAATAGAAATATGATGAAATAATAGAAAAATGTAGTAATTTTTTTAGCACCGCATCTTACTACCCGTTCAGGTTATATGCTTAATAGTAATTTTATATTAACATTCTTTCTTATAATCCATTCATTAGAACATTCAGTTATGTGTTCTGAAATTTGGTTGTTTAGTTCATCCTATGATTAAAAAATTGTTTTGAGCCGCCAATAAGCAGTTTTAGAGCTCTAAAATAAATTTCAATGGAAAAACTGAAATATATATATGTTTAAGGATTTGAGTCACAAATCCTAAATGTTATCAAATCCTTTTGTCTCGAATATCCTTAAGGATTTGAGATCCCATCCCTATCTAAGAGTATTTTTTTTATGTTCAAGTTGACGTTTATAAGAAAACCAAAATGCTATGTATGCATGTGAATTACAAACAAACCTAATTTAGAAGAGCCCAGCAGATACTAAACCCCAACTTACCTGCATCTGTAATCATCCTCATAGTAGTCTGATTTGCTGGTAACAGGGAGGTCAGGGTTCAACTCTCCTCAGGATGTATTGAGGCTAATTTTCCCTAAATAGTTTCACATAGATGTGGGCACATTTTCTCTACATTTTTGTTTGCTCTCCCTATTTTATGAGTGTAAAAATGTGGGTATCAAGGATTGGTAGTCAGAGGCGATGCAAAAAAGTCAACATTATAATAAACTGCCCTATAACTTATTTCAGTCAATATCTTGTCTGCCAATTGAGTTAAGGGTTCTGGTTTCAATTTCAGGCATGGCCGAAAAATGTCTCATTGTTGAAATATGGGTTCCCCCTTTCACAGTGATGCCGGGTGTTGTGTTTGTTTTAGATTTAGGTCAGTTTATAGGTTGTGCACTGATATATCAGTCGGTTCAGAGACTGCATGTTAAATACTTTAGATAAAAATTATGTATAATAATTAACTATTTTAGGCACTACTAATAATATTATAATAGACTTCTAGATGCATGATTCTAGAACCTCCCTAGCTCATACTAGTGAGGGGCCCTCTACTTTGGGCAGGGTGAACTCACCTGCATCCTCCCGCCAACATTAGAGTTGGTGGGCGAGACCCCTAGTCGCGGGGGTCGAGATGACCTCGAGGGCATATGGAGGTCAGGCGAGCCGGGAGAGGTGACCAGCACACTGGGCTTGTCTCTCCGACCCTCGTATACATCTATAACACAAGGGAACCCATACATGTCATTGCTGCCAACCTCAAAAGATAAAAGGAAGCGATGATCACACAGCAAAAGCAAATCAAGATTTCAAAACTTTATTCATGATGTTCTTATTAACATTTTTGATCAAATAGTATTTAATGTAGATACATACATATAATTAAGTAGTAGGATATAAAGTACACAAATAAGTTAAGTGTATGAATAGTTACATTCTTAACAAATTTAAAACTTAAGTTTTTTATTATTGAAACATAAAATAATACTCAGTTAAGTAAAAGTATTAATTAAAAATCAAACAAATATACATTTTTAATTCAAAGAAATAGAAGTAAAGCATATAAGAGTTATAAATAAGAGACATGTAACTGTATACAATGGGAACCATTGGAGAACAATCTATTTAAAACTTGTTTTTTAAAGATCAATCTGTTTAAATTGGACACAAAAACAATACCTTATTTTGTTTGTACAATAAAATGTATGTCATAAATTATTACACTCATAGATTCAACTAATTTAGGTATCTATTTTAGACCACTCATGGGAAATTGTTATGTATAAATATTTCTATAATTAATGTAATAAGAGTAGTGAATAAAATACATAAGATCAGATTACTTTAATATTAAAGAATATACATAACAGTAAACTAAAATGTCTTCTTCTGTGAACAAATTTTCTTTTCAAACATTAATTATAATTACTCTTCAAATACCAAAACAAATTACTCTACAAATACCAAAACATTATTTTGAAAGTGTTGTGTTGTAAGAAGTCACTGAATATTTACATAATTATATATAATGTATCATATTTAAATTTGGTGTATATTTGGCTAAGAAATCCAGACAGCATGCTTGTACTGTAGATATATATTTTAGTTCCTTTAGTTCTAAACAATTTATTTGTACATTATGTTATAAAATGGTGAATCTGAAGCAATTTAAACTGTAAGAATACAAATATACTATTTCAATTGAATCTGTGAGGAGAGGTAAAGTAATTAATTAATTTATACAAACATACAGCTTAGTATTCTGCCAATTTCAAGTTGTTGCTCCAAAAATAAGAGGGGGTTAACACCAAATACACACATACAAATGATAATATATTGATATTTAAATTAAAACCACACAATGCAATAAGCAAATAAGAAATCACACAGAGACAAACATCATTATTAGAAAACAGTTAAGTTAAATTAAAGTAGAAGGAACACATAGCAACACTGACTGGCTCTGAAACACACTATGGAAGTCAAAGCATGCACAAACAAGTTTTGACAACTCCCCCCACTTTTAAATTCCCCCTTTCAGCCGATACAAACTAGCAGATACCAGCAACGTGGGATGCTACAAAGAGAAGCTGCATTAGTATGTACCCAAGTTGGACTAAAATGAATTAATTTATCAAGAGCATACTACAATGAGTTGTTATTGTTTAAATTAAGAGATAACTAAGATTTGTTTTATTAAAATAAGATCAGACAGATGAAAAGGAACAGGAGACAATGGGACAGGAGTTTGTAAAATATAGCTCACAGGTTAGCAGAAGTAAAACATATTTATTGCATTTTACAGATTGTGTTTGCCTGATAAAGCCTTTTACTTAGTAAAACAATAAGTATACAAATATGTGTAGTTACAAGAAGTAAGGTTTTCAATCATTTAAATTGCTAAATTGATTTTAACAACTAAATAAAATTATCAAAATGATAAAAATAGCAATGCATACACAACATAAACACACTAATGACAAGGCAAATGCATGCAAATATTTTAAAAGTAGCAGTAAATCTACACCTTCTATGGATAAACACACGTTACAGCGATAACAACTTTACTAAATTGGATAGCTTGGTAATTTTTTGTTCACATTTAGTTGACTTCTTACAACAATTAGATGAAATGAGTCAAACTTCCTTAACTGAAAATACTTAAAGTTGAAATTAAACGCATTCCCCCCCAAAACAAATCTTAAGGATTTGTTGAACTTTCGTATTACTGTAAATTATAATTTTCAATATATTCTAAATACAATTTTCTTTTCGAAAACATGTTTCTAATTAGAAATTTTCCTCATTTCCTTGGAAATTCAAGTTAGGGAAATTTGACATTTTATTAATGGTTTTCCCTGTAAGTGGCATAATATTGTTAGGTGCTGTTTATTTGACTAGTTCAGGACATTCAAAACAAACTAAACATCCATGGCATTTTTTTTTTAAATCTTTAGTTATTTTTAGCTAAACAATGAAAATATATTTAGGCTACTGATGTGACCCCAACAAGTACCATATCCTTAAAATGAAAAATGACACCTGGACACAGGTATAAAACCAAGGACCTTTGGCTTCTCACACCAATGCTCTACTTAGGCCCGCCACAAGGGGGATGGGGGGCAGGACTGTTGGTACCGTGATACCAGGCCTGGGCACAAGATCCAGATACACAAGTTTTAAAAAAATGTATAAGATGAAAAAAGTACAAAATAAAATATGAATGACAAGCAATAAAATGCCTATCCATACTAAAGAATAGCGTATGCCCAGCCCACCAGATGAGGTGGAGGAACTTACTAGAATTGTTAGAATTATATGATTGATTTGGTCTAGTCTTGTACTTCATGTTAGAAGTGTTTGGAATGGCTTCTATAATTTTTTGTACTGAAACTAAATTTGACACACAAAGAGTCGGGCATTAAATCAAGTTAAATTTAAATACTTCAACATGTGCGTAACATTTCAGTGCTTTGTTAAGTTACATAATAGTTGTCATACATTGTAAAAGTGAAGTTTTAAAAAAATTGTACAAACCAAAGTCAAGAATTTGTGTATAAACAGGAAGGGGGGACACACTCCCCTTCTGGAAAGAACTTTTCCCCCTCCCCCAAATGGAATAAACTCCTCCCTCCCCTGGAATAAACTTGCCCCCCTTTAGATTTATTGCACTCCCCTTTGATATTCTCGAACATGAAGCTGAAAGATGGCTTTGTATCAAAGGCGTCCAATTTTCAAAAATTTGTTGGGAGAAGACCATTTCAAATAGTTTTTATAATATGTATCTAATTCTAAGTGAAGGCCGTTCAAAATAGCTCCTATGGGAATTAAAATTTCAAAAGGTTTATGTGGAAGGACTTATAGAAGTTTTTTTGTTTTGTTTTTCCCCCTCAGATGAAAGCCACTGTAAATATTTTTTATACATTTGAAGGAAGATGGTCCCCAGGCACATAAAAAAACCTTTTTATTTTGCTAAATTCCCCCTATACCAATAAAATTCACTTTACCGTTGGCACCAGGCCCGGATTGAGCATCTGGTTGAGCTAATGAGCTAACCAGTATTTGTCCCATGGACGTGCGGAAATCGGCCACTATAAACTACCATTGATACCAGAGCCAACGATGACTTAGGAGTCTGTGAATTTACTTTACATCTATTACTTTTTCCAGCCTATGGTCAGAGTAATTTTTTTATTCAAGCCATATATTTAATACTACCAGTTTTCTAGGCCTGTCGTAGCTTCATATGCCTTATAATCTAACTTAAGAGTATGACAGGCACAACATCCAGTCCCCAGTCGTTAATTTATCACTATGAAAGGGTAAACTCACATTTCACCAATAATAAATTTTCGGCCATGCTGGAATTCAAACCCGGGACCCTTAGCTCAGTAGACAGATATGCTATCAACTGAGCTAAGGTATTGAATAATCTGTCAATGATAGCTCATAATAGCCAATAATTTCCACACATCCATCATATTCTGCCTTGAGCTATGAATGAAGAATGACTGAGCATAGAGTGAATCCTGGATGACTTAGTCAGAGAGAGCATTGCATCATTTATCAATTTACTAATATAACTTTTCTTTAGATCCATTTAAACTTTGAAATCTATTAATTTTGTATAAACAGTTCTATTTGGCTACATTAATACCCAATGCTGTTGACCGCAAGGAAAATATACTTTAACTTTACGTTTTTAGCAATTTTTAGCAAAGATTGGCAACTATATGGAATTTTTTAAAACCTAATCAGTATATTCTAAGTTCACTCATGTGTTCTAACCATTAGGTAATGATAATGTTTTGGACCCCTCTCATATGTTCAAAAAGTCATGGATGAAGTGTATTTTTCTTTTAAAAAAATGTATGTAAAGTTTTCTTTTAATACTTCATCCATGGAGAATCACGTGTTTTCAGAAGTAAATTCAATACACTACGTTTTAAAACTTTCTTTCTTTAAAAGACTCCTCCCATTGTATTTGAAAATTAGGTGATGGATGAGTTGGCTGCCTTTAGCCAATGGGAAGCTATCCTTCGCAACATCAGGTTGCCAGGAGTCTTTTTATTAGTTAGTTTTAACACTGGTAACAAGGGGTCCAAGAAGCAAGGGGTAGGTCATATATAAGCAACATTTGCGTATAAATCCAAACAGAAAAAAAATCGTTATCTCGACAGAAAAACTAGTAATATCACATGAGACATAATTTTTAGAAAGAAAATCTCAGTTTGTAACAGCACTAGTTTTGGCTTTCCACGTCAGTTTGTAAATGAACAAAAACCGTATCAATGTCAACTTTATAATAATGAAAGTGCAACTAATAAAATAGATAGTGTACAACATTAAATCTCTACTAATTTCAACAATTAACCAATCAGTAATCCTACAGTGAGAAACCTAAGATTAGATCGTCATAGCCGTGTGATAAGTTCGTAGTAAGGCATGCACGCATCGTTATCATCATAAAACCCGGTATCATTCTAATTACTGCTCAACCCCAAGGCATATACGGGTCCACATTAATATAATCACACATCATCATCATCATTCAAAAACCGATATCACTATAACTATGTGTTAATTGTATGTGTTTGTGATGAGTAACAGAGGAATAACACCAGAATGCAACTAAGTCTTCCCAAACCTTCTACTGGACAGTTATAAAAATACATACTAAAGGTGAGTTTGAAAACAACCTCCAAAGATATAAAACTGATATAAATATTTCTTGCATGGAAAAAATATTATATTTCTTTGCCACTTTCCTTAACATATTTCTCTAGTTGTCATCAGCCCTTTGATATCCATTTCACTTTGTCTCTTCGCTTAGTGGTACTTTTGTGATTGTATGTGAGTAGGTATTTCCATAAAAACTATTCAGATACTAAACATCTTGCCTTAGCCTACTACTTGTATTAAAAAAGTTTACTAATTTTATTTGCAAAATGTATAAAATCATTAAAGGCAAGTCGAATATTAAATTAAGTAATATATTTAAATAAAATATAAATGGCACTACAACTTTTTACTTAGTTAGCTATACTGTAAAAACTATTTCATATATAAAGAATACAAAATTAAATTAAAAGTGATTTAAATAATACAACTGATATTAAACTACCCATAAAGTGAAATCTGCCTTAACAAAAATCTCTGGATAGGGGATTCTTCTTTATAATGGACTGTTTAAATTTCCTCAGCGAAATAACATCAGAACTTAAAGTGAAACAACTTCCCGATAACAAAAATTCTCAATAACAAATGCTAACACTGCTAGACATGCATATTCATGCATATAAATCTCTTAGAGAGTATACAAAATTTGAGAAGACTAGTGAATATAGCATATTTTACTGTAGGCAGTCCTGCCTTCCCCCTCTAGACTATGGTACTTTAAGGTCGTAACTCCCTCCCCTTCCGAGCTATCAGTGGGGGTTATACCATCAGTTTAGTCTGTGCTCTTGCACACATATAATCCTAGAGTACAGAAGGCATACTGTTCACATTTCATTTTATTTGTGTATTGTTCTGTGTATAATTTAATCTCAATATTTATCCACTTGTCATATTTATCCTGAATACAATACTATACAATGCAGTAATTAGATTGTTGTAGTTAATATTCACAGTATATAGGTTCATATTGATTCAAGCATAGTGATGTAAAATATATATTTTTAAATCACGACGGTATATACATATATTATATGTTCAAATAAAAGACACTTCTTAATAACAAATTTTTTTAAACCCCAAATACTATTAATAGATTTCCCTCTGTAAGCTTACAGGAATATTGAGTTAGTTATAGTTTTGATTCAGAAGACACCGTTTTGTGGAATTTGCTCGTTTGGATTATTTTACAATCATACAAGAGTATCAATAATTCAAGTCTTGAAAGTTCAAAGTTACCTTAAAGTTGAGAAAGTCAAAAATAAAATTATATATTTGGAATATAGTTGTGTGTTGTGAAACATGAAGAGGGGTGTGTATAGTCGCCAGTTTTTGTAGATTATGTTTATTTGGTTTTATCTTTTATTTTTCTAGCACCACATCTTAATACCCGTTTAGGCTATTCGGCTTATTCATAATTTCTTTTATTTAAATTAGTAATTAGTTGAAAAATGACATCTGAACACAGGAATTGAACCTGATACTTTTGACTTAACGCACCAATGCTCTAACACTGAGAACAGGATGAATCCTGGATAGCTGTGGTAGAGCAATGGTTCACTAAGTCAAAGGTTCTGGGTTTGATTTCCATATTGAGGTGTCTTTTTCACTAATTTAGATTAAATGAATTGTAGTCTCCTCCATTTGGACATTCCCTTAGTTACGAGTTGCAAACTATGTGTTTGAAATTTATTGTTCTTTTAATTGTTTAGTGACTTTTTCCAAGTGTTCTTTATCTCACAACTAGCCTTCACTGCTGATTCTTCCCATGTTACTCTGTATAGTCTGAGTTTTCGGTATTTAGAGGTAGTCTCAGTCCCATCCACCTCAAATTATCAAGGGTATACCTCCTACTTCAGCTCCCAGAATTTTCTTCTTTCCCTCAAGTCATCTAATATTTAAATACTGCTTCTTCCTAAGCTCCTCTTTCCCTCAACTTTCCCTTCTATAACGTACAAAAGACAGTTCTTCCTTAGGATGTGTCCAATCCAGTTTGCTTTACACCGATAAATCACATACTCTTCTTAGGACTTCATTTGTCACCCTGTCTGTCTTCTCAAGTCTTTTACAACACCACGTTTCAAAGCTCTCCAAGTATCTATGTTCCATCTTCCTAAAAGTCCAAGTTTCTGCTCCAAATGTAGAATTTCACCAGTTCCGTCCTAAGTTCCAAACTCAACTTGCTGGTCAGTAGTAACCTCTTATTGTTGAAAGCTTCTTTGGCCATTGCAATCCTCAACCTAATTTCCTTGGTGCAGAAGTCATCCTTTGTCAGCAGACTTTCCAGGTACTTTAGATGCTCTATGTTTTCCAACTCTTGGTTTCCAATTTTAACTTCCAGTAACTCTTCATTTTTTTAAATCCCCATCTCATTTGACTTTTCAATGTTGATCTCCACACCGTATCTTCTCCCTATCTCCACAAGCCGGTCCATCTTTTCCCACAACTCTTCCTTATTTCTGGCCAGCAATGCTAGATCATCTATATATTTATTTGTGTTGATGATGCGTCCTCCTATGCTGAAATTGCCCCATCCCTTTAGGGCATCAATGATCAGCCACTCGCCATACAAGTTGCAGGTACTGGGTAGCAAACAGCATCCCTGTCTCACTCCTCTTCCTGTCTCTATGCTATTGGTCTCTCCATCACCCCCACCTTCACTCACTGACCCAGGTACAAGTATGCAATCAGCCTTCTGTCCTTCCAATTGATGCCAATCTTCTTGAGTATTTCCATCAGTTTCTTCCATCTCACTTGAACGCCTTTTGCTAGTTGATGAAACCAATGTTGACTTCTTCCTTGACTTTCAGCACTCTTTCTGAAATTATTCTCCACATATTGGTGGCATCTCTGGTTCCTCTTCCTTTTTTGAATCCAAAATGGTCTTCTTACATCAAACGTTCTATTTTTTGTTCCAATCGCCTGTTGAGTATTCTTGCCACGATCTTCCCCACATCAGAGATGAGGCTGTTGTTGTGTGGTAACAATATTTTTTAACTTGTTTCTTCTTCTTTTGATCCACCATGATTACATCTAGAAAGTCCTTGGGTCATTCTCTTGTTTCATAGATCCTATTTATAAGTTTTGTCAGAGCTTTTAATACATTGTTTACCAGTTTCTTCAGAAGGTCAGTCGGTATGTCATCATTACTAGCAGATTTCCTTCTTCGCGCGTCCTTTATGACTCTCTCCACTTCACTCTTTAAAATGCTAGGTATGTTTTTGTCTTCCTTTACCTCTTCTACTTCAATCTCTAGGTTTCCAGGTCAATTTTCCTTGTCGTACATTTCTTCTATATATCTTTCCCAAATCATAATAACCTCTTTATGATTCGTCACCCTCTGACCTTTGTGGGGGGGGGGTTACTATTCCTATTGTTCACACACCTTTGTTTTCATTCCCTCCCAGTTTCGTTACTTTCTGATACATGAGGTCATACCTTCCTTATCTTTGCAGTTCGATAATCTCATTGCATCTCTTCTCTATATAGTATTTCCTCGATTTGTATGTTTCTCTCCTTAACTCGTTGTTTAACCTCATATATTCTTCTTTGTTGACGTTTTTACATTTCCTTTTTCTTTCATTTTCCTAAGCATTTTTGTTGCTACCCAGGACTTTCATGGAATCTTTTTCGCTTTTCTAACATTGTCATTTGCACCTTAAGAACATTTCTTAAAGCTATTCCACTTTTCTTCCGCACTTACTCTCTTCTATCACTTAACTTAACTTTTGTTCTATTGAATTTTTTACCATGTCACTCTACCTTCTTAATTTTTCTTGTCCTACCTCGGTTTTTCCGTGCTTGTTTTGATGCTTCTTTTTCAATCATGTTTCAATGTATGTCACCAGTAGGCTGTAGTCCAAATTAATGTCGGCACCTGGCAATGTCTTCACATCCTTCCCTCCATTCCTGGATCGCTGTGTTACAAGGATGTAGTCTAGTTGGTACCTGCTGATGTCTCCTGGGCTCTTCTATGTGTATAGTTTAGTCTTACATTTCTTGAACCAGGTGTTTGTCACCACCAGGTCATTCCGCAGGCAGAATTTGATGAACTAAGTTTAAATCTAGTTTTTAATTGAAGTGGGAGAACTTTCATATTATTTCTTTGCTGAGAGATTTGAACCAAAATCAGTAATTAATGTATTTTCTGAAAAGAAGAAACACCAGCTAAAGATAACATATAAGAAATATAAAGGACGACAGTTTTATTCAAAATTTCAGTCTCTCATTCTTAAAAATGTTAGTTACACATCTGGTGGCTACCATAAACTGAAGTGTTTTTTTTATGGAAATCAAAATTTTAGAAATTATCTAAATAAACCAGAGGCGTATCCAGGTTCATTTAGAAACTGTGCTAATTAAACAGTTTGGAGGGTTTTATCCATTTATCATTCAGAAACGTGGTTCCCAATCAGTGGTTCGCGGACCCCAGGAGGGTCTGTGGCACCATTCACATAGCAAAATCTAGCATTTACTTCTTCATCTAGCTTTTTTTATTTTTTTTATCGTTTTCTTTCTATTCAACACAAACACGAAAGGCCGATGTAGACTGATTTAGTCGGCTAGGATCTTCCTCCCCCCTTCTCCCTCCATCCTGAGAAACAATGAATTAACTCTGCGAGGTCTGCAGCTTAGTAAAATAAAATACGCCATCTCCCGCCATCCATTTGCTTTGGCGGTGACATCATGCGCGAAAGCAGTACTGCTCATCTAGGGAGCTCTCCCTCCCCCCTGGCTTCAGCTAAATATGGCCTTTCCACATCTGCATCTGATTGATTGACAGCAGCTAAAGCTGACCTTGCTATTATATTGGCTGGTGTTGTACAAGTTTACAATGTCTAGCCGCCCAACAAGCAGTGCTTTGAAATTCGTGGAAACCCTCTGAAGTTTCAAAAACTTGTCCGACCTAAGACTAAAAGGATAGTGGGGTAACTGAGGGATGTAGTCCAACCAGTAAAAAAAATAAAGCGTGGTTACAGACAGGATCTGTAAATAGATCAATAAGCGATACAGGAGGAAGAAACAAAAGACGCTCAGGTTGATGAAGTTGTCAGGATTATTAATTTGATCAAATCTCAAGCTTTGAATTCTAGGATCTTCTCAAAATTGTATGAAGAAATGGGAAGACAACATTTGCAGATAATTTTGCATACAGAAGTGTGTTGGCTCTCAAGGGGGAAAATATTGAAGCGATTCTTTGAGTTACGGATTGAAGTACGACTTTTTCTGATGAAATCAAATTTTCCATGTGATCATTTGAACAAGTTTACGTAATTGTGTTTGGTAGCCTACTTAGCAGACGTTTTCGCGTACTTGAACACTCCAAATACAAGCCTACAAGGTAGTGATGTGAAAAAATTTAATGTTGAAAATAAGATTGAGGCAGTGATTAAAAAACAATGAGTATGGGCAAGCTGAATAGAAGGTAGTAAGTAACCTCACTGAAAGCCCAACACTGGAGACATTTCCGGAGTCCACTGACGAAAAATTGCTACCAGAAATAGAATATAACATCACTGAACACCTTCGTGATTTAGCAACTAGCTTCAGACTTTATTGCACCAAATCCTGAAAGCTCCATCATAACACACAAACCAGCCTTGTTTACCAAATGTACGTGATACATAGTCACACATGCTAGTAAAAATGGTTAAACAACTGCAGTGCGAGTTAACACAGCTATACAGCTATACAGCTATACAGCTCCCTACCTGGCAGGCATTTACACTTGTCTCTGAACTCAAAACTTGTGTGATTATCTCGGAAACGGGGAAAGCTAGACAGTTTCTCCAAGACACCTTATTTGTTCATTTTTACTCCATGTTTTGTGATCTTAAGACAAAATGGGTAATACTTACTCTGACATATTTTATTGCAGAAAAAAGTGTTACAGCCCCCCCCCCTATTTTTTT
>CABFWB010000384.1:156157-171798 GCA_902151455.1 Timema bartmani | reverse complement strand
ACATGATGGGGGTGGGTAACGGTAACAGAACATTTGGTTTATTAATGATCAAGGTTTCAATAAGTAGTTTACAAAGATTTGTTGTAATACCCTAAGCAGTTTTCATAATATTTCACACAACAGTCGTTTTTAGCTCTATCTTTAGGGGTGTATACCGCCCTTAATATCCAAGATGGAACCTAGGTTGCTGATGTGAATTATTCTATTTTCACCCAAGGAATAGCCTGCCAAAGTTTGATGCAATGTTTTAGATAGTGCTATTTGTCAGGTCAAACAAATCCAAGCTATGCAATTTAAACAAGATCATTAGAGCCATTTTTGAAAAATTTGGAATTCAAAAAAATTACCCAGTACACTGCCCTTAGTTGAAGGGCTAGCAAGGCCGTAGCCAGCCAATCATATCATATCCAAGAAGAACAGAGCCTTTAGAGAGTGGTTCAAAGAAAGGACAATGGAGGTAAAGGAAGAATATAAGACAAAAAGGAAGCAAGGGGGTAGTGGAGAAGGAGAAAAGAAGTTGGATGGAGATGTGTACGAAAATGATGCAGAAGGACAGTGTGGGTAGTAAGAAAATGCTGTATGGAATGGTCAGGAGTAAGATAAAAATTAGAGAGGAACAGATTGGAATGGTAGACAAGAATTAAAATGTGGTGGTGGAAAAGAAGAACTTAAGGAAATTGTGGAGAGAGAGTGTTGAGGACCTGCTAAATGCTAACGCAACCACGGAGGATGAGGGCGAGGACAAAGTGAGCATTAGCCAGGAAAGTGTAAGGGAACTAACCTAGAGAGGTGGAAGTGGCAGTTAAAAGTATGAAGGTTGTAAAGGCACCAGGAGATGAAGAAGTGTGTAAATGCTGAGAGCAGCAGGACAGGGAGGACTACAGTGGCTGTATAAAGTGATATGAGCAATACAGAACGAGGGCAAAAGTCCCAGAAGAGTGAAAGAGGGGAATTATAGTACCCATCATCAAGAAAGGAGATAGTAAGAAGTGTGGGAACTACATGGGAGTAACCTTGATGAGCTACTGTGCAAAGGTGTATAAAAAAAGATTAGCGAAATGGTAGGTGGAGGATTGACAGAGGAGCAATATCGCTTCAGACCCGGAAGGTCAACAGTGGGTCTTATTTTTGCTGTGAGACAGCTGCAAGAGTGACACTATGAGTATGGAAAAGACCTGCTTATGGTCTTCCTGGATGTTGAAAAAGTGTATGACAGTGTGTGCAGAATAAGAGTGTGGAAAGTACTGGAGAAGAAAGGAGTGCAGGATGTGACAGTAAACAGAGTGGAGAATAGGCACAAGGGTAGTGTGCGTTGTGTGAAAGTGGGAGAGGTGAATACAGATTCGTTTGCGTTAAAGAATGGTCTGAAACAAGGTAGTGCGCTATCACCACTACTTTTCACTATAGTTATGGACTAATTCATGAAGGAAGGAGTAGAAAGAATAGGGGAGGTAAAGATGACCGGTGTTTGCAGATGACCTGATGGTGTGAGGCAGTGAGGAGAAAGAAGTACAGAAGCAGCTGGAGGTTTTGGAAGAAGTGGTGGAGTGGTATGAAATGAGGTTTAATATAAGGAAGAGTGAGATAGTGATCACGACAATGAAGAACAGGTATACAACTGTCGTGACAGTGAGAGGGGAGCAAATGAAGATAGTAAAAAGTTTAAAGTACCTGGGGAGTATTGTAGAGTAGAATGGAAGAAACAAGAAAGAAATAAGTGAGAAAGGAAGGCAAGATGAGGCATTTTTCAGGGGTGTGAGGAGCCTGATTTGGAGCAGGAATATGCCAGACAAGTTCAAGGGAGTGATCTACTATACCTATTACCTACCAATATTTATGTACACTGCAGAAATATGATAAAAGCAGAATGCAGGAGAGTGAAATGAGATTTCTGAGAAGCAGGATTGGCGTGACAAAATATGACAGGATGATAAATGTGAGAGTAAGAGGAATAGTAAAATAAGAGCCAGTCCAGGATCAGATAGAGAAGGCACGACTAAGGTGGTATAGCCATGTGAGACGAGTGAAGAGGGAAAGGATGCCCAGTAGGAGGTTCGCTATGTAGGTGAGGGATAGGAGGCTGAGAGGAATACAAAGGAACATATGGCTGAAGGGAGTAAGGAGGAGCGTGGAGGAGATAGAAGAGGACTTGGCCAGGGTGGGTGGAGAGAGGCGGTGGGAGGAATGGAGGTGGAGAGGCTTATGTTTCAAACAGACCCAGCCAGTGGCTGGAAGCTGTTCATGATGATGATGAGTATGTATAGCACACCTGGGTTATCATGAAGTAGGGCTGAGGAAGGGGCATAAAAGGAAGTGCATCCATATTAGCAGAGAGAGATGATGGAAAAAACATTCCCAGTGCATACAGATGAGATTCAAACCTCAACCTCCCGGTCAATGGTAGCCCAGTGCAGTATGAATCCAACACCTGAATCCTTTATGCCACTGGTGAGGGTGGATGTTTTTAATAATTCTGAATTTAAGTGCACTAGTTTTGACTGTCTGCTAATTTTATATGTTATAGTTTTCATAAAATAGACTCTTTGATTAAGTTATTTTACATTCATTACTGTTTCCAGCCTATGGTCCGGGTCAATTTTTTATTCAGGATATTTACTATTTTCCACTACCGGCTTGCTAAGCCTTATAATCCGACTTAAAATTAGGACAGGCACAACATCCAGTCATTGGCCATTAATTTATCAATGTGAAAGGGTAAGTCCACATTCCATCAATGATAAATTTTTCAGCCATACCGGGAATCGAGCCCGGAATCCTTAGCTTAGTGGGCAGACACGCTACCGACTGAGCTAAAGTGTCGGATTCTTTGATTAAGTGTATAGATGAATCTATTTATTTAAAATAAATAAAAATATATTCATATGGATTTTATTTTCTTCTGACCTAAGGGGGATTCCCCAGTAAAATGAGTGATAAAGTTACCTTTGTGTGTGGGTGTTGGGGAAGATTGGGTGTGCCTCCAATGGGCCTGGGCGGTGCGGCGGTTTCCCATCGACCTTGAAACTATCAGCTCCACTTGAGGTTCTTGTTTGGATTCGGCGATAATATCGTAAACCTCCTGGAAGCTTTTCCCTTGCAAGGATCGGCCATTCCATTCAATGACCTCATCCCCTGAAATGAAATGAAAGTTTGCTGAACATCCCCAAAGAACAAGTAGAAAATAATTACACTGCGGGTGATAATTAATTAAATATAAAGTTTATAAAACAAACTATTCAGTTAAACTCAACTATATTTTAATAACCTTAGCTAAAGATAAACTATTTTTAAAACTTAAAATATAGCCTATACAAGACAACACAAGAATATATAGTAATAAAAAAGGCCATAAAAAGTACTTCATTATAATTATAATAATAATTATTATTATATATAGAATAAATGAAAATATGGTGATTTATAAACAATAATGTTGATACTATTTTAACAAAATTATAAACTCTGTATTTAACAAAATGTGTGTTTAAAAATATTTGTGTGTGTTTTTTTTTAAACTTCGGCTGTAGGGGAAAAAAACATTTGATGAAACACCAAAAGCTCCCAAAGTTAATTGGACATGCAAACAACTATCACGCAAATAAATTTTTTAAGAAAATAAAAAGTATAATATTGCACCTTCACATTTTTAAAAGTGCTCATATCTTAAATAATAAATATCAACATAAATACATATATACATAGGTACAAAATACAAACTTTTGAAAAATAACAAGCAACAATGTGTTGAAAGCATAATAATCTTTAGGAGTAAGGTGCAAATATGTTGACATAATCTCCCAGTTCACACAAATATAGCAATGTACAAAACATCAACAAAAAAAAGTTATTTTGTGCCCACCACTGTAATTTAAGCCAAATAATTAATGTGCTGAAAGAAACAACCAATAAGCAGAACAAAAATTGAGAAATGTTTGAAAGTCTTCAAACTTAATTTACAAATTTCTAAAGCTATCTGTATAATATATTAATAATTACTTTGTGAGTAGGACTGCATATTTCTCTTAATATATACAGATCAGATTTAGTTGTGGATGGATGCAAGTAAGCCATATTGAGATAACGTTTCCTAAGCAATTGGACTTGTCAAAAGCACCAACATATTCCTCTCTCCACTTTTTTTTATCACCACAGCTTGATACATGTTCAGGTTGTATGCTTATATAATTAGATGAGGAAGGAAGTATTTTATAAATAATATTAACACCCACATTTGCATGAAAAGAGAGTGGGAAACCGTTTAGAAAAACCACCCTCAGTAGACCCAACTGGGTATTGAGCCCCAATCTCCTGTCTTCAGCAGGCTAGTCTAACATGAGAGTGACGCCTTAGATTGTTCGGCCCCTGAAGGAGGTCCCTCCACTCTCAACTTATCAGAGATAAACATGGTGAAAATTTGAGCCAACTATAATGTGAATTAAGAAATATGATTACTCAGCTTTTCCACCATTTACCTTTGTCATTTGTTTCTACAATGACCTTGAAAACCGGCAATAAAAAAACTGGTTATTTAGTTTGGGTATGCTCTCATAATAATATTTTGCAGTTTTGCCATACTCTTTTAACAAACTACATCTAAAAAGTACAAGTGTCAATTATCATTTGCAAACAATCTTACTTTTGCAAAATATCAATACCTATTTAAATAATATAAAAAGTCACCAAGTAAACTTAAATTATCAATGAATGAGAAACTGTGGATTCACACATTCGCCTAAAAACTAGCGTAGAACAGAAACGTGGTCATGTGACGAGCTCTAACCCAGTCCCAAGAGTTCCGCCTCATTGGTGTGAGCTGTTTTGCTAAAGTTCAATTCATTTCTACTTCGTCCGCTCTGCCTGAGATGTTCGGCACAGGAGAACCAATCAAATCTCAGAATCAATCATCTCAAATCAGTGCGCATGTGGATTTAACAATGCATGCGCTGTACCGTCAGAAGCTAGCAGACAGCTTTGTTAGCCGTTGTATAGATATTTGAAATAACCTGTTAATGTAAAGTGTGTGTATCGATGTATTGGGTTGTGCCACAACACAGCGTTATAATTTGAAAACATCCATCAGGAGAATGAACTAAAATATATGTTTATCCACTATAAAATAAAATATGTTGATAATCATCTGTTTTAAGTTAGTGTTGCAATGTATCATGGGTCAACATACAGCAAGTGAATTGCTGCATCGCTGAGACAAATTCTGCTTTCTATTTTCGATGAACGTGGGAATCAAGCTTTATTTTACTTAACCCAAAAATGACCACCTTATTATTTATTATATCAATGTTATATCCAGCTTATTTTGCCTGTGTCTAACTAAATATACTTAATTGGTTGAAGCCAGGGATTAGCATTACTATCTTATATGTAGAGCATCAACAAACTAAGAAGAAAGTTTAGAGATCAACTCCTACCTCCCGGTGTAATATAAAAAATAAGTTAATACCTCTATGTATAATCAAGAAAGCCCTAAATGATTAATCCAATACTCATCAGCTCATCTCCCATTTATCTGGGAAGATGAAACTTGGCACAGTTGTTGCTAATAGTTCACACCCCTAAGGTGATGCAAAAGTGATTTAAAGAAGAGTATCCCAATAACTTTTCCCATTTATATTTAGCTCAAAAGTTGATACATTTTGTCATAAAATGTACCTTATGGGTCTATGTAAAAATTAATGTGAAAAGAGTCCTATTGTGCCCTTGATGGTAATCGTGTTTAGTTTGTTCAGCTTTTTAATAAGTTCAGAGATCAGGTACTTAAGCTAGTATTGTATAAATAATCATCATGCATAATAGCAAGTTAACATGTGAGCACGACAGTAACTCAATCATCAAATATATGGCAACACTGCAGTCATGTTTGATGACTAACACAGAGAAGGAGGAGCACGTCACTTCCCTTAACTAAGACTTTTAGTTTGTAAACCCTGATTTTTATAGGAAGCCCACTTTCAACATTGATTGAAAGTAATTAAAATTTGGCATTCTACAAATATTTGATTTGATTTATCAAAGGCTCTCAATAATACTTCCTTATAGTTTATATTTTCATTGTTAATTAAACGGGCTGAGAATATAAATACAATTAAAATATTTTTATTTACTCCAGTGTGACAACATGAGTTTTTAGTTTTCAAATAGTGGGGCTTCCTATGAAAACCAGACTGTGGCACAGCCTCATCACCTGGCCTCAGCTGACCCTCGATGTCCGCCGTGCTGCCCTTCTTCACCTTCTCGATGAGGGCCCCCCTGCCCCCGTTTTCCAGGAGCTTTCCACCCACTACCTTGAGTCCCAAGATGGCAGCAGATGATGTGGGACCCACCCCTTCGCGAACAGTCTTCTTCAGGATCATGTGACCGATCATGCGCGTCCCATCCGAGCTCACCTGCCATGACAGTGGGTGCTGTCGCAACAACTTAATCTCAAAATTTTATACAACAATGACTCTTAAAGAGTCATCAAATATTTTCTCAATATATCTACTATAAAACTAGCAGTTATTAAATTTACTATACTATATGCACTAACGTATTTATAAGAATCAAATAGCCAAATCTATTATTTATGCTTTTAGTGAGGATTACTCCATCTAGATATATTCTGAAAATTGAAAAATAACACCGGGTTCGATTCCCGTGTCCAGGTGTCATTTTTCAATTTTCAGAATAACATATTTATGTTTAAAATGTAATAATGTTTTGGTGTTCACTTGACATGTTTATTAATTTAATACAAGAGTAATCATTCCTTATTTGGTGACCACTGCACCACTGTATTAAATACTTTCCTTAGACATACATCCATACTATTGATGACTCTACTCAGAGTTACTAAACTTGGGAATTGTTCAGGGAAGTATGTCTCACTTTTATAATACTGGCAAGTCAAATGTAGTAACAAAAATTGCTACTACTTGATGAATGCTAATAAATAAACAGTGCAAGCTATTTAGTAACCAATTTATTTTCTTAGCTCTGTTAAAAATTATTTAGTACTTGCAACTTCCTCATTTTTCTATAAATCTATGCTCAGTCTACCCTGAAAAGTAGCAGTCTCACCTTGATGAATTACACTATGGCCCTATCTTCTATGCTGCACCATAGTGGAAACGTGTATGGTAAGCTTGCTATCTTTCAGGGTAAATTGAGTGTACCTATTTCATTTATGCATGTTCATTTTAGTATTTACAGGGGTGGACTGGGCCACCAGGACATCAGAAGAAATCACGATGAGCTGATTTGATTTGGGCTGCCACAACTACTTTAAACTAAAATAGAGCTATACATTCTATTCTAAATGATTGCTTTTAATAGATTTTAATCAAAAATTCCAGCAAGCAAGTCTTCAAGAATTCTTAGAATTTAATTTATGAAGCTATAAAATGGCAATAAATGTAAAACTGTCCTGTTTCTTATTTCTTGTTGTTGCTTACAAACAATTTCTTAACCCATAGGTAAAAAAAATTGTTTTGTGAATACTGACAGTTACTAGCTTTGTAATCAACACAAGTATCACGTGAAGGATCATTTTACAAATTTTCCAGCTACTGTCTAACAATTTATAAGCATTTTGTTCATGTCAGTAGAAAGTAGAAACTGATGTTTTGAGTAGAATGAGTAGCAACATAATCATCGGTCATGTAGATTAAATGGCCTCAGCATTAAATTTACTAGTAAAAAAAAACTTTACCTCATCATTTTAGTTTACAATGAAACATAGCTTCTGTGGTATTAAGTAATGTATGGTAAGGGCTGTCATATTTTGTAATCCTGAGTGGCCACCCCTGGGGGCTTACTATATAATCTAAGGAAGCAGGAATTGTAGGGGGATTTTTAACAACAGAGTTTGGCCTATATGAAGAACGGATGGAAAACTATAAAGTGAAAAATCAAATCCCCCAATTGAAGGTGAATCCAGGTCTATCAGGTCAGAATCGGCTACACAAATGTCTGGCCATTGCTACTGATCACCAAGTAGGCTGGTCCTTCAAATGTTGATCTCTTAACTCCGATAAGTCGAATCAACTCAAATCACTTAGCTTTGTTTTAATTTTTAACCACTGTGCTTCAATTCAAATAATATAAATGAGTCAAGTCTCTGGGACTATCCGACAATGTTGATAAACCTGGATAACTTGTGGGGTGTTTACTCAAATATTTTACAACACCTTCACGAGTATATTTCAAGTAAAATTTGTATGTCCAATGTAATGGTTATTAATAACTTAGTTAATGGGTTAAGAATGAAAAAAGTAGTTTGGTGCAGGGTTGTACCAAAGGGGACGGGTAATTAGGGGGTCAAGCCCCTCTTATCATATGAAAGTATTATTAATATGTATTGTTTGAATTATATGTGACTGCCTTGGTCTTTTAAAATTAATTAATTAATTAATTAATAATGCCTACAATATCAACTGTGTTTTAAAATAAATTTGAATTTCTTTAAGAGGAATTTAATGAAAAAAGTAATCCTCTGTTGGGGGACTTCATGAGCCACTGCAGGTAAAAAAAAAAAATCTTCCTCGCCCCCTCCCTTCTAAAATCTCTCCCACCGCCCCCTCCCTTCTACAATCTCTTCCACCGCCACCTCCTATCCCTAACACATGCACAAATCTGAGCGCAACCTCGCTAGAAAAAAATGATCTTGCATTATTAAAAAAAGGGAAAACTTACCAACTACAATGTATAAACATCCTAAACGGAGTATACATACAGGTGTAAAAAGTTATAAACCCAAATGAGTACACAATTAAAACTATAGTTACAAAAGTTGTAGCTAAATTTAAAATTAATTATGTATAAGTTGTTATTATTTGTTTTCAGCAAAACAGAACAACAAAACTTTTTAAGTACCTAGGTGATAGACATTAGTGAATGTTTTGTTCACTTTAGAAAAGGAATAGCTATTGAGATTGCATTTATATTTTGCCATGTACACTCTGTTGTTCTTAAAAGTAGCCTTAACTTGATTGATCACACTTTGGGCCTACCTTAATTTTATAATCAGTAAAGGTAAGCCTGCTTCATTTCAAAATAAATAAAGAGTACTTATATTGTGGTTTTAAAGGAAGTTAAGTCATTTAGTATTTTTATTTTTCTGCTAAATTTGTGCAATTGATTCATGTAAATGATATTTTTATAAAGTGTTTGTATAGTTAAATTTAAGATATATTTACCAGATTTGATAAAATCAAGTTATAAAATAATTTTAAAAATAGTTCAAACTCAAATGAAATAAATATATTCTTGATATAAGCTAGATTAAAATAGTTTGTTCTGGCGAGTCCTTGAAATATTTTCAATTCTGTATTATTTATTTGAACTTCTAGATACAATGATGATACCTAATGTTAGACTATTGCTTTATATTAATAAACTAGCAATTGTTCTACTTGTAATATTGTAGCATGCTACACAGTCTACCACCTTCTTTTACGCCAACTTCTAAGGTAAATACAGGTCTTGTACCAAACCTTTATCATATCAATAAGTGTGTCCAGTTTGAACAAACTTGGAGACAAAGTGAGGACTGGTGGTACTTAAGCGGTTTCAATATAATTATTAGTTCACCAAGAATAATATTGCACTCGTGGTAAATTCCTGAAGAAAAATAATTTTACAATAAATATATGAACAAAGGGCATATTAATTTCCAATACCATTTACAGACACTTGCTTTTTTTACAGTTAAATTACCACCACAAAAAGAATATTTTTTTAAATCACACTTTAGCAAAAACTGAATAATTAAAAAAAAAGTATATTAAACCACAGCAGCCATATTCCCAAGGAGCAATGGTAAGTTCCTCAATAAAATTAAGAGCCGTGTGTGGATGACATAAAAGTCATCTGCATCAACCCCAAGGTCTCAATTTACATTTGTGAGCTTCATCTGATATTCGCTAGTGAATGTAATTGTAACATTTAATAGCAAACATGTAGATCTTGCCAGTTAATTTTTCGCAAAATAACTACAGTATAATCCATAAACTTTATAATTATGTATTGCTTTAGCACCATGTCTTACTCACATTTGGGTTACACACATATGTACTAATTACGCTAATGTATTAAGAATGATGAAGGTTAAAATGTATAGGTGGTGTACCGGGTATCCACATTTGCATGGAGGGAGAGTGAAAAACACTTTAGGAAAATCCATACCCAATACACCTGAGCAGGTGTCTATTGTCTAGTATGTCTCAAGAGAAATGTATTAGGTCAGTGGTATTCAACCTGGGGCATGCAAAGACATCTTAGAGGGTATGTAAAATTAAAATATATATATATATAAATACTAAGGGGTCTATATATATTATCTCATGATAAACACTGAACAATAAGGGCCACATTTAGGGGTCTAGCCACAAGAGACTAGACGCAAGGACATGGAATCTGGGACTACCATTTTTAATACACATTTTTGATGTAATTTATTTTAAATGCAGATTATAGAAAATCTATAACTTACATTTAAGGGGTACAAAGTTGAAGAGAAATTATATCTGGGGGTACACAAACAAAAAAGATTGAATACCAGTGCTTTAGAACAAAGGTTGATAACTGGTTGATCCCTTGGCAATTTTCAGTTGATCGCTTTAGGAAATTAAATCATCATTAAAAGTCAATATTTGTTCTTTTTAAACTAGAAAATATAGCAAGTACATTCAAATAATGTTTGAGTGATCAAAATAACCTTGATCAGTGATATTCAATAATGGTATAGAAGATTAAATAGTTCTGATTTGAAAATATACATTTTATTTGCTGTATATTTATTTATTTATTTATTTAAGGAAAGGTTAATTTAAAGAATAAGTATAATATGTATAGACAAAAAAAATGAAGAATAAAATGTATAATATAGAAACAATGGAGGATAACAGGACCTTTGATAAGTTTGGAAGTTGATCTGGGCCCANACCTAAGTCCTGTACTAAATCACTCAACTCGGTTTGAGTAAAAAGAAAAAGCTTATCTTTGTTAGTGAGGGGTGAAAAATCCTCATTAACGTTAACATTTCTGTAGACTCAGAGGAACATGACTGCTCATTGTCCTCTAGTTGAGTTGGTAGGATAGGAATTGAAACATCTGGTCCATATAGCACATGTCTTATAGCTGATGCTAGGCCTTATGGGTATTTTATTTTTGACATATTCATTTTGTTGTACCCTGATACATTACTCAAAAAGAAGTAACAATCATTGTAGTTATATTTTGGTTCACGCCATCTCATGGGAATCCCAGTGGCTTAGATCTCAACACAAGTTTTACATGCAGTATGTGGAGCCCAATTCTTATCTTATTGTCCAAGTTTAACTTTAAAATATGCGAGTAATTGCCTCCTTGTAGAGATGGAAGCCATGTTATTGTTAACTATGTAGTACTTTATACACAACAAAAAAAGCAAAACTATAAAAATAGTACCAAACTGTTAACAGTTAAGGTTACTACACTGCCAACGACCGACCGCGAGTAATGAATAGCAACCGAGGTCGTTGAGGCTTAATGTTAAGATGCACTTTCCTCCAAGGATCTGGATTTATCTTATTAAAGATAAATATACATGACCTGGAACTTTTCTCTTGAGTCACCATTGAAAGATTTCCCCATTTCGTGGTCACGCATAGATATCACAGTCACCAAAACTTTAGTGAAAATAAACTGGGCATTGATTTATATTAAGTAAATTATACACCAAACACATGAAGAGTGCAGGTAAAAAAACATTGTAAATCCACTTTCAGACGAGTTAAATACCGCTGCTGTTGTGTTGTAAGCAAACAATCAGGTAAAACCATGTCTCATAAAAAGTGAATGCTGTTTTGTTGTTTACAACCAGAGACATTTCAAAGTTTGCAATTTTTTGTATTCACACACCCTCTTCAAAACCTAGGTTAAGTGGATATAATATATTTATTTCCTTCTATTCTGTCCTTACTTTTACTAAAATATGAATACATACATAATCATATCTATATTATATCATCTAAGTTTAGACAATTATAGATGGATATATATGTATGAACAGTCAATAAATTCACTTAAATCTCATATAGTTTTTTCCTTCGGACTTATCCTTTCTCCCTGCCAACCAATAATATTTGGTAGGAATGGAAGCAGAACGACAAAGAACAGTCACATAACACATGATTTTAAACCAGTCTTTCAAAGGGGGACAATAAATAATAAAAAAAAATCTGGGTATCTGGAAATTTAGTCTTTATTTACCTAGAGCAATGCAACTTTTCACAGAGTTGGCTATCTTTCACCACGTACCCTATATCTCAGTATTGTTTTAACCAATCAAATGCATCACTAAAAGTATAAAGTAACAAGTGAAAACGTGTATTTCGGCTTTCCGCTGACAAGTGTGTTACTGAATGGGAAGGCTGTATTGACAGCTGTGGTCTCCCACAGCCTGGTATCTCCTAGATAGACTCCATGTATTACCAATATGCATTAAAAACTTAAATATATTTCAAAAATGGATTAAATAGATGGTTAAGGTCAAGACCAAATTATCCAGGGAACAAGTTGGAGTCCCTTAACACAAGTTTTTCTTGGCGTTAAAGTTTGTAGAATCCAATAATTATTTCAAATCTATAGATTTCACTCATCCTGTTTTCACTCCAAGAGAAAAGACGGTTGCCTATATTTTGGCCAGAATCATCTGACAGTAATTATCAGGATGCTTGTCGTGATAATTAGTGATAAGAACATTATAAATATTTATTTCATTTTATGGGGCTTACTTTGGTTGCTTCTGTACATTTTCATTCAATATAATAATTTCTTGAGTTGTTAAATGATATATTATTTATTACCTAATAAAAAAAAATAAAAAATTATGAACATTAATGTAACTAAGGGTTAGTTGCAACTTACCAAATAAGTTGGAACATAGCCCCTATTTTTACAAAGCTAAATGCAAGTGTGAGAAAAGCTGAGTTTTGTAGAGTGCATTATGATCTATCAATAAATTGCAATAGACAAGCTTATGTGGCGCTTTCTCTCCCTTCTTAAGTAAATAATTTGTTGAAAGTTTATACACTCCATTTGGTCACAATTGTGTGTGTGTTGAGGAATCACAATGAAAGGTATTGGTTTGTTTTATCAGAGGACATTGAAGACTTATTGTTTAGGGATTTACTCCTAGATTAAGCTATAAATTAATATTATGTAGTATTTGTATTAGGTATATGTAATATTCTTATGCTATCAACTGAAAATTGCTGTGAGATCAACCGATTGATCACAATCAACTGGTTACCAACCCCTGCTTTAGACCATGTGAACACTGATGCATTATAATTAGATTAAAGATTATTAAATAAGGTATAAGAATCTCGGCAGTATTATCTCAAAAGACCACACAATTTCACAAGAGATTGGCAGCAGGATCAAAGCACCTGCATACCATTACAGATGTGCTCACCAATTCTTTGGGACTAAATGTTAATAAATCCTTTTAAAAATAATCAAAATTGACTATCTAAAGCTGTGATTTAATTGCCAATGTGAGACCTATAAGTACAGGTAACGTATGTAAGAAAAATGGAGGAAGGTGGCAGATAAGTTATACTTAAATGAGTCAACTCTGTTCAAATATACTTGATCTGAATTCTGTTGCCATAATTATTTTACTCGCATAGTTTAATATGTACACAATGTATAATCTTATTGTATGTAAAGTGCCTGAACAATTCATCCCCAGTCCCCTCCTCGGCAAAGAACCACCCTTCCTTCGAGCTATGCCTCCAACTCTCAGTCAACAAAAATAGCTGTCGTGATGGATGGTTGCATCTTGGACATTACGTTACATTTGTTTGGAAGTAGAAGCCAAATTCACATACCAATAGTATTAATAGATTTGCGGAGAACACCAGAAGTAACTGAGCCGAGACTGCTAAAAATTGGGTGAATACAAAGATTTTCGTTTGTTTCTATTTTACTAATAAATATAAAGTTCCAAACATAACAAAAACACTAAAATATACCAACGTTTAATTGTATTTATACAGGTTTTCTGAAACATTAATTTTTTTATTTTTTTTAGTTTATGTGTGTTGATTTTGAGATGATTAAAAATAAATAAATGAAAAATAAAACTAAACAAATCAAATTAACCAAAAAGACTAAAAATTAAACTCAGAACTTGTAAGAAGCTTATGAAAATTTTTTATCTGTTGTATGTCAGATTTACATTTCAATGAAGATATTATTCTAGGGTTAAGAATGGTGTCATTTGTTCTGCTTGTGTAGTTAATGTAATTACTTTAACTACACTCCTGAGGAAAGCTATTGCAAATGCTATTTATAGTCTTTATCTTTAGATATTACAAACTTTTTTTTTTTAATGTCATTACTTTCTTGAGAATAAGGACTCCTTATATTTTTCAAAATATTTTTAGTACATCAGTACCAAAACTATGAATACCCATGTCTTGAATTATTTGAATGCAGGAATTTATATTCTTGTAATCAGCCTGGAACAAGTTCCATAAAAAACACTTGAATTCTTTATACAATTTATTATATTTTATTGTTTTTCTTATTCTCTGCTCTCTTTTCAGCTTTCACCAAATTTAACTAACACTCACCAGAATAAAAGTTGGAATACAACCAACTCACTCCAACAATTCAAGTTGACTATCAAGAATACTCACACAGTACGATTGCTTGGTGCGTGACTAGGCTATTGGACTTGTTTGAGTACGTTTGCAATGTGTTAATGCACTTTCGCTGAATCTGACAATGGCAGGAGGGTGTAAGGGCTAATAGCAAAGAAACCACCGCTATTCGTCAAAAATTCAACTTGGAAAATATCATCCAACAGATTTTGCATTTGAAAATGTGGTTTGTAACATGTGTTATTGAAACAAAGCCTCTGTGTGTGTGTGTGGGGGGGGGGCATAAAAAGAACCTAGTTTATCAATTTTTGAATTATTTATAGAGCTAGTTTTTAATTCATTTTCATCTAAATAATAATTATTATTAGATTTCTTAGAATACTTCTTATGTGGTTATTAATAATAAAATATCATTTGTTAATAGATTTATAGTTTATAGTAGTCAATTTCAGCCAACAATACATCTTGCTATTAAGATCAGGACAAATATTATATTTACCTATTAGCCTCTATTAAGATGTTATATTAGTCTGCAGGTACAAAATGTGGAATAATTTACAGGCCTGGCTATACATACAGCAAATCCTAAGTAGACCAGTGAAAATGGAGAAATAAATGGTGAACAAAGTTTTAGGCCCAATCTTACAATGTCATGTTATTCTATTCGTTAGGGCTTAACATGCGGTTAAGCTATAACAACCACTACTTTGGATTTTACAATGTTTGGTTAGAGCTAGCGTCCTCGTTAAAGTGCTCGTAAAGTTAACGTGATGTCTACCTTCTGGTTAGCATTTTAACGTCCACATTAACTTACAAACATTCCGCCATATTGTTTTATGGCAATTGGTTTTTATTCAAGTGAGGTTATATTATTATTTTTAGAAACTTTGGACAGTTATTTATGAATTCTCTTGCTTTTAATATTGTCCACCAGTAATTATATATATGTTTCACCAATGATCATCTAATCATAGATTTGAGGTATTATATTTC
>CABFWB010000384.1:115414-151261 GCA_902151455.1 Timema bartmani | reverse complement strand
CCCCCCCCCTGACTACGGCCTTGATTTTAGGTGATTACAAAGATAATGTAATGATTTTATAGAGCATATAAATTCCTATTCCATTGGTGCCTATTGTACAAATAATAACTTAAAAATTACTTTTCTCTCTCTTTTTGCTAGCAGGAGTACCAATATTATGTCTGTCCAGTAAGTATGTTCTTGAATTTTCCCGGTCCACTGGTGCCTCAGAGACAAGTGGAATCCCCATCCATGTCTCACACCCAATGGTGCCCTTGCCACCTCTTTTTGAGCTAATGATTTCTCTTCCAGTAGCATAACTGCCATTTAGAAATGACAGCCAAATATCTGCTCCATGTAACTGTTTGTAGTAATTAGGAACAATCCCTGGGTCTAGCGGTCTGATAGATTCAGATATTAAAGATTCGCAACAAAGAGTTTTATCTGGCCCACAGTTGTGTCAGTTCAGTCAGTGGTTGTACCTTTTGTAATATACTTGTACGTTAGATGCGAGTATCCATTTACTATTATTTATTTGCATCACAGTGATCAGAATGCCATTGAACTTTATTGAAATCAAAAGATAAATAAAGATAAAAGTGTATTATTTAGGCAATGGATTGGTGGTGAAACCAATTCATAAATTGTATTTTAATTATGTTCCAAAGGGGTAATATACCTTTTCAATAATGGAAAGAGAAAAGTTTATATAAAACAGTTTGAGAAAAATATCTTCTAAAGTTAAAGGTTTTTATTGACTATTAATGCTATTTTGTTAAAAGTAAACGACAATTTTTGATCACTTAAACGATATTTAATTTCCTATAAATCAAATTCAACGATAGACAAAATAGAAATATGCATGAGCGCATAACTTAAAAACCTTAACATATGTATTTTTTTTTAATCTTTGTTCTCTCGTTCAGTAATCATTCGTTAATTTCTAGAATGCACATCAANTTTTCATTACCTATAGGTAAAATATGAGAGCAAAACATAAAATACTGCAATGCATATAAAAAATTCTAGAAAAAAAAACTGGATTTCAACAATTTTTTCTTCGAGTTGGCAATGCTGGTAAAACTTATGAGCAATTCTTTGCTGACTTATTCTCTGTGATAGCAGCTGCAAGTATTCCTTAAACAAAGCTGGAGAGTCTAGTTTTCAGTGCTTTGCTCAACAAATACAAAACAAATAAACTATTAAGAAATATTATTTGCATCCAACTTATTTATCCATAAGTTTGTCTAGGTACAATTTTACTTTTGAATAGATTTAAAAAATATGTATTGTGAAGAAGAAATTAACTTATAGGAGCTTTAACATAGATTTGTTTGTTCTTATTTTATTCTTAATTCTTAGACAGTTAATTCAAGGCATAACTAGATTGTAAATATATACATATTAAATTCGTAAAACTAAATAGTGAATATGGATAAAAACTGGTGTGGTTTCAATACAATAATTTAAAAATGTCTTTGAGAACTTCAAAAGAAACTATGATTTGTTTACAAACCAACCGGTCAAATTCTTTTTAAATTATTTACAATACACATTATTTTTTTATTTCTTTTAAGACAATTGTGAAGATCCGAGAAGATAATAGAGTCATACTTCTGGGCTCCTGTTGATGAAACTACTGACCACTGTGGCAGATATGTTGCAAATGATGTAGTTGTAAAACTGGATTCTTAGGTCCTGTAAAACCTCACTTGTCATTTCAAGAGTGCTCAATGCAACCAACAGTTGGACAATTGCCAGAGTTGTTTGTAATGCTTTGTGTAAGTATAATTATAATGAGACTTTTATTGTACAAGAAATACTGTATTGATTTACAGATTTACGTTGTTAGTTCTGTGAAAACGCAAATTATAAATAAGTTTAGTTTTTATTTTGGGTGTCCTGTGGCCAGCAGAAAACAACAAAAGGTTTTTAATTTTACTGACAGACAGTGTGTTATAAATGTTGAAAGCAGCTGAAAACTAAGTACTCTACATCAAGTTCATTCACGCAACTTATCTAGCGCATGTTGTTCATAGGGTAGCTGAGAGTATTAGAGAACGTTTTTCAAATGCAAATGCCATTATTTCTTCAGTAAGGAAAGTGTTTTTGAAAGATCCATCAGGAAACATTTCATTCAAAGCAGGCTTGCCCAACAAACACTGCCAGCACAGGCCATATTAACAGGTTGTACTATGCAGATCACCTAGTCAAAATTCAAAAGGTATGTAGTATACCAAACATATTTTTATGCCCATTCACATATTAAATTGCAAAAACTGCTTAAAATTATTTTCACTGAGTCCATCAGTTTTAATACATTATTATGTTCACGTCAAGATGTTGTTCACTGCTCCTAATCATACGTTACCATTCCTCACAATGTCAAACTTGTTAGAACAAAAAAATGCCTACTTGCTCAGATCAGTTGGCACACTACTGTAATAAAGTGACAAATCGTAAATGTTATGCTTGAATAACATATATTTTTGAAGCATGCTTGGATGTAATCCAAACATTTGATGAGGAACTGGATGTCACCATTACAGAAGCAACCTGCTCAAGTGCCAATGCTGATCTGGTACATGTATGAGTAAAAAGCAATTTTGGGGACCTTCCTGGAGCGATCATAGATTTAGAGGTGAGGGGCTTTTTTTCTTGAGAAAAGTGTGAGAATCATTCAAAGAATAGAGGGAAGCCTGAAGAAACCGTTATTGACAAACTTTTACAGGTATTGCATTGAGATCCTGAATGGAAAGCCATGGAAAGTATTGCAGACATCTTAAAAAGAAAAACTACATCCCTCCCAGAAGTTGGAGTTTAATTCAGCTGAGCTAGCTTGTCTTAAGTTTTGCCTAATGACATCATGTGAAGTTGAGAGAAGCTTCTTGCAATATAAAAACATTTTGTCAGACAACATAACTAAATTTACACATGACCATCTTTAGAAGTATTTGGTAATTAGCTGCGATAGTAATTAATGTGTGTGTATGGAAAAAGTATGCTAGAATCTAAGAATAAATAAGATGGGTTTTTAATGAGTAATTTTGATACCAGTTTTTACTTTATAATGACTACTTTTGTACCTATTTTTACTTTATAATGCCTAAGTTTGTTCTTTTTAGTGGCTATTTGCATGCTTCTTTTGAGATTATTAGTGATAACTGTTAATGACCCATCCTTATGTTAGTGTATATCACTAAAATTTGTTTTACCTACACATCTCTCTCTGCATTCTCTTTTCATGGCCTTCCTTTTATTGACTCTAAATAGTATACTGATCTATGTAATGGAAACTAGTATTGAATTATACAATATATTAGATCAATTCGCTTCCCCCTCCCCCCATGGCTACAGTCCAAACAAGAATTCAAAAAAAGGTGAGCTATTTTCCCAGGCAGATGTGTGTAACAAAGGTAGCACATTTGCCGTATCAATACTCCTTGGCTACAAGGTGGTAAAGGAAATAGTAACCATTATTTACCAATTATGTCTGAGACCACCTCGATAATATCACTCACCATTAACCAGTTAATAGGCTTAATAACTTCAATCCAACTTAATCTTTCTGGCAGAGAGATTTTATAATGCCCTTTAATTTAGATAAAATCACTTTTTCCTTTAGCTTTTTCACTCTCTCTTTTTTTTTCTCAAGTCAGAAATTCTGATTTAACATAAATTTATAGATGTCAGATGTTACTTCCTTTACGAATATTGAGGTCAACATCAACGTTGTGTCACTATTGCTGAAATTTTACCAACCGCTAAGGGTTTATAATACAATTGAACCAGATAAGTAATTGATGGCCCACTGTGATCACACTAAATGTTCAGCAATATTTGTTCTGATTCTAACACTTATGTACAATCATCCCTCATCAAAAGTGTTAAGTCTAATTTGCAATCTCTTCAATACCTGTTTCCATTGGTCGTGTAGGATATGAGGAAAGCTCTTACAAATTTCATATAGCTCAACTAAATGAACATTATACAAATACTTAAAATTTTACCTTCTCAAACAAATAGGTTGATAAATCTGTTCTTGCTGTATTGATTATTAATAGGCTCCAGAATAGTGAACAAACCATAGGTTCTTCTCGTCAAGACTGATGCATTATATCTAATACCAGTTCTCTCTCAAGAGCAGTGGCGAGGCATGATCTTTAATAAAGTGTTACCATAAACCAACATCAGAAAGTGATGTGCAGTGAAAATAGTTTTATTGCACTTAATGGCTTAGTAGTCATAAATTAAAAACACAACTAAGCAATGAAGCCTAGAGCTAGATTGGTGATACACGAGGGCGTATCAAAAGTTTCAAAATTCGTTCTATAAACTGGAAATAAATTATATGATTTAAATTTGTCCAGTATCTCCTTGAAAGTAGTCCCCTTGTGCAGTGATACACAGATCCCAGCACTTTTTTTTAACTTTTGGAAAGCTCCCTGGAAGTCCTTGTCTCGAAGTGTGCACAACACCGCCTGCGATCCACACTTGATCTCATTCACGGTGTCAAACCAATGACCATCGAGCTTTAACTTAATATTTTGGAAGAGGAAGAAGTCACAGGGGGCCAAATCCGACGAGTACGGTGGGTGAGGAGCAAAAATCATGTTGTTGTGTCTGATAAACTAACACGTTTTCATCGCTGTGTGTGAGGGTACGTTGTCATGTTGGAGCACCCAAAATGTCCGTACGCCATAGTTCTGGTATTTTTTGCAGGATGTCCTCCCTCAGACGCCCGAAAACATGAAGTGAATGGACGTGAGGATTGTCTGCATTGATCGGTAAGAAAATTTCACGATGTCAGAAATGTCCTTAGTGGTCATCCGGCGACCCTCATGCATAAGTTGCCTAACTATGGCCACAATTTCCGGGTTTGTGCTC
This sequence comes from Timema bartmani, assembly GCA_902151455.1. Lineage (NCBI taxonomy): Eukaryota > Metazoa > Arthropoda > Insecta > Phasmatodea > Timematidae > Timema > Timema bartmani. The sequence continues at coordinate 146,395 of CABFWB010000384.1, read as the reverse complement.
ATGGAAGGCCACCCTAACCTCACTTCGTCTTTCAGTTACGTTCTGCCGCTCCTGAAGTGCAAGTGCCACTCAAAACCCACCGGATGGCTCACAACTTCATTGCCGTAAGACTGCATCATTTGGAAGGTCTCAGTTCCAGATTTTCCTAGTGAGACACAGAATTTGATGTTTGCTCTCTGTTCAAGTTTGCGGTCCATAATAAAACCGCAAATGCACCTGTGCACGTCTTAAAATAAATGTGTGTAACACAGCCACTGATCTCCACAGAATGCTGGTCACTTGTCATACTGACATATGAAAGTAACAACTCACCACACTAGCACACATCCCCATGCTGCACTGTGTCTTCATTTTACATAACTAGTCTTGAAACTTTTTGATACCCCCTCATACTTCCCTGACCACACGTCTCAGTGGGGGGTTGCTTTCATTACACATGTGCAGTCTTGAGTTTCTAACAAGTTCTGTATCCAGTAGCTAAAATGCTTTACCCTGTGTGTTCCATTTTGAAATTTAAAAAAGTTAATCCATGGTAAATTCCTATTGTATAAATTAACTGTCTCGTTTGAAGAAATTATTCCCAGTAATTTTTAGCTTATATCAGTGGTAGAACTAGATACTAGCACAATTTGCTACTTCTCGATGTATAATTTTATAAGCCTGGGCTAATACTTGTGTGCTTGTCTAAGTCAACGTCATTCAGCGCAGGGCCGTGGCGAAGGGGTTAAGTGTGGTGGTGACAACCATTTCTTCCTGCAAATATTATTTATATAAAAATGTTATAGCCCTCCTTAAAGCATAGGTTAATAGATTATTGAAGACTTTTAAAAAATGCATAGTCCCTAAAGCCTTAATTATGTTTTTTTAACTTTCTGCTTCATAAATAAAATGTGACATATCTCAGCTGGTGGAATTATGTGCAGGGTTGCTACTATATTTTCTTGATACAAAATTTCCTGGATTTTCCAGGTTTTCCAAGTGGAATACCAATTCTTCCAAACATTTTATTTAGAGAGTAGCGTAGTATAGAAGAATGAAATTTCCTTTTTCATAAAATTAACTAAGTGAAGTGTTTAGAACAGGATAATTTGACCTCAATAAGGAAATATATGTCTGTCATACAACCCAATATTTTAAGGAAAAAAAAATGGCAGGGTGAATGGAGTAAGATAAGCAATTTAACGTGATCATTCCTCCAGTTCTTTTTCTCTTCTACGCAAAGCCCTACTATTTAAGGATTTCAGTCTAATGTTCAAAAATTGCAAATATTGCCGTATTTGTTTAGTTTTTTAAAAATTCCTTGTTTTTCACCAGCGCTACCAGTGTTGGCCATCATGTATTTGGTATCACTTTTTCAGCAGATTGGTGAACATATTTTTAATGCATCCAGTACCACCCCTGAAACCCTGAGCACTGAAGCAAGTGAAGCTGAGAAAAATGAAATCATCTTGTTTTACTTAAAGGCATCTATCATTTCATTATTGTTTAAAACTAAGAGTGTACAAATTCTCAAGCTAAAAGCGCTATTAGGAGAGTAATTTGAACGCTCAGGAGCTCCACCAGCTAACTTCTACCTCTACCTATAAAATGTGTGGTTATGCTATTCCTTTGTTCTATATTATTTAATTATGTGTTTCAAGTTTACTTCCACAGCTAATGCAGACAAAGGTTAAATTAGTGGCATTTCCCCTCCACATAGCGTTAATTTACCAATTAGTGAGAGGAGCCAAAGCAATTCCTTGCAGGCCCCCACCGGAAATTGAGGTCAGGACTCTTAGATCACTATGGAAATGGTCAATCAGCAGAGCTATGGTAGCTATAACTTAATATTTATTTTTTTAGAGCACTGCATCTTACTATCCATTCAGGTTATACACTTATGTACTAAATGCGCTAATGAGACAGGGATGAGTAAGGTTAAATTTAGAGGAAGTGAACCCACATTTGTATAGAGAGTGCGAAGATGTTTAGGAAAAAGCACTCTAGTACACCCAGCCGAGGTCAACTACAATCTCCCAGTCATTGGTAGTCTAGTATATTGGAAGAGTAGCGTCTTAATACCTTGCAGCCACTGAAGCAGGTAGTTTAATCATTAATTTAACACAAAACATATGTGAAGAATTACATTTAGATAGCCTTATGAAGAAACTTGATCGAAAGTTAAAAATAAATCAGGGATTTACTTTTATGTACTCATTCCTCAAAACATGTGCTCTGAAAAACGATTTTGATTTTGACCAAGACCAACTTATTGAGATTTTATCAATGTTGACTACACCACATTTATTTTTATAATGTTCTGTTATACACTTAGTATCTGGATACGAGGTTTGTTTGCTTTGAGGTTGAGTTTACTCGCTATAATGCCTCCTCCACACATTCTCCCAAATAGCTCTCCGAATTTTCAGCCGAATTCCAGCATCACGAATGAAGCCGTATGATAGCCGTCCACACATTTGGCTTTATTTGAGTTCAGCTCAGTTTCATAGTGGAAGTCATGGAAGTTGCAGCTGTGTCAGTTTTATGTTTATTAAGTGCATACAATTAGTATGTTGCAATATACCACTGTCCTTGTGCAATTGGTGTTTTGGAATCCATATTGCAGGTTCTCCTTGATAAGCTTCCAGGAATTAAAATATAGGTTTGTTGCTCCAAATGTTTCAATAAAAAAAACTACATGGTGTCAGCCCGCAAGCAAAATAAGGAATATATATTTCAATATATGTGACAACAACACACGACGTTCTTACTGAAATTATGTAGAAAATTGACTGAGTGATGCAAATGATGTGTAGCAGGGTGCGTTCATGTTCGGGTCCTTTGATTTAGGAGGGAAAAAAAGACACAAAGGTGAGTGGTGCTTGACACTCGCTGAGCGTTTTCAAGGAACTCCAAGAAAAACTAGTGTATCGTCTAAATAACCACCCTCGGGATTTCTAAATGTGTAGAAGCATAAGATCTGTGTGGTTGTCGAAGGTAATCGTGGTAAGTGTGATGGTAGCCCTCTAAGAACCATCAGGTTTCTTCTTGCTCAATTTCATTCATTAAAAACAAGAATTTGAAGCTGATCTTTTTAAGCTGGTTGACATTCATATTGCTAGAGTCTGTGTTCTTAATTTTTTGAGCTCTGCTTTATCTGATATTATTCAAACTGTTTAATATTTGTCTATGATGAAAATATTTGAAAAAATGTGCCCAGACAGGGAGGTTACAGTGAGTGACATTCAGAGAATCTGACTGCAAATATCTGGCCATCTTTGTCACAAGTTTAGTCCATTGCTCTTCCAATCAACCATACACCTGACTCACATCAACTTTGAACTCTTTAAGTAATCATGAGTATGAATGGTTGAAACTAATCAAACAAACAAAATCATATATTTACACAACTATAGTTGTGACAAATAAATAATTAAAACTTACTCAGATTGATGTTTATCAGAACATTGATGTAATTTAATAAATGATAGACCGGCTAGTTTTTATCATGTCAATGAATTCAACTTTCATAACTACTAATTAAATAAGTGACAAACTAACTTTAATCCTGTTATTGATATTATTAATTAAAAACTATTCAATGCAATTTGTATCCTAACTAAACATCAGAAAGCTTGATTTGATTTTTATGTTAATTTCAATACTAATAAAATTTAATTTTTAATCTTGTTGTGGATATTAATTACTAATTAGTAACTACTCACTTCAATTTTTAGTATTGAAATCTTATCATTTCTCCCACCATTTTTATATTTAAAATTAACTAGCTTTAACATAAATTATATTCAAATTTCTTATTTAATATTTTCATTCGACTAAGTAAGGCCATTATTCTCATATAGTATTTGTTAAACATTCTTATTCAGGTCTGTTTCATGTTTGTGTATGAATCATACTTTGGAACACCTGGCCATGTGTTGGCCACCCCCACTTAAATCATTTCGCACCTTCCAAATATTTCTGATTGGTGGATGAAGAGAGCTCACACAGCATCGCCTTTTTCAGTTGGTTGGAATTCGTTAAACTAAAAAGACGCATATGCATGTATGTTTGTTGTATTTCTGAAAAATTATATGGTCACTAAGTTGTCTTGGAATAAACTTCTGACCCACCTCGGTTGCGTAGTTAGCTAACGCGCTAGTCGTGTTGAGCTCGACTGCCGAGGACAGGGAGATCGAGGTTCGAATCTCGGTCGGGTGAACTGATGGTGGTTTTTCCTAAATGGTTTTCCACTCTCCCTCCACACAAATGCGGGTTCACTTCCTCTAAATTCAACCTTCCCAATTCCTAACCCATTAGTGTAATTAGTACTTAAGCGTATAACCCGAACGGGTAGTAAGACGCGGTGTAAATTATTATTATTATTATTATTATTAATAAACTTCTGTGTTTAAGTTCTTAAAAATCATTGTTAAAAATTATGTGCCGGTATTAGATTTGATATTTACATAACAATATAAGCTCTTAAAAGTGCAGTTTTTGAGGGTTTTTTTGTTTTTTTTTTGTGAGGGGTCTTAAAAGTTGTAAATAGAGTAATGGAAAAGGGGGCCCGACAAAATTATCTGTCCCCGGACTCTTAGTGGGTCTCGACGGCACAGAGAATTTACCTTCAATCAATATAAAACATTTTCACTAAAGTGTGCGATAAAGGGCAAGTCGTTTGTACCCCTTACCAAAGAGCACTGTAAGAGGTGTAAATGTACACCTGGAAGAGAATTTGGACACCATCAAAAATTATTCCCACCCTTTACTCTGACACCATTGCAACTTTCATATGCAATTGGCCACGGGCCCTTGAGAGGACACTGCCAAAAAAGTTAAATATAACACACAACCAGTTGTATGCTATTTCTGGTTAAGTACATATTGTGTTTATAAGAAGCAAATACCTAGGCTAGTATTATAAAGTATTTGTTACAAATTAAGCGGATGTTACACAAGCTGTAACAGGGCTCCATTGCGATAAAGCACGCACAGCTTTAAAAATAAAAGTATATAAATCAATAAAAGCTATTAACAATACTTTTCCAAACGGTCAAGGATAATAAACACAAAGCACTTCAGTTATTTTGTTTAGAGCAGTATTTCCAACTGTACGATCTGGATACTATTTTTTATATAAATTCAGCGCCTGTACAATCCAATATTGGGAGAATTCCTAAAAGTAATATCCTAAAGCTATGCTACAAATAAACAATATAATATATTAATTATTATTTTATTATAAAAATAAGTAGATTAATCAATCTTGCAAAATTAAAAGTTATTATCAGCACTTTTTTTTAAGCGGCCGTTATTTTTTTTTAAACATAAAATTCTAGTAACAAAATGTAGTATCCTGCCAGTCAAAATAATATCAATTTCGGGTCAATGCAGTGTTGCCAACTGTACGATCTGGATACTACTTTTGATTTAATTTCCCCACCTGTACAATCCAATTTTAGGATATTTTCTAAATGTAATATCCTGTGACCTTGCTATAAAGTAACAAATTTTACATCAATTCTTATTTTTCATGAAAATCGGTGGATTTATCAATAAAATGTCAGAAAATAGTATCCTACTAACCGGTAAAAATATAATCCATTTCAGGTCCATGTACTATCACTAGAAACTATAGAGTTGGCAATACTGGTTTAATGCATCTGTGAAAAAGGTGCCCTTAATAAAGAGTGTTTAAGCTGTCAAACATGTTGTAAACTTTCAATCTACAAAATAATGGTAGTTTAAGTTTCACGAACGAATCAATTGATTCTATATAGATATTTGTCAACAAATTACATTAAGCATAATTCTTATTCTTTCGTTTCATATTTATATTTGTGGTATTAAATTTGAATGAATTATATAGTTTAGTGACAGTAGGTTTACATGGTGGCTAGAGATAGGAAAAACCCAGTATTATACTGGATGAACATTTACATACGCATTGCAGAGAACGGTTTATTTTTATGTTCTTATGCGAAAACATGTCTCTGATGAATAGAAGTGTTATTGTTTTGAAAATAATGAAGTATTACACCATACTTTCCTGAAGAAACATTAACATTAAAGGATATACAATTCAGTTTTACAGGTAATACTGTACAAATACGAATAAAATATTTAATATATTTAAATAAGTAGTTATCTCTTGTTGTTTACAGTCTGCCAACACTACACTTATATTTAAAGTTGGCTATAATAATATTATATTATATTATATTATATTATATTATAAATATAATGAATACTGTATCTTAAAACGTGGATACATTTGTTTGAATGACAAACTGTGTAGTTACCATATGTTTAAACGATCACGTAGGTTATAGGTGTTATGAATGTGAGGAAATGTGTTGTGGAGGGAATTGCTACACTGGTTCAAATGACGGACTCGTGAAAGGTCAGTGACAGATGTGATCGTTATTCCGGAAAGTAAAGTTTAACGGGATTTCGTTACAGTGTATCAACTTAGAATATAGCAACTTTTCCAAGCTTGTATCATGAATATCAAGAACACAACAAGTGGCGACGAGGTGTGAAAAGAATTCACCTACATTTTGTTTTTCACTTGGGCGTTTTCCTAGCGAACGAAATTCTCCTTAGTGGCGGATAGGGAGGAAGGTGCTTCTGTTCGTGTTACTGAATCAATTCCTAAGTTTAATATTGAACCTTTCAATCCATCTAAGTCCAACTGGAAAGTTTAATTAAAAAGATTAAAAAATAAGCTTAGGATTTACAATGTACCGGAAGATAAGCAGACTTTATATTTATTAGACGCCATTGGCGAACATACATACGAAAGGTTATGTGATCTGTATGAGCCAACTGAACCATAGTCTAAAACATTGGAACAACTTGCAAATATTTTGACTAAATTTTTTCAGCCAGAACTGAATGCACTGGCAGGAAAGGTTAGGTTTCAAAACAGGGTGCAAAATGAAGGGGAATTACCAGCCGATTTGAAGTTGAATTAAAAAAACTTACGCGTTATTGTAAATTTCCAAATGACTGGTTTGATGACGCCCTTTGTACTCAATTTGCGCTTGGATTGCGTTCTCAAGATCTGAAGTTGAAACTAATGAAGCTCACCACAATTAATTTTAGGTCTGCTGTTGAGTATGCTAGTTCTCACTCTATTTTACGTCTTTCGGACCCACAAGATGATATTTGTACTAAAACTGTCAATGTAGTTCAGAAGAAAGTTCAAAAACAAAGACTATTTAAACCCAGTAAAGAAAAATTACGTTGCATATATTGTAACTTTACAAATCACGATTCTGGTAACTGTTGGTATCGAAACGTTTCTTGCCGTATTTTCGGGGTCAAAGGGCACAAGTTCCTGCATGTGAAAAGAAGGCTACCGCTAACACAAGAAGTACTTATCCAGATAAGAAATTGAGTTACTCTAAAAGGAATATGGTATTCCTCGAGGATAAAACATCTGATGGAGAAAGTATCAATTTAAATGAAACTTCTGGCGTGTCCTCTGATATTTTTCATATTAAAAATTCATTTAAGCCTAATAAAATCACGGTACAACTATACAGTGGATGGGGTAAATATTGCTTTCCAAGTTGATACCGGGGCACATGTAACATTAATAAATGAAGCTCTCTTTAGGAGAAAGTTTCCAAATAAAAAAATTTTACCCACTAAAGTAAAATTGCGTACCTATACCGGCGCACACATACCACTGTTGGGTAAAGCTAAGGTTCTAGTTAATGGCAACCAATTGGATTTATACCTAGCAGAGGTGGATTTTGCCACCATAGTGTGGTCTTGAGTGGTTACGAACCCTTAAGTTAAATTTGACAGAACTTTTAGGAACTGTAAACGTGATCGATAAGCCTTCAAACACTCCTGACAAAAATTAAAATCTATAGGATCTCTTAGTAAAATTTGAGAATGTTTTAAGAAAAGGAGTAGGCAAAGTCAAAGGAGTGGTGGCTCGGATCCGACTTAAACCCGACTGTTTTCTAGTGTACAGGAGACATCGCAATGTGGCCTACTTTCTTGTTCCTAATATGGAAGCAGAATTGTATCGCTTGGAAAAAGAGGGTATTTTATCCAAAGTTACCCATGCAGACTACGCTACTCCGGTGGTTCCTGTAATGAAAAGCGACGGTACAATCAGGATTTGAAGTGTTTTTAAGAGAATCATCAACACTCAACTCATCATTCCGAACATCTAAGGTATTCTTGCAAATATAGGAAATTGTTCGTTTTATTCCAAACCTGATATTAGCCAAGCTTTCAATCATATTGAAGTTAAGAAGTCTGATCGCAAGTACTTAACAATTAACTCTATAGAGCGGTTCTATCAGTATAATAGACTTCCATCTGGCATTACTACTGCTCCTGCCATATGGCAGAGAACAATTGAGAGTATTTTGAAAGATATTAAAGGAGTTCAAGTTTATTTTTATGATATCTATGTTAGCTCTGAAACCGAAGCTCAACATTATCAATTGCTCAAGTCGGTGTTTAGAGGCTGGAAAATTATAACAGCAGAGTTAATGTGGACAAGTGTACCTTCCTAAAACCCTCCATTAAGTACTGTGGATTTATCATAAGCAAGGAGGGTATCCACAAATGCCCTGAAAAGGTGAAAGCAATTTTGAAAATAAAGCCACCAACTACAGTAACAGAATTAAAATCTTTTTGGGGGCAGTCAATTTCCATGGTAAATTTGTACCAGACCTCAGTACTTTAGCCCATCCCCTTTCCAATCTTTTAAAATCGAAGGTGGATTTTAATTTCATTGAAGTTTGTGTCAACTATTTTGAACAAGTTTAGGAAACAATGACATCTGACAGGGTACTTGCCCACTTCGACCCGAAGAAAAAAATTATCCCCTCTACTGATGCCAGCCCTTACAATTTAGGGGCAGTCTTGTCCCATCGCATGAGTGATGGCACTTCATAATTTTAAAACGATGGAGTCTAATTTATTTTGTAGAATGTAATCGTTCACAAATTTGGTGAGCGCGCGAAAGGCCAATCGCCTTTGCTAGTCGGAACTCAAGCCCGGAGGAGCAAAAGTGGAGTCAAGTAGAAAAAAAAGCATGTGCCATTATATTTGGCGTGAAAAGTTTTTTGCTTATGTCTTTGGACATCGATTCATCTTAATAACGGACCATCGTCCGTTACTCTCCATCTTTGGATCATCAAAGGGTCTTCCTGTTCTTTCTGCTCTACGACTCCAGAGGCATGCTATATTTCTTCAAGCATTCAATATCGTCCTGGTGCGGAGCATGGGAACGCAGACTGTTTATCACGTCTACCTCTGCAAGACCAAGCAGATGATTTTGACAGGGATTTAGAAGTTTTTAGTTTATGCCAAATCAATGTACTACCAGTTACTGCAAATGAAATAATTAAAAGCTGGAACAACGAAAAGGAAGCTACGGAACTCATCCAAGTACTCAAAACGGGGGTTACCTCAAAACCCATGAATAGTTGGGACACCCGCAGCATGAATATTCATTGTTCCATGATTGTCTTTTCTGGGGCCAACGAGTGTACATACCTACATGCCTAAGATCCAAAGTATTAAAAGAGCTACACGAGGGGCACCAGCCCTCCTCATGAAAGAATCTCACCCATGAGTAAGCCTTTCAACCTACCCCAGTAGATGAGGCAGCCCATCAATGAAGAGTCAGCCTCAAGAGGTACGCCAGCTCGATTGACCTCTACTAGGAGTGGCCGTGTAATTAAGCAACCTGCAAGGCTCAACCTCTGAAGAGAAGAAATTTTGTTAACGTGTTTTTTTCTCTCAAGGAGTTCAGTTAAAGTAATGTCAAATTTTCTTCCGTTGGTTAGGGGTGTGGTGTTCAGACTAAGGGGGAAGGAGTGTTATGAATGTGAAGTAATGTGTTGTGAAGTGATTGGCTACACTGGGTCAAATGACGAAGTCGTGAAAGGTCACTGTGGGTGTAGACAGATGTGATAGTTATTCTGGAAAGTAAAGTTGAACGGGATTTCGTTACAGTGTATCAAATTAGAACATAGCACTTATCCACGCTTGTATCATGAATAACGTATCTAGGGTGATTATTTAGAACATAGCAATAGGCTCGTAGAAAGTATTATTAAATTACCATAAAAAAAGTTTGCTCATATGTTGTATATTGCTTTCAGAAACCATATTATATGTTGAAATTTCAATAACTATAACTAAACAAGTTAGCTAAAAACTGACATTTGTACCATAATTTAGGTTATAGACTTGTAGGAAGTATGGTATCTACTAAACCCTGATTTTATTAGGAATCCCAATCTGTAAGGCTTTATTTCGTACCAGAATACTATCATATATTAGTATTTTGGTAGGATAAACGGCCATTTAGAACGGAAAGTAGAAATCCCCTTCTGGAAGGTCTTTTATCCTACCTAAACACTACTATAGGGTAAGATTCTGGTACGAGATAAAGACTTCCAAATGAGCTTCCTTCAAAAATCATCGTATATATTAGCCTCCATCAACTTATTTAAAGAAAAACTCACCAGTTTCGAACCTTGTTATGCTCTTCAAAGCTTTTAGTGATACATTTATTTCATTTAATTAATCACACATTGTTGTATCTCATATATTCAATCAAATAAATGAACGATGTCATGGGTGTAAAAGAGAAAGAGATACCTGAAAGTTTCCTTCTTTCATATACAATAGTATGCAGACGAAAGCTCGAAAATTTCAGCCACATATGTCCATCCAGTTATATTATAGAGAGCAATGGTAAAACATGATGAGGTCAGGAAAACAGGGAATTTAATTCTGCACCTAAACATTCAGAAAAGAGCTATAAATTTTGTTACTCGATGTTAACAAAATGCATTTCTTAGATATGGCAGTCTTAACATGAAAGGAAAAATAGGGTTTCTTACATAACGCATTTATATAGGGCCAAAATAATAACTCAAATATTAAATACGTTACTGCTACTTTTGGGGTAGTGACGCGAAATTTATGGAGCCTACATAATAGGTTCCAAGTAGCCTCTTCTACCCAATTCTAATCAAACCGCCAAATGGGGTACCCCGGGATCTGAGTAACCTGGTGAAGGCTGGGTTGAACCCAAGTGAAAACGAGGTCAGGTTTAGATGAGAGACAGAAGACTAGTCAGAGCTAAAACCACCAAGCCTGGAACAGGGTATGTCTAGTTGGCTCCCAGCAGGATGGGCTGGGAGCGAGAGAGTTGATGATTATGGGCTAAGTCATCATCAGCACCCATAGCCTCGGTTATAGAAGGTCTACCTGAGGACCTATTAGTGACAGCCCCGTTACTCAGGTATCGGCTACGAAAGGCTTAGTAAATCGGTGGCTGAAACCAACAAAAACACTCGAGAAAATAAAGTAAAAAAAAGTTTGTTTTTTTACAAACAGCTGGGACTTTGAACATTGTAACACTAACAGGAAGAGTGGAGAAGATTGTGGACATTATGTGTGAGAGAAGAGTGAGTGCCCTGGGTTTGAGTGAGACCAAGTGGATAAGGAGTGACATAAGGGAAGTAAGGAAAGGCTTCATTTTGCATTGGATGGGAAATGATGAAGAGAGGGAAAATGAAATAGGCTTCGTAATGAGAGAAGGGCTGCAGGTGGAGTTGGTAGGGATGAATGATAGAATAATAAAGATTACATTAACTGACAGAGGAAAAAAGGTGGAGGTGATACAAGTGTATGCCCCACAAGTGAGGTGCCCAGTGGAAGAAAAATACAAGCTTGAGAAGACCTAGAAAGAAATATTGGAAACTAGTGTCAGGTAGTAATGGGGGATCATAATGCAAAAGTAGGAAAAGTGAGAGAAGGATTTGAGGAGGTGTTAGGGAAAAAAGGATGGGCAAAGAGAAACGAGAAGGGTAGAAGGCTGTTGGAGTTATGTGCAAGAAATAAAGTGAAAGTGGTGAAAAGCTGATATAACAAGGCAAGAGAAAGTCTTAAAATCATTAAATACAGTTGGGATGGGGAGAAAAAGTCATTGATAGACTACTTTATCATGGATGAAAAATGATAAGGCAGACCGTAAACAATAAGGTAATACCAAGTGTTAGTCCGGTGAGCCAGTACTTTTTAGCGGAAAACATTGTTGGAGAGCTACAAATTGGCAAATTTGTGTACTTTAGAGTACTAAATGACATACTAAATAAGCAACCCTGAAATGATGCCACTTGTGGTTTTATACTGAAAAAACCATTCAAAAATTTACATTTTTTTAAATAACTTGATATTGGATGACTGTAGATAAGCTATATAGTATATAGTAGCTATTAGCTATATAGTAAAATTTAGATCATTTAAAGCTCCACCAAAAAGGTAATAAATATATATATATATATTACAAATAACTGATAGTTTTTGAGCAGCAAACACTTTTAGATGAGTAGTTGAGCTGCTGGGAGGCGGTGCGGCTTAGCACTGATTCACCCTCGCCGCGCGCCACCACATTGAATTGAGATTTGGATTGAAAATTAATTTGATTCTTATGGTCTTTGGTGGAGTTTTATTTTATCATTTTTCTGTAACTGTGTTCCTAGTTTCTAATGCCATAGAGTAAGCAAGCAACAGTTTATATAATTTCACTTATGATCTTTGGTGGAGTGTTTCTACAACAATGTATAGACCTTTTATTTTGTTTCACAAATCTTACGGGTTTCTAGTAAATGTCTTTATTTTATGATCAAAGCTGGAGGGAGTATTTGCGGTGCACCGTACTATTTATTTTTTATTGTGAGAAAACTTATGTGCGTATTCAAATATGTATATTCAATTCACGATTTTCATATTATGTCTATATAATTTATTCACAAAAATATAGAACTATTTTACAAAGCTTGACAATGTTAACATGGCTATTTTAACGAATTGTTTTAAATATGTATTTGAACTGAAGACGGAAGCACCTCCAAACTTTTTTCAAATTATAGGGTAAGAAGTTACTTATTGCTTAGTATACTGCTTGTGGTGGAATTATAAATGAATAATAAAATGTATTCAATATATTTTATCAAATTAAATGTATACTGTTTCTTTTTATTTTTTATTTATGCATCCTTCAACTCTCAAAGGATTCAAATCTCAATGCAATGTGGTGGCGCGCGGCGAGGGTGTATCAGTGCTATGCCACGCCGCCTCCCAGCAGCTCAACTACTCATATAAAAGTGTTTGATACTCCAAAACTATCAGTTATTTGTAAATGATGTATCTTACCTTTTTTGTAGAGCTTTAAATTATCTAAATTTTATTATATAGCTGATTTTTATCGAGTCATTCAATATCAAGTTATTTTTAAAAATGTAATTTTTTTAATATATATAAAACCACAAGCAGCACAATTTCAGGGTTGCAAATTTAGTATGACATTTAGGAGTCTAAAGTACACAAACCTGCCAATTTGCCACTCCCCAATTTTTTTTTTTTTCCCCAAACAGGCTGATTTGTTACTCTGACGACTGGACTATGTGTTCTTAGATACCAGTACTTACTTACACTAGTGACCACAGGTTGTTGATGGCAGACATAAAGGGATGGGAATGTAGGAGAAAGGTTGTAAGACAAGAAAGAAGAATAGTGGGGTGGAGGCTAAAAAACGAAGAGGAAAGAGAGTTGTACCTAAGAAAGGCGAGAAGCTTAATACCCAAGGATGAGATGCAAAGTATAGAGGTGGAATGGGAAATGTTTAAGAACAATTTGGTGAGATATAAAGAAGTGGTGTGTTGAAGGATAAGTAATTAGAGGAAATAGAAGGAGACACAATAGGATGAAGGAAACAGTGGAGGATAAGAATAAACCACATAGAAAGAGTTTTAATAATAAGAATAAGGAAACAGAGGAAGAATAGAGAGAGAAGAAAAAAAGAGTGAAGCAAGCTGTACGGAAAGCCAGGAATAATTTTATGCAAAAATGGACAGAAATCGTGGAACGGGACGTGGAAGGAAGTAAGGAGATGTTATATAGCCAAGTAAGAAACAGGAGGCGAGATAAAAGACATTAAGCTAGAATGATTGATGAAGAAGGAAGGATCAAGACAAAAGAGTAATAAAAGGGACTATGGAGGAGATATTTTGAAGATGTTCAACTCGGAAGAGGAGAGGGATGAGAGTGAAACAGAGGAGCAGGAAGATATCACAAGAGTAGGAAAAAGCCCCCATGGAAATTAGTGGAGGACGCATTAAAGAGGATGAAACAAGGAAAAGCACCGGGTGTGTACGAACTGCCGGTGTAAAAAGAGCTGCAGGTAAAGTAGGTATACGATGGTTATACAGGGTGCTGAGAGTGGTTTGGAAGGAAAACAAAGTACCGGGAGACTGGAAAAAAGAAGTTATGTTTCAAGAAGGGAGACAGGAAGAGGTGTATAAATTATAGGGGGATAACGCTGATGTGCCGCTGCACAAAATACATGAAAAGAGAATAAGAAATAAAATGAAAGGAAGGCGGAGAGAGGAACAGCATGGATTTAGGGAACCAAGGTCTACAATAGACTTAATCTTTGCCATACACCTGAAGGAAAGAAGTTATGCTTATGGGAAATACTTTGTAATTGTATTGGGGATTTAGAGAAAGTATATAATAGCGTGGATATAAATAAAATGTGGAAAGCTATGGAGAAGGCCGAAGTGGAAAGAGGAGTTGTTATGAGATTGAAAAGCATGTATGAGGATAGCAGGAGTTGTGTTAATATGAAGAGTGGGAGGACGTCCAAATAAAAAATTGAATGAAGTAGGGGAGTGCCCTTTAACCATTACCATTTATAATAATCAACAAAGTAGCAGGAGAACTCGGGGAGGAAAGAATAAATGTTTAGTGAAGACTTGGTGGTATGGGGGGAGAGGGAAGAAGTACCGGAACAACTACAAGAATGGAATAAGGAAGTGAAAAAGTATGGAATAAAATTTGGCATGGCAAAGTGTGAACTGATGATAGTGACAAGGAAGAGGAAAAGGCCTAGTAGAGCTATAAAGTTAGATGGAGTAAAGCTGAGAAAAGTGCAGAATGTAAAATACCTTGGAATCATGATTGGGGCGAAAGTAGAGAGGATGTAATGAGAAGCGTACAGCAGAGAGAGTTGTTCTATAGGTGTGTAAGAGACGTGCTATAGAGAATAGAAGTGCCCTTGAAAGGTAAGGAAGTGTTGTACAGGGCGTACCCATTGTCACCTATGCAGCAGAAACATGGATATTGACTGTAAGAAACTAGGAAAGTGGAGGCCATGGAAATGAAGTTTATGAGGAGCATGTTAGCTGTAATGAAGATAAACAAGATTAGGAATGAATTTATCCGGTAAAGAGTGGGAGTACATGAGAGTAGAGGAATCAAGACTGAGATGGTATGGACATGTAATGAGGATGGAAAAGAGAGGATGCCGAAGGAAAAGTTGGAAATGAAGTATGTAGGGAAAAGACCACAAGGGAGGCCAAGAAAGAGATTGGGGGGAGCAGATAACAGAGAATGTTCATGTGAAAGGAAAAGAATGGAAGAAATAAAAGGAGGAAAAATGATGGAATGTTAGAGGAAGATGGACGCATAAACTAAAATGACCCGGCCACAGGCTGGAAACAGTATGATGATGATGATGATGATGATGATATTTAGTAGCCATTAAAAATGTTTTTGAGAATATGTGGTCAATGTAATAAACTTAAAAAATTTAATTCGCTAAGATTAACTGCGAAATGGTTGAGTCATGAAAATATTTAAATATCTGAAAAACCTAGAAAATTCAGGAAATTTAATAGGAAAGGTTTTGTAGCCCCACTGATTTTAACATTGGCATTTTTTAAATCAAATTACAACTAAAATGAAATATCAAACAAAAGAGGAAGAATCTTATAACCAATTGATATCAATCCTGGATTTAGTATGACCCTATTTTGTCGAAAGAAAGTGAATCCAAAAAACTAATTTTTATATATATATATATATATATAAATTAGTTTTTTGGATATATATATATATATATTGGTTTTGACAGACCGAGAGCGTTCAAGCCAATTTAAAATGATTCTTAACTTTTTTTTATTTTTGGCAATCATTTGACTCTTCAAATTGAAAAACATATGTTCGAAAAAAAAATTCGGGAAACATCTCTAATTTTTTATTATTATATTAAAATTTTATCGCATTAACTATTTTATTAAAATTTTATTTCAATGAAAATGGTATATAATTGTTATGAAAACAAATTAAATGTATTTATAAAAGATTATTGAAGCAATTTTAATAAATATATATTTTATATTGTAATTTAAGAAAGATCCCCTACAATGTTTATTCTATTACAAAAGACTCGCCTCGGTGGCGTAGTTAGCTACGCGCTAGTTTCGTGTTGAGTTAGACTGCCGAAGACGAATCTCGCTCGGGTGAACTGGGGGTGGTTTCTCCTAAATGGTTTTCCACTCTCCCTCTATGAAAATGCGGGTTCACTTCCTTTATATTCAACCTCCCCAATTTCTAATCCATTAGCTTAATTAGTACTTAAGCGTATAACACAAAAGGGTAGTAAGACGCGGTGCTAAGTATTATTATTATTATTATTATTATTATTATTATTACAAAAGTTTGCCGATCAAGGAGTACCTACATATGGTTTTCCTATAAAAAACTTTAAAAAACCACGTTAGTTATAGCTCAACACTTGCTAGCACTATTAGATCAACTTGTTAATAGTCACTACATCAACTTTCGTGCTTACTGACGTCAATAATAATTAATGGTGTGCGCAACAGTTGGCTTTATGAAATACTTAGATAATCACTTGACCTAAAAATTGATAAAAGTAGCTCTAGTAATATCTACAACTGTTGAAGTGCTAGGAGCTAAAAATTAACTGTATTTTACTTTGTATTTTTAAATATAAAGACAGAAACTAGAATGGTGTATCTCACTCAGAGCTGGTCGCCATATGAATTATCAATAAATATTAGCAACTAATTATATATTAAAATATAAAATACACTAGTAATAACTAATAATTACATTACTCAAGTGCAGTAAAGCGTATGCTATATTTATACTAGTAGGCGTTTAAATTTTTTAATGTATGCTATTAATATTTAGTTGGGATATTTATTTATTTATTTAGTCATGTTGAGTGAAGGCTGGCTGCCATTAAAGCACTAGTTTCTGAAAGTGTGTAATCTAGAAGCATCTACAAAATAAATAAAGAGCCAGTCGATCTGTGTTGTTTTCACTACTGTAGCTATAAGGTAAGGGGTTGGGTTTTGGTTTTTATAAAAAGGTACCTTGGGCCCTTCGCCTCGGTTCGAGTCCTCGCTGGAGGTGAACGTGCTACTGGTGTCGATGCCAGAGTCCTTGGTCTGAGAGTCCTGCGAGCCTTGGCGGTCGCTCCCCCATCGGACGGCGCTCCCCCAATCCCGGTCGAACCTCACTGTCTTCTTTCTCCTCTCAGTGAAGCGTCGGCTGTCCCCCTCCTCCCATAGCTCGGAGCACTCCTTCACGATACGGTCGCGGAAGGCAAAATAGCGGTCGCGGTAATCGTCCAGATCGCGAGGAAACTTCTCCACCTCTTTGCGCACCTCATTCTTGTGCCTACCGTTGCCGTTACCGTTACCAGCGGGGTGTCGGCTAGTGTCTCTGTGTGAGTTACAGTGATTGTGGTGGTTATTGGGGTGGTGGCGGTGGTGATGGTGGCGAGTCGGACAGTTTTCTAATTTCCCTAGTAAAAGATGTGGACAGTAATAAGTAAATAAATAAAACGTTGGAGGGAAAATAAAAGGTTATGAACAGCGGAATCATACCGCACAAGGGGAGTTAAAAACACATTCACAACTACGAACGAACAAATGCAATCAACAAGACAGTTATTATAATTACTTACAGTAGTGGTGGGGAAATAACTAATAGGTGTACAGTTGAATGTATATACTCAAACAACACGCTACCAAATGGGTCTATACAGTTAATTGAAGTTTAAAAATTAGTTTCGTGTCCCACCGTTAGTGTGATTTTGAGGATGAGGGTGTAGGGGGTCACAATATATTCTATTCATTCACTTCGTCAAGATCGCCTGTTGACTGGAAGGAAAGGAAAACTAAAGGAAAAATATAAGTGAGTTTCATACAAGGTTGGAAAACACTAGCGATCATGGCGGTGAGATATTTGTTATTAATTAAAAATCAACAGTTTTATTTTGTCTGGTGACTTCTTAGTGTATATACATTCAACTGATGCACTTTAGGACCAAACCAGAGCAAGACATTGGCTTTAAATACTCGCATTCCACGCTAATAAATATTCTAAACAGTTATTTAAAGGACATTATGGATCATAATTTTGATTCTTCCAAACTCCAAACGTAGCTTGGTCCTAAACAACATGTGTTTGAGAGAACCCTTAACCGAGTGGCCTCTTTATGAGAGTCTACATTTCGAGCTGCCGAATTGCATGGACTGAAATTATAAAGCCTCGCGTGGTCTGGTCCGATGAAAGAATGGGCCCTCTGCAAGGCGACGACATTAAAATAAGCGCGGGGGTTCCTTGGCGAAACAACACTAGGTTTATTCCTGCTCAAAAAGAGAGTTAGTTTTAATTAGTAGACATTTTTACAAAGGCTTCAACGTAAAACCGCTTCTTTCACGCAATAAATAAATAAACAAACAAACTCTTTAGTGTTTTGATTGGATTTTCTTTTGAAGGATACATTAACAAAACTGAAGCGTTTTATCGCTATTCCTAAATCGACATAATCCTCTATTAAAAATATATATTCACAATATATGGACAGCATATTGTAGCTAAAGAGTGTTACTATTAAATAATCTCTGCCAAATTAGATTACGCGACAAAGTTTTAATTATTTCCCATCACTCCTTGACGTTAAATGTTAATTGTGAATTACTGTATGGATCTGACTTTGTTTTTAATACTATAATATTGTTGTAGTTGAAGCAGCTGTAAACGATCCATTGAAGATTACTCCATTGTTGAAACAAATATTGACGCCAAAGAACCCTTAAAATGGCCGAAGAAAGGCCCATGCACAGATGAAAAACACAAGACAGCAGGCTCAGTGGTTTAAAATCGCGATAGTACACACAACAAAATAAATATATATAGATATATATTCACTCCCACAACCAACATTATTTTCCTCACCGCAAGAAATTTCTTAATTTTTTCATCTAAAATGGCTTGTCTTTTCAATCTCTCGCCCATGTTTTCTTGGGAGTCGCCTGAAAATAAAACATGGCAGCACTGATACTTTTTTTTTTACTAGGAGCAACAACTTGACAAATGCTGGGAACACTTCTAGCTATTTGCAGTGCAACAGTGTAACAATTATTGTTACACTACAGCATGAGCGGTGAAACATTATAGTCAATAATAAAGTGAATTTAAATATATTTTATATTAACTTCAATAATGATGTGAGTTATAGGGGGTAAAATTGTGTTATATTATTATTGTTATTAGACCTTATTATAAAAACACACATTTCAATATTATTGATATAATTCAAGTTCTTATAAACATATTACAATGAATAAGTTGACAGACTATAAACTATTAGAATATTAGATCAAATTTTAAATTAAAAACTGTTCCAACACCTCAACGAAAAACATCAAAACAATTAGTTTATTAATGAATCAATCATAACTTCTCTTGTTAATAATTGTTATAGAAGTTGTATGAATAATTGGCTAAAGAGATTTGTCTACATATTGTTCCGTAAAGATTGTGAGATTGTAGAAATTCCTTTCATTACCCTGCTTGTAAAGATTCATAATGGAAGACCTATATAAAAACTCTTTATCAAGACACTTTATCGAGTAGATCACGACATTTTGTTTTTGATAAACAATCCATGTTTTCTTTTGTATAGTGATACGTTATCTCACTTGTAAATGTTTTATATCAATATTCCTCCACCGATGTTGTAGCATATTGAAATACCTATCTAATGTATTGACGTAAAATAGAGTTTTATTTTTCAAACATCTATTCAAAAATAAATTCGAGCTTATTTAACTAACAAATAGTTACAAAATTGCTAGTTGAGATGATCTTAATTGGCAAAATAAGACAGATCTGAGGTGCGAGTGGGGAAAAAAAAGGTGTTTAAAATATCACTAATTTATATCAAAAGAACATACAAAGAATCACGAAGTAAAAAATCTGTAAAATGTTACATGTGAAGCTTATGGGGATAAAAAAAAATTGGACTCAATAATCAAAACGTTCTACTCGTATTTTAATTTTTTAATTATCCATTTAAAACTGAAGACCTTATTTTTATGTATGCTGATGTATTTTAATTTTAGGGTCGATAGTAAAAGTTCCAACTTCAAATACGGCATGTGAAATTTGATACTAGTGTGGGGCGAACAAATTTTCAAACTAAAAAAAACACGCGCAGAATGTTATGGTAAGTAGACAGAACTTTCGTGCCAAGCACCTTAAAATGTCAATAGTGCAACCTAAAAAAAAAGTTAATTTTATAAGAAATCGATCTCTATAGAATCTATTTAGTTCTACACATGTTATATTTTAGTGGAACATTTAATTTATGTCTTTTGATTTTTTCAGAAGTTTTGTATTGTTAATGTCATAAATGTGACACTCTGAAACTAAATGAACCACGTGATCGACACAAGAGGATCCAAGTGGTGGAGACCATATAAATTAAGCGATCATCAATAATTTGATCAACAGTTGAGAGAAAAGTTATCAACGGCAAACTTTTAGAAAGAAGTGGCCAATATTAAGTAAATATGGTATCTGTTACAATTAAATCAGTTTACTCAATCAAAATTCATTTATTTGATGTGGTTTCAATTTGAGTAGAATTTGAACGGCATTTTTGGATACTTAGAAATTTCAAACTTAAATTTCAAACTTTTTTTTTTAATTTACCGGTATCGAACTATCAATACCCATGCAGACATAACACCAAATTCATAGAACTTTTTATTCTAACACAAATATACAAAAGCTACACTAGTAATAACCATCCTAATTCGAAAATAATAAAGCGTATATTTGATATTAACTGTGGGAACATAGTAAAGTGAATAGTATAATCTTTAACATAGTACCAACTCTTGGAAATGCTCTTCAAAAGATGCATTCAAATATGCGTATGTTTTCCTAGTAAAATAAATTTGTTAAGGAATAAAAAAAAACATGGGTAAGCACATAACACAATTATAAATCAGTTTGCAAATCTGTGGCTCCACAATATGGTTGGTATGACAACCGAAAGCTAAGTGATTGTCCCAACCGTGGAATTAAATAGTAGCTAACCGCATACATTGGATTGTGTCCTTAAAATGCATTTAGATGAAAAATTTACTTAATGAACGATCCAATTTTTAAAAACAAGTAAAAGGCGCATACAAATTCCTTTAAAATAAAAACTTTCTATATATCGCTTGTTTGAATAGTAAAACACACGGAAGTGTGCATTAATCAGTCTCCTCTGTTGGATCTGAAATATAAAAATAGGCTTCAAAATAATTAAACATAGCTGGACCATTAAACCACACATGTTGCTGGTAGAACGTAGACCGGTTACTGAAAAGGTACATATTATGTAATAGCTACATACTGTTATTTTAAAATATAACATAATTATAATGCTTTAAGAAAGGATTTAATAGGGATAGCAATGATCCTAATAAACACATAACCATAAAATATAAAACAAGATAAATATAGAAATTTGAAAATTAAAACAAAAGCTATATTGAGGGGTGAAATGAAAGAGAGAAATTGTTGGGAAAACATACAGATAAGGGAGGCCAGACGAATAGAGAGATATTAAAAAATGTGTGCGTGGATAGAGAGGTGGATAGATGTACAAAGACAAAGACAAATAGCTCTAAAGAGAAACAATGGATGTGTGTAGAGTGAGAGATGGTCAAAGTTTGATGGGGAGATGACCAGAAAAGTTGAGAGACAGTTGAGTCGAGAAACAACAGAGAGGGGAGGTCGGCTAGCGATATAATTAGATTAATGAGGAGAGATTTGGATGGGTTTTATTTTAGCACCACGTTTTACTACCCATGGAATAGAGTTAGATAAAGAGGAAGAAGGGATCAAGAGCAAGAGAGTTAAATTGTTGAAAGAAACAGAATCAATAGATATAAAGAGTGAACTCGGGCGCACAAACATGGCGGAAACACATGCGTGTGTGGTGGGAGAGAGAGTGAGGGAGGTCTAGCGGTGGGATAGTGTAAAAAAATAGGGGGGGAGGGGTGGGAAGGAGTTTTAGAGTTGTGATATTCAATCTTTTTTGTTTATGTAACGCCAAATATGATTTCTCTTAAACTTTGTAACACCAAAGTTGTTTGTACATAATGCAAATTATAAATATTCTATATTCTACAACTAAAATAAATAAATGGCCCTCCTAAAATCGTATGTACTTAAGTCCGGATCATATAATAATATACTGTATATATTACTTTGTAATTTTACATATCGCCTAAAATGTATGCGTACCCCAGGTTGAATACCACTACTATAGAGAAAGGATAAAGATTGACTAAAAGGATAAGTACGGGAGGTAATATGTCAAGGTCAGAAAGCATCCAACAAGGTCATATTATAGGGTCGGATCGCCACAAGAGGAACCTCTTAAACTAACTAACCGTAGAGTTGATGGAATTAAAAAAAAGCCACTGTACTTTACATCTTTAAGAAGAGTGACAGATGAAGAAAACATTTCTTGGCATACATACAGATACATGACTTTAGTTTAGTTTTTTTTTAACTGTCAGTTGTCTGATAGGTTTTTCTTACAGCGAGTTGACTAAAGTAATCCAATGCCACTTTGTTCGAGCAAGGTTGGTGACAAAATTTCCTCAAAGATGACTGTGAGGATCTACTGTAGTTCGTTCCCTTTAATATTAGCCTTTTTTTATGATAGTTTTATTACTATTGAACCAGGTACGTATTTATCAGCCTCTCTAATGTGTTTTATCGCTGTGTCAAGTGAGGCCAATTTAAATCACTCGTCAAAGTGACTAAACTCTTTTATTAAGAGATGGAATATAGGCAAGGCCGGATTTCAAACTGTGCAGGTTCCGGGACGGTAAATAATTAGAGTCTCCCACCTTAAACAATTTTTTTTCAAAGTTCCAACATTATCATTTTGTTTCTTTACAAAATTAAATGTTAAAATCTCAATGTTAAAGATGTTATATAATTAAGGAAACATTGTCCATCCCAGTATAATGATTTGCCTAAAGCAATTATTTTAGTATAAATACATTCTTCTTGCCAAAACCTTAGGAAAATATGGAGATATTATCAGAATGTCTTACTTCAATTGTGTCTACACCACGGTCGTATACACAGGTCAGGAAACTCCGGTGGTGGGGATGACTCATTTAATGAAACTAATTTATATAACTCTATGTGAACCTCTATATTCTCTGCGATCTAGGGATGTTGTCTAAGTTTTGAAAATCACAGTCTAAATTATTTGTTTGCTGCACGTGCCATAAATAACTAAGTAATATTTTGTCAAAAATAGATAAAAATTGATATAAGTTTTTTATAGTTTTTACATTGACTGCAATTTATAGATCCAAAAGAGATTTATGTTTTATTATTGTAACAGTTTGTGGGAGGGCCTTGGGGGGTCGCACCTGTCACCCTCCCTTAAATCCGGCCCTGAATGTAGGAACGTCATAGAGTGGATTTTCAACTGTCGGAAGAGGCCAAAGCTACTGTTAACGAACTATATCACTTGCAACACCGCAAGCAACACTTTGTCAGGGTAAGGTAAGAGAAGCTGTTGAATGTGTAGTCTATTACTGGCGAATTCTTGGTGTATGTGTAATTCAACGGGGGATCTACAGGTACGTTTGTTTTGAGGGAAGATAGGAAACTACGGCGTTGAGGAATACACTCCTGTTCAAAAGGTTAAGACAGAACATTCCTCCCTCAGCCTCCCCGGTCAGGTTCAAGCACGGAATGTGTGTGACATATCAGGAAAAAGGCCTGCCAGGTGCTCAAACCGGGTTCGGTACCAAGGGGGAAGCGCGGGAACCTCTCTTTTTGTAATATACGACTTCAGATACAGTGACATCTTATTTGTTTAGGGGGTAGTTAGCAAAAAAAGGGGGGTTTGAGGGCCTGGGGACCACTCCACGTCAAATGTCTAGAAAACATTTACAATCATCTGGTGGACTCTTCTATAAGCTATTTGGAGTGGTCTTACCCATACAACTTTTGAAATTTGAATTCCTCTAGAAGCAATTTAGAATGGTCTTCACTTAGAATTAGATGCCTATTATAGAAGCTGTTTAAAGACGTCTCCCCCCGGCAAATTTTTGAAAATGAGGTGACCGTAGAAGCTATTTGGAGTGTCCTTGCCTGAAAATCTTTGAAAATTAAATGTACCTTGAAGCTATTTAGAGTGGGCTTCTTCCGGAACATTTTAAAAATTTTTATGTTTTCAGAAGCTATTTTGAATAATCTTCCTCTGGCAATTTTGATGAGTGGATACCTCTAGAACTTATTCAGAGTTTGATACAAAACCATCTTTCAGCTTCATTTTCGAAAATATCACAGGACAGTTTGATAAAATCTAAAAGGGGGGAAAGTTTATTTCAATTGGGGGGGGGGGCCACAAATCCTTTCCAGAAAGGGAATACCCACCTCCTCCCTGTTTCTACACCAATTCTTGACTTTGGTTTGTTCATTTTTTTTAAACTTTACTGTCAATTTTATAAAAGAAAAGCTGTGTGTTAAAATTAATACGTAATTTAACTAAGCACTGAAATGCTACGCACATGTTTAAGAGGCCATACATGTATTACGTGATGCAATTTTAGGCCTTTTTTGAACCCCCCTCCCCCATATCACGCTCCTTAACCCTTTGGCAACCCCCTCTATGAAATTTCCAAAAAAGAAGGACGAGACAGCACCGAATCAAATATAAAATATTGTGACAAATGCTGGAAGTTTATCTATAGGACCCCCCACCCATCTGGTGGGCTGGACATGCACTATTCTTTGGTAAAGATAGGCATTTTATTGCTTGTCATTCATATTTTATTTTGTATTTTTTTCATCTTCGTGTTTTTTTAAGCTTGTGAATCTGTATCTTGGGCCCAGACCCTTGGAAGTCCCTGACCCGGTACCATGGTACCAATAGTCCCCCCCCTCGTGACGGTCCTGTTAGGGGAGATAGCTAAAGATATATAAGATATATAAAGATTATATCAGCACACTACTTTCAAACCAATCTAACATTCGACTACTATTACACACCCAGTCTTAGAGCTTCTAGATATCTACTATTATTATTTATTTGAGGTATTTAACGTGCACTTTCTGAACCGACTGATTATAGCAGCATAAGAGAATTCCTACGAACGAGAACGAAAGGGCCAACCAATTTTGCTGGGAAAGGTATTTTCCCATACCTTCCAGGTTTCTCTTACATGCAACAATCGACATGGGAACGAACGGCCTTACTTCCCCTCCGAAGGAAGCTGTGCTACGGTTTCCTAACGCTCAAGAAAAATCCGTAGACCCCAGTTAGGTTTGAGGTTTGAACCGATGAGGTGAGTCTTTGAGAGGAGACAGGAGAAATTTGACTTGGAGGTTCTATACCAACAGTTTGTGTTGGTGCATGGTTGCACTGCTTTTGATCACAAGGAAGCTTGGTCGAGGTGTGATGTATAATGCTTAATGAAGAAAATAAGCTGAGGATTGGTCAGATAAATGCGATGAGAAGTGTGTCAGTGCTCCATGAGATACGCAGGCAAGCAGAGGAAAGGAGGCTAGATGTGCGCGTTCAAGAACCGTATTCGACGAGAGGGAATATACCACACATGTCTATAACAACTAGGATAATTTCCACAGGTAAAAAACCTATGATCGCAATTATCGTGTTCGACAATGGTCTAACAATAACTAAAATAAATCAGATGAACGATGAACATATGACAAGTGTGGCGATAAGGAGACATGTGAGTAGGTGCATACTAATAAACATGTATTTTCAATATAGGGACCCTATAGAACCCTGCCTGGAAAAACTGGAGATTACTTTTATTGTATATAATGGAACACCTACTGTATGCACTACTAATGCAAATGCCAAATATCCAATGTGGTATAGCGAGAGAGTCAGAAGGAAAGATAGGAAGAATGACTACCCAAGACCAGATAGAGGAGCTGCACTCGAAGAGCTGATTAGCTCCCTAAGACTCGAGGTGGTAAACCAGCCAGATAACCCGCCAACCTATGCGGGGAGGGCTGGAGCATCTATTAACATTGACGTTACTGTATGTAACCTCGAGGCAGTGGACCTGATTAGTGGTTGGAGAGTGGTGGAAAATGCAACAATAAGTGACCACAATTTGATAGTCTTCGAGCTGACCACTGCGGGGAACAATAATCAGATGGATAAGCGCACACGACGGAAATATGATTTGCGTCGCGCGGACTGGGATAAACTGAGGGAGGTAGAGATGCCAACGAGAGTGGAGAGAGGGGATAATATAAATCAAGAGGCAAAGGATCTGACGTGGGCTCTGCAGGAGGCCATGAGGAGGGTCATACCTATTCAGAAGGAATACAAGAAGGTAGGGAACAGACCCTGGAATGACCGACTGCAGAGACTACAGGGGGAAACCAGGAAGGCGAGAAGAAGATACCAAAGGTGTGATGATACTGTAGATATAAATGTATTGTTGGCCATCTATAGGAACAAGAAATCTTAATACAAAACGAGTATAGAAGTGGTAAAAAAAAAGATAGCTGGGAGGAATTTGTCAAGGCAGAATTAGCAACAAACCCGTGGGGAATCCCGTACAAAATAGCTTCGGGTAAAATAAGACCACCATCAGCCCTGTCAACGTTAAGAAGATCAAACGGAACTACCATGACCTGTCGGCAGGACACTGCTGAGCTCCTGATGGAAGCCCTGCTCCCTGATGATCAACTGGAGGGTGAAACTTTGGAACAGATAGAACTGAGAAGAGTGCTGGATGTAGAATATGAACAAAATATGGATTCTGAACCTGTGACGGTGGAAGAGATGAGTAAGATCATAGACTCCTTGAGGAAAAATAAAGCGCCAGGTCCAGACGGAATAATGGCTGAAGTGCTACAGCAGACAAAAGTGGAAATATCTTCCTTCTTAGCATCACTCATAAACGCATGCCTCGCTCAAGGTAGGATCCCTAACATCTGCAACCAGAGCGAGGTGATAGTGCTAATTAAGGGGGAGAACAAGGACCCACAACTCCCAAAGTCATACCGGCCAATCTGCCTGCTGAATATGTGCGGGAAACTTCAAGAGAAGGTTCTGTGTGAGAGAATATTGAGACATAGAGAGCTGTTAGGAATGAACGAGCGGCAGTATGGCTTTCGGAAGGGCAGGTCTACAAAGGATGCAATTACGAGGGCTATGAGCCTGGTCGATCTTGCAGTGGATAAATACGTCATGGGAATATTCGTGTACATCTCGGAAGCTTTCGATAATCTATGGTGGCCTTCATTATTTTCTAAATTCAGGGAGTTAAGGTTTCCTAAGAACTTGTATAGGAGTCTGAGGGACTATTGCAGAAACAAATACACCACCCTGAGATGTCCAGGAGGGAAAGTGTAAAGATTCTTACTAAGTGATTTCCCCAGGGATCGGTATGTGGGGTCGATCTTCTGGAACATAGGTATGGAGCCAGGTCTAACTGAGTTGGAAGCTCTCCCAGGGACGAGGGGGGTTGTTGCCTTCACCGATGACTTGTTAATTATAGTGTGTGTGGAAACTCAAGACGAAATATCGAAGGGAAATGCAGCCGAGTGCTTGAAAGTTTGAGTTCCTGGTGCAGTAGTGTCAAGTTGAAGGTGGCGCCAGCGAAGACAACATACATAGTCTTAAAGAGAGATCCGATCATCAAAGTAGAGGGACTTAAAATCAGGAGAAGTAGATCCAACAGGTACCTGGGGGTTACACTTGACGAGAAAAGGAATTTCGCAGAGCACGTGGATACGCTGTGTGCTAAGGCAATGAGGGTGATGAACCGGATTATAAGCATAGGGCAAAGGCACTTTCAACTGCCTATGACCCTCAAACACATATCATCAGACTATTCTCCTCGCCATAGTGGGATGTGGTGCCAGCGCCCGGGCATTTAGACTCAAAAGGAAGGTAATTGCGAACTTCTTGAGAAGGCTTCTGAGAACAATCTTACTGAGATTAACCGGAGCATATAGAACAACGTCCACAGACTCGTTACGCGTGGCTCTTGGGATATGGCCATTGGACCTACAAATAAGGAAGAGAGGGGCCCTGCATTGGCTTAAGAAGGGTGATGTTGGTAAGGTAGAGCAACTGACGAAAAGAGGGACAGCTACGGCAGATGGAATCTCTTTGGCGTTACAAGAGGAGTGGCAGTAAGAATGTGACGCAAGCACCACTGGCAGAAGAGCGCACCAATTTTTCCCGAATATTTGGGAAAGGTTGGAAATGAAACATCTCGTCCCTTCAAAAGGCCTACTGCACTACATTACCGGAAAGGGACCATACAGGGCCACATTATATGAGTTGGGCCTGGTAGATACCAAGGACTGTGAATGCGGTAACGAAGATACACCTGATCACGTGGTGCTATATTGTGGCTTGACAATAGATATAAGAAGACTATACATAAAATAAAGTCAAGGATGACAGGTGTGGGACGTGTTAAGGGACCCGGATGGATGGGGATACCTAGATTCTACGGTGAACTTGATGTCGGAAGTGAAGGGGGCGGAGTATATGACAAAGAATGTAAGAAGAAAAGAACAAGAAATTGAAGTGGAGGAACAAGAAGAGGATAGCGAGACAGAGACCAGCGACTTGATTGTAGGCGAAATATCAGAGGAGGAAAATATGCGCCTAGATTGGGTGAAGGACATAAATTAAAATTGGCTCCATCAAGAGGAAGAAGAGATTAGATTAGGACCGCCCGCAACAAAAGGCAAGAGGTGAGGCCTGACGTGTAGATGTCGGAAGAGCCTGCAAGCCGAGATGTGGGTGGTAAATATCAATACCAGGATACAGAAGATCAAGGGAAATGTCCCTGGACAAGAGGCTCGGCGTGTTTGGAAACAAACACGGCTGGGCCAATCCATCGAACATCCTGAGATAAATGGCTGAGAAGAGCGGATGCTATGCATCCCCTCTGTACGACCATGATCGAGGAAATGAGCCAAAATCAGATAAGAAATGAAATTCGGCAATGCTGACAGTAAGTAAGATAGTATTAGTATAGGATGAATCAAGTATTTTTAAAGTTAGTTTTATTTAGTTTAATTTAGGTTAGGGTCCAAGTGGTTTCTAGAAGCAGGCGGAGCACTATCTCCTGTAGGGTGCCTCCCCAGGTGGAAGATAAGGGGATGCTCACCACTACTGGAGAGTGCCTGGAGAATCCCAGAAATGGGGTGGACCAGGAGTATCAGAGGTGGAGGGTACCGGGGAAATAAAATACCCGGGGCGGACAAACTAGCGAAGAAGCATAACATCTGGAGAAGAAGATCGACTATAATGTAAGAGCCTAGACTAGATTGGAAAACTAGAATAAATAAAAGAATAAGATAAAATTATTGAAAAAACATAAAGAGGGAAAAAGAACCTGTGGTATCACCAGGAAACAGGTTACTAAGATCTCGAGGGAAAAAAACAAACAAAAATACCCCCACGAACGTCGGGTCCTGAGGCGAGAACTTTACCCCAAGACCACCGAGGTTGACATCTACCAATAGATAACAGGATGAACCCTTATACAATTAATATTATCTTCATCGACCCTGCCTGGAATTGAACCAGGATCCTTTAAACTCGTGGTCAATCGTCCTAAACAATTATCCATGGGGATGTACAGGGTTTGAACCCATGGGACGGTGTTTTGAATGATTTAGTTCGTTTGTGAATTTGGTTGTTTTGTCATGGTGCCTGAAATAATTAACAATTACAGGCACCGAGGGTGTTCTGTTAGTTTGTTAATCGTGTGCTAACATAGCCTTATGTTTGAAACGTGACGTCAAACTCACCGATAAAATTATGTAAACATAAAGTAGAAGCTTTACAGGGTGTAAGGTAAATATGAAGGTAGGGCTGGGTGAGGGGCTAGAACTCTCAGCTCTTAATCGATTAACCGGTGTTTGATCTTAAACGACTTCAATGAAGCTGATTGTTTCCAGAACGGCCTCAGCTCAGACGTATTTTTGTACAGCTATATTATTATATATATATATATATTTCCATCCTGCTCCAATAGTTTTAGGAGTCGTTGCTTAGCCTAGGGTCTAACGGTCAGAGTTCCTGGCTACAGATCTAGAGGTCCCAGGTTTGATACCCGGCGCTTCAAAAACCTATCTGTGAAGCAGTGGGTCTGGAACATGGTCAAACCCAACCTTGTGAGGACTAATAAGAAACAGCTCCGGTTTAGAAAACTGAGATTAACGGCTGGAGGGCTCGTTGTGCTGACCACATGAAAACCTCTATCCACAAATGTTGGCACTAACGGTAGTGGCTCGCTTGCGGGCTCACACCATGGAATTTTGGGGTTGCTTAGCCCATATTGGCACCGGAGTGCACTAGTAAATAGATAACTAAATAAAATGTTAGTCAAAATACGGTAAATATATCATTTTACACCACGTCTTACCAAATTACCAGTCCATCAGTATAATTCAACTAATGGGTAAGAATGAGTAAGGTGTAATGTTGAAGAAATGTGGCTGCATTTGTGTGAAAGAGAGAGAAAGCGGAAAACCATTTAGGAAAAAAAATATCCTTTATGTATATCTAGCCGGGGGATTCAAGCCCCGACTTTTATGTCACTGAAAAACCAGACCATATTACGTTTGATGCCTTATCCCGCGTGTCCACCAATGCGGGCGATGCGGTAAAAAGATTCGCGGAACAGTACAACTGTCTTGGCCCAGTGGAAAGAAATATTGGCACGCATTAAAAACTATCAAGGGTATTGTTGGTGGGAAGGGCGATCCAAGGTGGGGGGTGGGGGGGGG
>CABFWB010000384.1:63947-95872 GCA_902151455.1 Timema bartmani | reverse complement strand
CTTTATATATATATATATATAAACCTAGCTTTATATATATATAAACCTAGCTTTATATATATATAAACCTAGCTTTATATATATATATAAACCTAGCTTTATATATATATATATAAACCTAGCTTTATATATATATATATATATAAACCTAGCTTTATGTATATATATATATATATATAAACCTAGCTTTATGTATATATGTAAAACCTAGCTTTATGTATATATGTAAAACCTAGCTTTATGTATATATATTAAATTTAAAAGTACTATATGTTGTATTTACATTCAAAAATATTTTAAAAATAATTTCAAAGTATTTAAATCTATATAATTTACTTAAATATAGGGGTGATTTTATATATATATATATGTAGATATGGATGTATAAACATTATTTCAGACATAGATACATTTAAACCCAGTTCAAAATAAAATAAACATTTAAACCTAACTTCATACAACTAAACAATTTTTTTCAAATATATGGATATAATATTCAATAATAGCTCTTCTGACAAATAAAATATAAATGATTGTTTATTTAGCGACTGTCATGACCACTTGGTGTTTAAAAGAAATATATTCAAGTGACGTACTTCTTCTCGACTAAGATTAAAGTAACGAATAATCGAGTTGACTAGTGCCCAAGTTATTTATACTATAATAAGATATATTAGTGGAGTTTGGAAGAGTGATTGAGGCGAAAGGTGGAAGTAGAGAGGATGTAATGAGAAGAGGACAGCAGAAAGAGTTGTTCTCTAGGTGTGTAGGAGACATGCTATGTTTAAGAGAAGTGTCCTTGGGGTGTAAGGAAGTGTTGTACAGGATGTACTTTGTACCCATGGTCACATATGCAGCAGAAACATGGACAATGAATGTAAGAGAGAAACTAGGAAAGTGGAGGCCATGGGAATTAAGTCATCTGGAAAAGAGTGAGGGTACAGGGAGTACTTTAGATAGTAGAGGAAGCAAGACTGAGATGGTATGGGCATGTATTGAGAATGGAGAAGAAGAGGATGCTAAAGAGAATTATGTAAATGAAGTATGAAGGTAAAAGACCGCATGGGAGGCAACGAAAGAGATGGGGGGAGCAGATAACAGAAGGTGTGCAATTGAGAGGATAAAAAGGGAGGAAATTAAAGGAGGAAGAATGGTGGAAGGATATATAAAGATGGAGGCATTTTACTAATCTGACCCGGTCACGGGCTTAAAACAGTTGATGGTGATGGTGATGATTAGAGTTAGTGACACTAGGAAGTAGTAAAACAAATCTTGCTCTAGATCAAGTCACACAACAGGTTTTGTCCTTGCACCGCATCTTACCTACAGTAGTGGTTTTCTACATTTAATTAGATTAACATGATAAGGATGATGAAGGTAAAATTTAAAGGAAATGTACCCTCATTTTTCCGAAGGAAGTTTAGAACAACGTTTAGGGAGAAAAAACTATCGTTAAACTCATTCTAGATTCGAGCCACGACCTCCCGCCACAAATCCAGACTAGTTAAGATTTACGTTTAGTTCATGTACCCACCACTGTGTGTCGCAAACGTCTCAATATCACATTTGGGTTGTACTCTACACATTAATTACACTATTGTGTTAATGATGAAGAAGGTTACATTTAGATGAAGTGTAGCTGCATTTGCATAGATAGAGAGAGTTGAAAACCATTCAGGAAAATAATCAGTACACCTGACCCGGATTCGAAACCCGATCTCCCCGTCATTTTCAATTCAGTTTATTGCGAGAATAACGCCTTAGACCAGTTTACCACCGAAGCTGGCTAGTATTTATCAAACTACACTTAAAATTTAGGCCTATATTATTTTCAAATAGAAGAAGTAGCCAGCTTTACCCGGGGTAGCCATGCAATGCATTGCGTGGCTACCCCGGGTAACACTTTTCTTTTCTTCAAACAGGCAGAAAAAAAATCTCTTCCCACCCAGTCTTTAATGAATTTTGAAAAAAAAAAACATTAAAAAAAATGAAAATTCCAGCTTTGAGGTGCACATGTTTGCACAGTTGCTGCTAATTTTTTTAAAAGTTCATACCTCAGCGTGCGATAGACAACGTGCTAAGCTCATGACAGACAAACTCGTCATTTAATATAGGTTCAATCACTGGCCTCGAAAGACAGAGCAATAAACTATCATTTGTTTAATCTAAATATAACTGTTTAGTATAAATTACTTTTAAAACTACGTATATATGTATATATAGGCTTATACATATGCTTATATAAATATAAATATATGCAGATATATATAAACGTGAATATATGTACACACACGTATTTGTACACATATATATATAGAGAGAGGCTGCCTTTTAACACTGTATCCTGATTGTTTCAGATACAGGACGATGCTTAAGAGGACCGTCTACCTGAGCTTTGAATCCCGTTGTGAACGTCCAGAAACCCTGCGTTATTTGAGAGGTAGTTTGTTATTTCAGCTTACGTCAATATGGAGGTGTAAGGAATAAAAAAAATTGTATTAAAAAGTTTTAGTCATAAATTAATAATAAACCATATATGTAAGTGAAAATTAGCTCATGTCCAACGACGTTTCATGTGAATTGTCACCGTTCTGAGAAGTCCTGTATCTGATTAGAGACATGTATCTGGTGTTCCTTAAATAGATAAAGTAATATTTAAACACGATCACTACAGAACATTCTAAGATAATTGAGGATTATTTTAGTGGTTTGGGGACGTTATTCTAGAGAAATTCTACTTCCTCAAAAAAAGGCGTGACCCTTAGATACAGCACTTAGCGCTGTAACCTCAGGTTTGTTGCTTTTTTCACATTTCTTCACAGTCCTGTTTCATTCAAAAAATAAAATACAAACATTCACATGGTTATTGTTTGAAATAATCATTTTTATGGAATGATTTAGCTAGCATAACTTATTCCTGAAATTTTGCATTTAACCTAAAAAAAATAACAGTTTAGTTAGCCAACGAATTAGTTGTTTTTTGAAGAATTTCATGTTAAGTCACATCTCACAGCATACAACCCAAGGTAGAAATCTGAAACTATCAAGAACCATACACGAAGGCCCTTTTATTCTAAATAAATTCAATTTCGATGGCTTCTTTACTCCATTGACCCCATATTAATCACATGAAAAACATTATAACCTTGTTAAATCTAAATTATTTTAAAATACAAGAAAATGTAAAAACAAGTATTTTAACACATAGCTATATATATTACTCATGTATCTAGAATTTTAGTTTTAAGAATAATGTATTATTTATTTATACAACATTTATAACTGCTTATAAATGAACAATTTGCTTTGCGGTGAAAATATGTTTCATCTGAAGTTCCCATTAACATTGGTAAACAATACATAAAATTGATTATGCCCTTAAAAACATGTTATTCAAATGCTCAAGTTAAATATATTAATAATGGCCTAAAAAATGGGATTGATTAATTCTTAAAATTAAAACATAATAATAAAAATAATATGTGTAAATATTGTGGTATGGTGACTGAACTTAATTTAAATTTATCAACCCAAAATATTTTAATCAAAATTATATTCAAATATTAAGTACTATATGTTTGTCTATAAAAAATTATTTGTACTACATTCATATTATTTCATTGCCTACTTTATGTTATTTAAAACACAAATACTCAACTCATGGTTTAGACGAACTCTATCAGTTTTTATTAGTCTAGCATTCAAACACTTTTATTATACATATATTTATATTTTTACCACGTCCAGACTATCACAATTTTAAATTTATAAGTGTGGTAGGGATGAGAAAGGTAGTGATTTAAAATTTAAAATTTATATGCTCTAAATAATTATTCTAATGTAATAGATTTGCAAAAAAAAAAATCGCTAATGTGTCTTTATTATTGGTAGTATATTTGACATCAAAGCTATTAACAGATTTATCTAAGGAGTGGGTAGAGGGAAGGTAGATTTAGAGAAAGTGTACACGCATTAGAATGGTGATATGATAGCAAAGCCACGTTTATAAATTATATTTGTAAACATACTGCTGATTGTATCCGACCGAGATTATACCAGGAAGTCCGATCTAATGAGAGCATGACATCTTATACTGTGGGTTATTCTTGAACCTCTGCTTATTTTAGTACAGTTGTACAATCTCTGGATAAGGTGACTTAAACTAAATCTGACCAAGATTCGAACACTGATCTCCCTGTCACCGACAAACCAGACTAAATGAGCTTGACATTTAGTCCGCGTTCCCACGGTGTGGGTAAGTTTGTTATTTCAAGGGCAAAACTGAATCCATGACATAATGCAAAATTAATCTTTTGAACAGAGAATGGTAATCATATTAATAAGAAAATTATCCTTAATTCTTCCAGCCGAGATTCAAACTTAAGTCTCTAGCTCTTGGGTCAGAGTCGTAAATGCAAGTCGAGCATGCTGACACTGAGATAACATTTCAAATTAAGTGTGGTACAAATAAAGCATGGTTTTTGGAATCGACATCATGTAAGAAGTATGGCATATATTGTGGGGGGTCACGCAGTCTAAGGCATTAGATTATCAAAATGGCTTGGTCACTTATGACGGGAATATTGAGGTTAGAATCCTGGTCAGGTGTATTTAGGTGGAGTTTTCACCTAATTTTACATTCCCTCTCCATGTTATTGCACTCGCACTTCTTCTAAACAAGCTTCTTTCATCCCCTTAGATTCTTAGTTAAGCCTGGGTCACACGGGGCTAGTTTACTGGCCGCTAGTAAATGCTGCTTTTAGTGTGGCCTGTAGCTCTGTCACACATATGAAGCTACGACAGGCCTAGCCTGTAAGTGAAAATATATGGCTTGAATTAAAAACTGACCCTGGTCATAGGCTGGAAACAGTAATGAATGTAAAGTAAACTAAACTAGCCCTGTCACACGTGACTGTTTAAACTAGCGGTGCGAACAGTATTCTCTGGTTTGTTGTGTTAAAATGTTGTCTGTGAGTGTATGGTACGATGTTTTGAAACTCTTGTTTTAGATTTATACTAACACTAGCGCCTATTTCGTAGGATTCACACGGGAATAGTTGAACGCTAGTTGCTAGTGGCGGGTCGGTCACGTGACCTTGTGCCATCGACTAGCCCTAGTATATATTAAAGATGTTTAACTTCACTAGTTCCTATTAAAATACTGGCCGGCAAGTACTACTAGCCGCTAGTCGAGGGTTCACACGATGTTAGTTCATTGATTTTACTAGCCCCGTGTGACCGAGGCTTTGATGGCTTCATGATAAGCGTACCAATTGAAGAAAATGAAATTCTAGAGGCTGTACAACTGAATATTATCAACTTTTCAACTAATTAGATAACTAAGGATTCAGAAAAAAAATAGTTACTCAAATCAATTTTGAAAAATAAATCAGAAATTATATTTTGTCACAAGATTAAACTTTTTAAACAGGTTTTCTCATTTTTTTTCCTCCTTTGCGCCGCGTATTATTACCCGTTCGGGCTATCAGCATAGTTACACTAATAGGGTTGGTATGGGAAAGGTAGAATTCAAAGGAAACTATCCACATTAGCATGGAAAAATATTGGTAAACCAATTAGTAAAAACTATCCTACGTACACCCAACTGAAACTAAAACCCCGATAACTTTATCAACTTAAAATCAAACCTAACTATATTGTTTCCTTATCCACCGATGCGAGCTTTAAGAAGCTAATGCACAATACAGTATTGTGCCAAAAATGAAGATAAACTGAGGTATAAATTAATTGTACTAATGTTTTGTGTCTTTGAAGGCGATTACACAAATGAATTTTACCACGAGGTTGTACAAATCCATCTGAATAAGATTGAATTTAATAAATTAATATCAGGCAGTTGAACGCTTGGATGTAATTAAAGGATGAAACAGATTAACCTATTCTAAATATTTAATTAGTATAGTTCGTTTTATTAGTAATGAATTGGTAGTACATTTTCTAGATCAGCCAAATGTTGCTGGAGGCCGTGCCTCATACTAAAAATGACGCCACAGTTACTGTAGATGGGAATGTAGGTAAATAACAACTCACCCTTCTCGCTGTCGTGTTCCTCGCAACTGGTGCACTCTGGCGTGGATCTAAGCTCGTCCTCCGAGCTGCTGAACGACTGTTGGTGATGGTGCCTGGAAGGCGCTAGTTGTCCACCTTGTTGTTGCTGGGTCGACGAGTGATGACTCTTCTTCCCCGAGCCACTCCTTTTGTGCTTCTTGCCGGCGGCACTATTCACCACGTCCATCGAGGACGATTGCTCCGAGGAGAACGAGTCGTTCCTTCCCGCCCCATGCACCATCACCAGGTCACGGTACTGCTGCTGTTGAGTCCTCATAAGTCCCTCTATCTCCCGCCGATAGAAGCGCGGGTCATCCTCACGCTCATCCGCCCGGGTGGTAACCCCCGCGGTCGTCGAAGACTCCTGCTGAGAGTACTGGCGGCGCAGGACGCTACCTGTCCTCTGCAAGGGGAGGTTCTCCTTTTCCGCGGCACTGTGGGCCCGCTCCAGCTTGGGCTTCTTGTCGCAGGCCGGTGCGAGTAGCTCTTCCGGGGGCTGCTGCTGAAGGTCAGCCTGGATGCGCCGCATGATGGCGTCCCCACCCGCCGACATCCCCTTGTTGATCCACTGGCCCGTTTTACTCAGCAGTTCCTGCTTCTTGCGGCACAGAATGCACACCCAGATCACCTACAACATAAACACAGCATCGTCACTTCATTGACACGAGTAGCATTATAAATATCAACATCAGAGTCTTTATTGTCCACAAACCATCAACAAAGCACACTAGTATCACCACCAAAAAAGTAAATATCAACACTATTTTCGACAAAACCAATTAGACCCTTAAAATCTTCGTCAGTATAGTTAGTAACAACGTAAATACAGATACCATTTTTGAAAGAACAAACTAAATTCTCAAAATATTCGTCAGTAGCCGATAAAATCTTTGACAAAACTAGCTAGACCCTTAATAATTTCATCTGCCTCGTTAGTAGCAACGTAAATAACGATATTATCATAAACATTGCTAAAAAAACACCTTGAATGGCTTTGAACGTTCACTTTATAGATTGGACTTGTTGTGGATGCTCGTGCGCGTATGCTACCAACATCTGTTTCCATCCTTTCCCTGAGAACTTTCCCCTACGAGCCACCCTTACACACACAGTGATAGCATCAATCAAATCCGAAACACGTCCGTTGCTAGCATACAATATTAATTCAACTACTGTGCCTTTACACCCCCCCCCACCCCACCCCATCACCCCTTCTCTCACCCAATTTGATATCTTTTCAAGCAGGTAGTATTCCCCCTGAACCTCTATAAGCTTCACTCAAGGGGTGACCTGTAGCTGACTATCCCCTATTCCCCCTTTTCCCTCATCTACCGTCACAACACTGACCTGACACAAAGTGATAACAGTTTGTTTCAACGTGTGGCGACTGACTACAGTAGCCCCATGGCTTCTTTGGTGCTGAGTGACAGCTCACAGCTGAGAGCTGACGGCTTTGAAAAGTTACCAGACCAAATTATGTATCCCTACGCCGAACCATATGATCTGCAAAAACATATGTTTAGCAGCTCTCACTTCTGACAGTCAAAATTTAGGTATATACCTAAATGTTTACTGTCAGAAGTCAGCTGTGAACTGTCAGTCAGCATCAAAGAAGCCATGGGGCTACTGAAGTTCCTACATTCAATCTTTATTACTAATACATTTTGATAACACATTCTAGGACGTCAGGATTGCAACATATTATATTGCTGATAGTGGAAAGGTTAGGTTGTAATCCTAGCCAGGTGTACAGAGTTATATTTTACTTAATGGTTTTCCACGCTTCATACATTCAATTGGAGGTAAATATCCTAGAAATCTCACCCTATTCATTCCCACTCCACTAGTTCAAATACGTAGATATACCAGACTGGTCGTAAGACGTGATGCACGGGACAAAACCAATAAAAAACAATCAAATTTAGTAAAATAATTGTCGACACTTTAGCTCAGTCGGTAGCGTGTCTGCCTACTGAGCTAAGGGTACCGAGGTATGATTCTCGGCATGGCCGGAGATTTATTATTGCGAAAATATGGGTTTACCCTTTCACATTGATAAATTAACATCCGGAGACTGGATGTTGTGCCTATCCTAGTCTTAGGTTATATTATAAGGCATATGAAGCTACGACATGCCTAGCCAGCCGGTAGTGGAAAATAGATGGCTTGAATAAAAAAACTGACCCAGGACACAGGCTGGAAATAGTAATGGATGTAAGTAAAATAATAATTATTATTATTGTTATTTTATATAGATAGTTTATACAAATATTCTATCTTTGTCTGACGCTAGGAAGTGGCATATCCATGAGCTTGGGATTATCTTTTGTTTGTTTTTTCATTATAAATTGCATAAAAATTTTGGACTCTCTTTGTTTGGACGTCTATTTGAGGTTTAAAGCCCCAAAGTGAAAAGTATTGTAATATTGTATGAATTCATTTACTAAACATTTTATCTCAAATAAAAAACGTAGCTCCTTTATTCATATACTCGTGTATAGGCTTACACAAAGTAATGGATTAATGATTTGTTTTTAAATGGTACAATTTCATTTGATATTTTTATTTGTTAGATATGACCTTTATTTTTATTAATTGAAAGTTTTGCGAGTCTAAATATTTTTAACAAATATGGGACCATTTCGAAACAAACCATTATGTCGTGCTGTCAAATTTAATAGAA
The DNA here is from genome assembly GCA_902151455.1 of Timema bartmani. NCBI lineage: Eukaryota > Metazoa > Arthropoda > Insecta > Phasmatodea > Timematidae > Timema > Timema bartmani. The sequence goes on along the minus strand of CABFWB010000384.1, from coordinate 87,120 downwards.
AGAAGAACCTGTTCCCACATCTTCAAACCTGATGATGTAATACAAAACAATAATGCGTGTGCGCACGCGCGCGTGTGTGTGTGTGTGTGAAAGTTTTGATGAAGGGCCAGTAAACTAAAAAAATAAAACAGGATTCACAACATATTAATGCTCGTTAAATTCTAGAGGCAAAACGATTTTAAAGTCATACTCCACTGATAGCGCGTGGCTTATAGTTCAATGTTCCTAAGAAGAATCTATCCTGATAGCTGGAAAAGCTAATAGATCCACTTTCAAGTATACATACGTCAAGTCATGGGATATTTAGCTGTTACTTTTGATAGTTTTGATAGATATTATCATAAAGTCTAAAATAATACTAATAAAATAGTAAAATGGTATCAATCTTAACCACAAAAATGTTTGTATTATCTAAAATGGTTTTCCTGTGAAAATTGGTAGGGATTATAATGCAGCTCAAAGCAGGAGTTGCATCAAGAGTGGCCTTCATTAGAAAACAGGGGAAAAGAGACCAATTATAAAAATATAACAAAGTTGGAAAATAATTAATTCAAAACGCAAAAAAAAAAACTATTTCCCTATTCTCAATTTCACTGTAGTCAATTGAAGATAGCCCACTATTCAATTGGATTTCTGGTTCAAATGTAACCGTGTATTCCCCGGTGAATCAGTGTCTCGTTTAAAAAATGACAACATTCCTAGTGTTCGTCTCTGTAAGTTTGGTGCAATTAGTGCTAGGAAAGTTTCCAGAAGAGACTAGTTAAGGTTCTAGTTCCAAAATATTAACTTTGTCAAGTTGTTAAAGCCCTCCTAAAATAAAATTAACCTCACTTGTTTGGGTTCATCTAGAAAATTACCAGTACAGTTCCTTAGTTCCCTGTAAATAGATATTTACCCTTCAGTGGCCAAAAATGTAGGTTTAATTTTTATTTTCATGTGCATCATGTATCACAATAGTTATTTAATTAAATTTACTAACTAACCACAAAATAACAATAATAAAGCAACAAAACTACTATCGCAAAATGCAAAACAAATATATATCTTTATATGTATAAGAGGTATAAGAGGCAGGTGATATCTTTGAAATAATGTGAATATAAAATCAAACTGTTTGAATCAAATAAAGATCTAAAGTATTTCTTGGAACTTTGCAGTTGGATTTAAACAAAAGGAGTGACACGCAAAATAGGAGCAGCAAAGTAACCTTATCAAACGATTATAAAAGTTGTTCACGTTTATGCATGAAACAAGCTCGGTTCAAAACTATATCTTGAACGCTTTCACTCAGAGTTCAAATGAACGCGCACAAGATTTAATGTACAGCTTTTTTTTAATCTGTTCTTGCTTAACAGACCCTTCCACTCCCAACCATCTTATGTAGAAGGGCACTAGGCCGATTTAAAGAATGGGATAGTCTAGCTGACCTAGAACTACCATTAAAATAAATGTTATGACACAATCATAAATACCTTCTCATATAGTCTACTGGAAGAATTACCTGGCGTTATCCGTTGTAACCATGCAATTGGGTCCGTGTAATCAATTGGATGGTTACTCCGGGCAAAGATTTTTTCTTTGCTCCAAACAGACAGAAAGAAAATCTCTTCATTGTATTTCTTACGACCCAGTTTTATATCAATTAAAAAAATCAAATCATAATTTTCAATTTCCAGCCTCGAGGTACACATGTTCGTGTACAGGGGCAACTAATTTTTTAAATGTCAGACCTTTAAGTGTACTAGATATCGCGCAAAGCTCTTGACAGACATTTTATTATTATAAGATTGTAATTAAGAACAACATTTAAGAAATTAGTTTGGTCAGTAAACTAACCTTAAATAATTGCTCCTCGGAAAAAACAGATTAGTTTGATAACCTGACTAGACAAATACATTCTGAATAAAATTATTACAGCCATTTTTTTAAAAAAACTTGAAATTTTCAAAAAACAATAATTAGTAAACTAACCTAATATATATATATTAGTAAGACAAAAATACATGATTTATTATGTAAGAAATTCCCTTGATATCCATTTTAAACACGATTTACTCTCGAAGTATGATCGTGTAAAATATAAATATAAAGTTTGAAAGAGTTTCATTCGACCATTTCGGCTGTAGTCCCAGATACAGACATACAGAGCTGTCAGGCCCCCCTTTTTTTAGTTCAAGGAACATTATACGTCAAGATACGTCCATCATAAACACGATGTCAAAAATTTTTACGATGACGATATTTTATCCATAAGTAAAACAGTTTTTATAATTTTTCTTCCTAGGGAATTTTGTGTTGCTACCATATCATGTGCTAATAACCCTGCTGTTGACGGGACTTTTGTGTTCCTACTTTCTTAACCAGCTGATTATATTGACATACGACTTACAATCCAACTTAACTCTAGAATAATGGTCTAAGGCGTCACTCTCGCAATATACTATACTACTAATGACAGGGATATCGGGGTTAGAGCCCCGATTGGGTATACTGAAGTATATTTTTCCTAAATATGTTTCCCCTCTCCCTCTAGAGTTATCATGGTGGGATGGGAAATCCCCATCTCACAAATGACCCATTTATTCGGCTGGGTCTGGAATCAAACCCGGGGCCCTTAACTCAGTATAGAGACGCGCTACCAGCTGAGCTAAGGCGTCTAACTTAAACTATATTATTGATTTAAAAGTGAGAGCGACTAGTGAGAAAAATATTGGCAAGAGTTTGCGTAAAAGTTGAGTTCTTATATAGTATGCTTTAGGTAAAATAATAAAGTTCGACATTTTAGTTACATTCGTCGGCCTACAGAGTCAGAAGTTTCGGTTTTGATTCCAGACGTGACTGAAAACTTGTCATGGCTCGTCTACTACCTATCGCACTCGCTTGTCGGAATAGGAGTCGTGATTTATCGACTGACTACAATAACTGCTGGTGTCGCAGTAGTAGATCGGAATTGTTGGAAGGAATAAACATTGTCGAGCTCTTCCAACAATGTAGTTGCAACACCTTACGTAAGCCAATCAGAAACTAAGATGGTTGGACTACTTGATTCAGTTAAAATGAATATTTATTTAATCTAGGAAAATAGTTTATGTAAATAAAAATAAATTTATATATTGCATTTTTTAAATTTATAATAAAATCAGTCATATAAACATTTAAAAATATTTTAAAATTATCTGCAAACATGAATATCACTTTGATTTTGTAGTCATAGTCTATGCTGGTTGCTGGTGTATGCATGCTCTTTGCCTGAATTCTTTTTTCGTGGTAGTTTTTTGGTAATTTAAACGGTTTCAAAAATCAATGGTCTCTTTTCAAGAATAAACTAACACATGGATTACTTAGATATATTTAAAAGTTGCATTAAATATATGACATTAAAATAAGCACACGAATAAAAGACAATTTAAAATAATCATCACAATAGTAATAATTTCAAATCGTTGGAATACACTCAAACAACAAGATTCAACACAACAAATGCGTTTCTATGTTCATAAACTTGCTGGGAACTAGAAAACGAACGCCTATATAAATACTAACGCATTTCTGCACATGCGCGGGTATTTTAATTGTCTTGATACAACCAAAACTATATGTCGAGATGTTTATTTGAACGCTAACATTGAGAACAGTGCTACTACCTATAGTTACATAAATTGAAACACACTGGTATACATTTTTTTAGTGCTTATGTTTACTTAATTTATATTAGTTGAAATTATGGGCTACGACAATTAATTGTAGATAGTCCATTTTGTATACCACGACAAGTCTTACGATGACTACTCCTACTCCGACAAGCGGTTACGTCAGGTTGTAGACGAACCATGAACTGTCGTGAACTGTCAGCCGGGGGATTGGTTGAAATGTCTGTCCTAGTATTAGTCAGTTTGTAAATTGAGTGCTGAAAATATCCGTATCTTACCACCCGCCCAAGATATCCATACATTTATATTTTAAGAGGTAAGAATTAGGAAGTATTAATTCAGAGGAAATATGTGAACGTACACCTGGAAGGAAAGGGAAAACTATTCAGTATACTCGGCTGAGATTCGAGCTCTGACCTCCTCGTCAACGATGCGGGTAGAGTTTACGTTATAGCCACCTAATAATGAATCAATATAAACCTGTTTCAAATTATTTACGGTATTAAAAGTGTTTGTAGAAGTATTAAAGTTCGTTGATGACTAATATCTTTATATAGTAACAATCCCGGGCAATCTATGAGATAAGATAACTCATGGCTACATCGCGAAGAAGGAAAACATTTCCCCTAAATCAGACAAAGGCTTATTTTATCGGAATAACCACCCAGGTGGGTGTAGTGATGGTTGCTTCTGAGTAGGAGTAAATATATGAGATGGACCATTTTACATCAACTATTAAATGGAACAAATGCACTTGAGAAATCCCAACTTTTAATGTTCTCACTTCAGTTTAATTTCTCCTAAGGACGTTAACACCGGACATATTATCAAACGAGCCACAATAAAGCGATGACAGCAATTCCAGTTATTTTCTCACACTCACGTATAGACTAAAGCGCTTAGTGGTTGAATGTATAACTAACGTTGAGGCTACACCGTCTGCTGAAGATCCAGATGTGTTAATACTTCAATATTTTAGCATTACTTTCCACTGGGATTCAAAGATCTGACATTTTTACTGTAAAACTTACTGAAAAAAAAATATTTTCTGAATGAAAATCAATTGTAAATATTCATCTATAAGTAGGATCTGTAAGGCTACTGTGTGTTTTACCATTCTCTCTCCACGCCAGTGCAAGGGGATTTCCTCTCTACAATTCTCCCCATCCTTAATCTCTGGGTTAAAGTCTTTAGTAATCCTAACATTGAAAATACTAAATAAAATATAAAACTAGAATGTCCCCCTATACTTTTCTGCTAAACCATGTGCTCTGTACTCTGTAGTTGTCAGTATCGATAGATTTGGTCGACTTTGCCAGATTTTATATAAATATTGGCTGCTCGAAATCAATTTTTATTAGCCTTTAAAAGGTTATTCCTATGATTATCCGAATCTTTACCTCACACTCCACGTCTTACTGCCCACCTGGGCTATCCTCGTATTCACACTAATATAATAGGGATAATAAAGGCGGGATTTAGAGGAAATGTAGCGGGATGTGTGTGGCGAGAGCGTGGTAAACTATATAAAAAACCTCAAAACCTAAAGTTTGGATTCGAGACATCCCATCTCTCTACTACCGGCAAACTAGGCAAGATCATATTGAGACCTTTGCCAACAATTATTGGTGTGGGAGTCCAACCCTCTAAGGGTGTCCAAGTAAGCTGTGACTGTATGTTTTGGGGGGAAAGGGAAATATTTGGAATCTACAGATTGGTACACTTTTATTACAAAAAAATTGTTGTAAACTCTCTAATAATTGCATTGCAATCCAAAATATAATTTTATTATTGAGGTGTTAATGATTCGTTAGTAAAATATGAATATACACACAGTTCCAAAGCTATATTAAAAAGTTTTTATATCAAATAAAAAACCCTTTGATGGCCACATGGTCTAAGGTGCTACTCTTGCAGTATACTAGACTGCTGAAGACGGGGATATTGAAGTTAGGATCTAGGTTGGGTGTACTAAGGGTGTTTTATTTTCTGAATGGTTTTCCACTATTACTCCACGTAAATACAGGTACACTTCTAATAAATGTAACCTTCCTCATTCCTAAAACTATTAGCATAATTAGTACATAAGCGTATAATGGGTAGTAAGACGTGGTGCCGAAAGAAATAATTAGGGAAGGTCCCCAACTCTGGCTATTTTAGAATAATAGTTGCCAAATCAAGAGAGTATAAATTTTTGAACAAATAAACACGTTTGATTTTTTTTTAACTGGCCTTAACTCAAGTGCAAGGCTTTGTAATCGGGTCTTCATATGGAGTGTAAAGAGGTATTTGTGAGAGAGGATGCTATAAGATAGAACAGAGCCTTGTTTTGACTATAGCATCGATTCCGAAGTTAAAAAATAGATGGTATTACACAATCTCACTAACTTTCTCATGTTGCTTAGTAAAGTTTAGAAGAAAATGTTCAAACATAGGTTTTCACTAACCTACCCTTAAGTAAGTTTTACTCACAAATACAAACACATACCAATAAACAACGCAATAAAAACTCTTGATTTTAAACCTTTACATCAAATTGTTGATATATATTTTTTAATTTTATAATTTAAAAAAATAAGTTACTTGTAAACTACACTAAAATCATTCGTAGTTTGCAAAAATAAAAAGGTATTTATATTTATGATGAGAAAATATTTCCAGATACCCATTTTGAACTCAATCCAGTTTTGAAATTAATCTTTAAGTTCAATTCCTAAAAATTTCATATCGTCTATAATTTGTCATAGGTAAACTACCATTAGATTCATTTATTTTATAAAAATAAAGGTAAATTATTCATTATCATGTAAAATAGTTCCCCGATACTAATTTTGGATAAAATTGGTATGGATATTTTCAAAAATACTCAACATTTACAAATCACATTCTTCAGTAAAACAAAATTGTTTGAGCCATTTTTAAGATTTTTAAAAATAATTAATCATCAGTAAGCCACCATTAAGTGTATTTTTACCTAAAAAAAACCCGTATACAGTGCTATTTGTCATGTTAAAGACTATCAATAAACCCATTTGTAATCAAATCATTATAGCTATTCTTTGAATAATTCAATTTTTTTTAATCAGTCTTTTGTAAACTACTCTTAAACGAAATTTTATACACAAAAAACTATACATAACAGTTTTTAATGATAAACACTCCCAAGATCCCATTTGGTACCAAATCTTTAGGGCCATTATAAAAATATTCTAAGTTTAAAAAAATCAGTCATCAATAAACTACCCATGAATTAAATTTTACCCAAAAACCAGTTACAATGATGTTGTTCATGTTAAACATTCCCAAGATACCTATCTGTAACTAAACTGCTAGAGACACTTTAAAAAATCAGTCATCAATAAAATACTCATAAATGAGTCTTAACCCCAAAAACAAATGTACAGTGCTACTTGTCATATCACACAATCTCCAAATGTACATTTTAAATAAAATTGAAAGAGCTATTTTCTAAATATTTAGAATTTTCAAAAGATTTATATTAGTAAATTATCCTTTAACGAATTTTTGCTCAATGATACTCATATATTATATCATACAAATCCTATTTATGCCTTTTTTTTACTTTTGGAGCCATTTTCGAAAAATTTGAAATTCAAAATGTCACTCATCAGTAAGATACCCTTTATTTGATCACTAGGGTCAAAATCAAAAAACTGTCTTGAGGTGTAGCTTTAATAAGTCTAAAGATCAAGTTTGAACAAAATCCATCAAACCGTTTTGGATCCGTGGCCAGGGACAAACAGATAGTCACGAGGGCAGACGTAATTTTAAAATTCACTTTTTGGGTTTTGGTTAAAACAAAACGCAAGTGCTTTAGCACTATGATCTTTACATCCATTCTCCACTCTAACCTCAACTTAAACTACCTTTACCACGATTATCACTTGTATTAATCCATTAGTGGCCTTGGGTGTCTTTTGTGTTTGCATCTACACTCCATTACTATCCTTGCGTGCATAACGCATTTTAATTACACTAGTAGAGTTGGGATGGGTAGGATAATATGTAGATGAAATGTAACCATATTAGTGTGGAGGTAGATTGGGAGAACGTTTAGGAAAATCTTGCTCGAATAATCCAGACCTGCTACCGACAAAATGGAATATACAAGCCAAACATATGGTCTGTGCACCCACCGATGCGGGCACCGTTATGATAAACGTGCCGATGACAAAAAAAAAAGGCGTTTGTGTGACTATTGTAAAGCTTGGTTCATGATCAAAAAATGAATATGACGTTGTCGTGCGAGAATCTCAGTGGTCACATTCACTTATTTTCGAATTATTCGATACAAACTAACAAAGTAATGTGACAATTATAAATATCAGTAGCAGATCCTTCTAGCGGAGAATAGTTCAACTATAAAAGTGTTGTGTTGTTTTAATACCAATGTTGAAATATTATCGTTAAAATTAAACATGTTTATACCTATTATTTAAGGTGGAATGTAAGGGGACGCAAGAAAAGGGCAGTGCTTTTGCAGTTTTTATGGAAAAAATATTTCTTCGGCCAAAATAAGTAAAATATCGCTCCAGTACAAACATAGAGTTTAATTTTTTTTACATGTTGACCTCAACAGTTGTTGAATATCTCTCATGAGCATGGTGGCATTATCTGACAAACTTTTTAAATGAAGAGAAAAAGTTGTCATTAAACTCCAGAACACCTTTGACCGATATTTAACAACTGTTGATATCAACATGTGAATAAAATTAAATTCTATGTTTGTACTGGAGCAATATTTGATTTATTTTCTCAAAAAAATGTTGCTATTAAAACTACAAAAACATTGGCTTTTTCTCACATCCCTTTCCATTACACTTTAAGTTAGTTAAAATAAGTATTAAAAAACTATAACGGCACAAACAGAGCAGATTATGATTAAATGAAATTAATTCCCGATTGTTTGAAATTATTTCTTTCCATGCGGAGATATTTAAGAATATAAAATATGGCCAATCCAATAGCGGTGGATAAAGATCTACATGACCCGTCGAATAACGCGTATCAACCGGGGTCGTCAGATTGAGTTGATATTTCAGGGATCCGCCTCGGTAAGCGAGAAAATACCGTGCAAACGTTCAACTTTAACAAAATATTTAATTCTACAATGCGTTATTTCAAAACACAACTCACGCCAAAATAAAGTCGAAAGATTCAAACAGGGGGGTCTTTCCCTTAACAACCCTAATGTTTGAGTTTTATTAATATACATTTTTATGTGTAAAATATGACATTATCTCATTTTATTTTCAACGACTTTTTAAGAATTTGCGGATCTATGAGACTAGTCTTGATGAAAACGGGCTCTAGATTTAGCCTTCCTTTAACAAATACAGTATTTTTTTTTGTTAAGCTCAGAACAGAAAATCTTAAGTTACGAGAACTNTTTTGTTAAGCTCAGAACAGAAAATCTTAAGTTATGAGAACTCGCGAGCTTTCCTCTTTACCTTGAAATAAGAAGTTTCGTAGTTCCCCCCCCACCCCCCCTTCTTATTTGTTGTAGGTGAAGGACGAAAGGTAGAATAAACTTGTGCAGAATAGAGAAGTATTACGGAAAACGATACAGACCATTGTATTTTAAGCAGTTAAACGATTTATACTTTCTCGCTTAGCACGTATTTTTTACCCTTCTACGAAAGAAGGAGGGTAATGTGGTTAAGTGTAATGTTTGTTTAACTGATTTTTATGAACGTGATATCAAATGTTTCGTTACGATCTCAGAAGTATTCTTAACTAGATTAGTAGCCCATGGAACCACTAGGATGGACGACAAGCGAGCACAATTTTATGGTTCTAGGTGATAATTTTTGCAACACGGGGAATCAGGCAAGTGTGGATATTTAAAACGAAATTATTATGTGTTAATCTGACTAAAGAAAAAACGTTATAAACTAAAAACAAGTTTAAAGTATTTTTCTCTTAACTTACAAACTATGAGGCACTCACACCCTCGTGGTATTTATTAGCTCTGGGTATAATTGTAAAGTGCGAATAGTTACAGGACATCAACATTTAATGCCGTGGTCAGGCACTCTCTTATCTCTACGCCTGTAGACTATGTTAGTTAAGGTACTGTACATTCCTACAGATAGGGGCCCGCTATGTTATTACACTTGAATGTCGTGTAACTACTCACACTTTCCATGTTTACCTTGAGCTAATAAATACCCAAGTGGGTGTCTCATCGTGGTAAGCTAAGAGAAAATAATTCTAACTTGTTTTTCCATATACGGATTTTTTTTAACTAACCTATTCCATTTGAGAATATATCAAACTTAGACCATCTATATGATCTAGTGGTCAGAATTCCTGGTTACAGATCCAGAGGTCTCGAGTTCGATTCCCAGCGCTCCCAAAATTTAACTGTGAAGCAGTGGATCCGAAACGGGGTCAAACTTGGCTTTGTGAGGACCGATAAGGCGTTACTTGAATAAATACGTGGCAGTTACGGTTTAGAAAACTGATATTAACGGCCGAAGGGCTCGTTGTGCTTACCCCATGACAAACCTTATCCACAAATGTTGGTACTATCATCTCAAACGACGGCGGCCACCTGTCATTTACTTATTTTTTAAACCAAACTTAAGAGCCCGTCTCACTCCACGGAGAGCACATATTTTAGGTAGGAAATACAGCTCACTTAGTGGTGCCGTTTTATGTATTCTTATTTTGAAAAAAATCAATCAGTTAAACTGTTTTACCTTATTTAAAAAAATTACAGTAGAATGAAGAAATGGAAAACTATTCAACTGATCCCAATTTCATTGTTGTAAAATTAATAATGTATAAAATGGCACTACGATACATTTTCAGGTTCTAGACTAATCTTGTGTTTAGTATCCAGTTAACCAGCCATGAAATAGGCTCTTAGGGGGGGCTCCAGCTACCGTAGCACTGAGACATTCAGAAATCTCGCAGTGTTTAAAAATAAGTTTATTATTTCAAAATATAATTCTCGTCAACATGTTCATAAAGTATTAGAACTATAAATGGGTCGAATCCTAATTTCTTGGAGGTGAATTTCGAATCTTTATCTTAAATTTACTTTTGAATTTCAAATCTTCGGTTTTTACAAATGTACCATTTAAGTTTAGATGCATAAATTTAAATTTGAATTTAAAAATAAGTTATTTAAAGTTAAGTGCCACTGACACATTCTATTTTGTTTGTCATGTCTATTACGTCATAAATAACAAAGTGAACATTTTTTTGGTAAATTAATTATATTAATACAATTTTGTTATTTTTTGTGATTTTGCTACCCTCCCAAATACACAAGTCTATAAAATTCCTTTAGCCAATTGCTTAAAAATTGTTATATCAATTCAAGGTCTTCTTAATAATTTATTCGAGATACTCTTGAGATTTTTACGAATCTCATATCTCTAGAATACTATAGAATTTGAGGAATCAAGGATTCAAACCTCCCATTTCACGTTAAAATCCTCAGCTCTGAACTATAAATAATTCACTGTTATTAGGGTCACAATAACCCACCTTGGTGGACAAATGGTCCAAGGTGTCACTCTCGCTGAGAACGTGGAGATTTGAGGTTCGAATCTTGGTCTGGCATAGTGAAGGTGGTTTTCCCTAAAGGGTTTTCCACTATCTCTCCATGCAAATGTTGGTACGCATCTGATAAATATAACCTTCATCATCCATAAAACCATGAGTGTAACTACTACATAGGCGTGCAGCCCGAACGGGTAGTAAAATGTGGTGCTAAAAATAAGGGGTATAGCAACATAAAATTAGAAGATAATTGAGGGTTATTTTAGTGGTTTTGAAGGTTCAGAAACCTCCACGTCCATCAAAACTACAGCATGAGGATATTTCTCTCCCTTAATATGTGTGAGCCCTCTAGAATCTCTCCCGCATTCTTCGGCTCCTCTCGGCTCCTCTCGGCTCCACTCGGGCTTGAGGGAAAGACTAAAGAATGGGCCCCTAGACTGGTCATGACGTCATGCGCCAGGATGTGACGCAACGTATTGATCTCCAGTCTGCAGACCCTCTCCCCCACCCCTATAAGCCCATCTAGCAGCAAGGAACACTGGCCACATTGCGTTCGCATCCTGCCAAGTCGGAGCTTAAACCTAGGTCCTTTGTCACACACACCTAGACACTGTCATAACTTGTTAACTGTAGGCTGATTATTGGTCTTCCAGCAACAGTTGGGAAAACAAGGAATTTGTTAAAACAGACAAAAAAATCCAAAGTAGTGGCAAAGACCAGCAGAAACTAAAAATAATCATTCAAAGAATTGTCTTTAGTAAAATATAGGAATGTGACTAAATAGGATAAATGATTCAAGAACTTTGATGAACCATGAAAATTATTGAATCGACTAATTAGGTAATTGATTCAGAATATAGGCTAGGACACTAAAAATTAGTAAGTTGGCGAGGTCAGGAGAAAGTATTAAATACAGCAGATCAGCGAGAAAACCAGCTCAGTAAAGAAGCTGGTTTAGCAAAGCAATTGGGGCAGGAAATAAATTAGATCAGTAAAAAAACTAGGTTAGGTAATTCGAAAGGTCAGCAAAGCAACTAGATCAGGGAAGCAGCTATAAGTCAGAGAATCGGCTAGGTTAAGGAATCAAATAGGCCAGAAAAGTAATTAGGTCATGAAAGCAGCTGGGTCCAAGAAGCTAGGTCACAAAAGCAACTATATCACGGAGGTGGATAGGTCGGCAGAGAAGCTAGGTCAGAGAAGTAGCCATGTCAGCAAAGCAACTAGGTAAGGGAAGCAACTATGTCAGGGTTGTATCTAGGTCAGAATAGCTAATAGGTTAACATAGTAACTACATCAGTGATGCAACTAGGTCGGAGAAGCAACTTGTAACGATACTGATTTGGACCCCTCTCATTTATTTAAAAAGTCATGGATGGAGGTATTTTTCTTCAATAAATTGTATGTAAATTATCCTTTTGAAACTTCATTCATGGAGAATCACGCGCTTTTCAGACATAATGTAGAAGGATTGCACCATTACAACTTTTAACTCTGTAGTGTTTACCAAACAAGCAAGAAACGTTAGTTCCCTATACCCAATAGGAAGCTAGCCTTCAAGACACCTGTTGCCAGGAAGCTTTTGATTTGTTGGTTTTGACACTGGTCACGAGAGGTCCAAGGGGCAAGGGGTATGTCATACATAAGCTATATGTGCGTATGAACACACAGAGTGCCGGCGACATAAACCTAGAGAACGTGTAATATCACGACAGTACTACTAACTTATATACAAAGAATACACAGAAAATAACCTGTATTTCAAGTAAAATTGTATAAGAAGATAATATCACTCCAATAAATCGTGTGCAACATTAACAGTTGTATTTAATTAAGTAAAATATCGTAATATTTAGCGCTCGATCACGGGGATATAATAACCAATTATCTCACAATCAATTCAAGAAAGTTGTAATTGGCTCCCAATCGCGGGACGATTATATTATCAACAATACCGTAACGTTTCAATTGGCGCCCAACGCGCAACCGTATCGTAATAATTGGCGCTCGATCACGGGGCTATAAATACCAATTATATCTCAATAATACCGTAACGTAATAAACTAAGTAAAGAAAGTACCTTGGTCAGCATATCAACTAAGCTAGAATAGCAACTAAGTTAGTATATCAGCTAGGCCAGTAATTCAACTAGGTCGAAGAAGTAGATTCCAGTGATAAATCACATGGTGGAATCACACCCAATGCATCCGATTGAGGTTTGAGCCCCTAACTTTCCCGTCAACAACAAATAAATGCAACCAAAAATACATCACCTCAAGCTACATAGTAACCGGCATAGATCTCTTATCTATAGGATATTATAGCCCTGCCCCTATAAAATAGAAAATAGAGGTTAAACAGAAAAACATATATTTATACACATAATAAAACTCTAAATCAGTCTACGCATTCGATTTTCTGTTTATTTTTTTTAAGTTTCCGGTGAGCTAAAAAAGTACTAATTATATCAATGAATCTATTGTAGTCCTTAAATTTAAGAATAAAGGGTAGGCTACATATCATCTTCCTATCTCATCAGCGAGAGATGCGGTGTCGATGAAACCTAATGCTAGTGGTTCACATTAGAAGGTAACCAACGTTTCTTTCACAAATAAAAAATACACATAATTGAACCGTCACTTGTCATTTGATCCTAGATTTACATAGATGTTCATATGTAGCGTTTAACAAACAGTAACAAACAGTTCTTTCGTGACCAAACAGTCCAAGGCGTTTATCTTGGATTAGACTGGCCTGCTGGCTGGTGGGGAGATCGGGGCTATAATTCCGTTAGGCTCTACTGATGGTGGTTTTCCCTAAATAGTTTCCCACGTTCCTTCTAAGAAAATGCAGGTAGATTACCTCTTGAAATGCTTTCTTCCTCAACCCTAATCTATTAGAGTAATTATTATATGTGTGTATAACATAAACAGGTATAAAGACGCGCCGATAAAAAAAAAAAGTAAACAATGCATAACGTACGGTGCACAATTCATAGTTAAAATACAACGATCTACAAAAATGTGGTGATTGCCTTTTAACTAGGTAAGCCTATGGAAATTGGCTTAACCTCTTTGCTCTACTAGATAAGGTCTTTAAAAATAATTTTACTTGAGTGTTCACTCGAAAAACCACGCTAAAAAACTGGAGATTTTTGAACATAATATATTAAGTGGTCCCTGTACTATTACATCAAATTTGTTTTACATTTAGTTCTGTTTTTATAAATATCTCTACATATTAAAACTCTAAGGTATGTTTGTAAATTTGAAATTGGGTAGAGCTTTTTTTCTAGGTCGTATAGACCCTAAGAAAAGCAAATCATCTATTTCTCTGTCATCAAAATTTCCCATCACATTTTCAATTACTTCTAATAGAAATAGAAAGCTGAAACTTTGTAAATATTCTTAATTTGCATAATAAATGATAAGATAATTTCCAAGCCTGTGTGAGCCTGTGTAATTTCGAATCCGAATTCAAATATTAGTAAGAACGGGAATAAAGAAATTAGCTTGAGCTTCAGGTCGTAAAGGAATGACGTGGGGACAGTTGTTTGTGATAGTGAAACTCTTGTGTTTAGAAAAGTGGCTAGTCCCATCTTTTAGTAGATAGTAATCAACCTTTACGCCATTATTAAAAAAGTGGTGTAATCTTTAATTGGTTTTTACTAGTTGTTACTTTTTTAAACTAAAATGTGAAATATTTTATTATTGGATTGGATTCGAAAACTTAACACAGTAAAATATTCAAAGCAGATTTGATTGGAAACATTATCATAATAAACCTAAAGTAAATTATTCGATTCATATCTGAACCTATTTTTTAAATAAAATATTTGATTCTATTTTTTTAAGAATGACGTTTGAATAGGATTTGATTCAATAAAATAAAATTAACATGAGATTTGATTCGAACTCCACTTAAAATTTATTTTAGGCATGAGATTTTATTCGGACGCGACTCGATCATGTTAGTCAAGATTCATATTCGATCCGAAATTGAAAATGATGGATTTGCACAGGCTTTATTAAAAGTTAAACTAAAACCATATCTAACTATAGTTTTGTTTTATTATACACCTTATACTACCTTATATTGCATCTTTCATCAAATCAGCCGACCACTTTTACAGTCATTTTACACGTATATTTTTTTAATATATATATTTAATGTATTTAATGTACACTTTCTGAGCCGGCTTGTATTAAGAAAGGGCATTCAATATAGAATGTTTCTATCAATTTGGTTTATTTTGGTTTCTTAGATAGCAATTTCAAATTATTTATTTCGATGTTAATTGCAACAATACCTCCATGTAAGAGAGCTACTGTTAGCGTGGCTATATTAATTGTCAATTAAATTTGGGTACTTTTTTGAGTTATTTTATGGTTTTGCGTGTAAATTAGGTTTATTAAATTTTGTTTTTTAGATAGTAAATTAAAATATTTCTTTTGTTGTTCATTGCAACAATGCCTCCACGTAAGAGAGCCCATATTGGTGCATGAACTGCAAAAGTTTAAACAATTTATTTTGGTTCCTTACTACAGGTAGTCGTTGATGTTTGGCGTCATTGACATATAACACATTTCTCTCGCCTCATACGTGACTGAAATGGTGTTTTGGGTAGTTAGGATGATTTGCTGGAAAAAAGATAATTTACCTGACTTAAATAAGAGCGAAGCCACGGGCAAACTCTAGCAATACTAATACTAAAACTGGGGAGTGAATGAGGTTATATAATGATGAGCTATATACCCTGTGCTCATCACAAGACATTGTTAGGATAATCAAATCTCGTATATTACGGTGGGGAGGACATGCAGTGTGAATGGAAGAATCTAGAACCGTGATCAGGGTATTGACTGGTAAACCCATTGGGAATATCTAGACGCAGATAGGAGGATAACATTAGAATGGACCTGAAAGAGAGAGTGTAATGAGGTGGACTGGATAGAACTATCTCAAGATAAAGATAGGTGGCGTACTTTTGTAAGTGTGACAATAACTAAAAGCTCATAAAGCTATAGAGTAAGTAGGTAAGAGGGATAGGTTTCTAATTGGAAATATACTAGTTTACTTTTACTTTCTCATATAGAGAATGTATTGAAATAGGAAAATATTTAGATATCGAGATTATGTTGGAGCTTGACGTTTTGGTGAACACAAAAAAAGTGGGTTTTACGATTCTGTCTGTCTTTCTGTCTCTCTAGCCGTCTGTATGTGCCTGAGGCTACGGCTGAAATATTTAGATGAATGTCATCAAAAATTGATATTTAGGTGTTATATATAAGTTTCTAGAGCTAAAATCTATATTATAACGCTCACTTTAAAATTAAAGGTAGTTTACTGAATGATTATAGAAGATTATAAATTTTCTAAAAAATCCCTAAAATTCTGTTCAAAGTAGATAGCTGTTAAATGTTTTACTCCTACCTTTATGGGAAAAAATAATTTAAGGCTACTTTATTAATGAAATGTTTTGGAAAATTTGACATTTTTAGAGTATTGCTTTTCTTAAAAATAGTTACTTTGGGAGTGTTGTAATTAACTAATAAGAATGCGTGTTTATTTTTTCAAAAATTAATAATTTAAGAGTGGTTTCCAAGTAACTGATTTTAATTGCCTTTACCATTTTTTTAAAATATTGTTTCATATATGGTTTACAGAAAAACAATTATTTTCGAAAAAGTTATCCCAAACTATAACAAACGATACAATTTTGCCATAGCATATTTTTTTAGTGAGCAGTAAGCGAGACTCCCTTGACTGTGTGGGCGGTAGAGAAGAGTCCTTTAGTCAAGACAGAGTCCAGTTTGTCACGGAATAACATGAGTGGTCTTAACACACACACACATCGATACTGAGTATGTTTCGTCGTGTATGACACAGACAGGCAAAGGAAAAACCTGATCCAACCATATATTTTTTGCTTCACTTTTCAGGGGTCTTCCATAAACCACGTAACGCTGTTTGGAAAGAGGGGGTTAGGGGGAGCTCTAATGTCTACATGGTAATACATGGGGAGAGTTGGGGTACCTCACAGTGTTACGTAACACCGATATTAAACCTAAATTATAATGTTGACAAAATTATATTATTACTGTTTATAAATAAAAATAATAAATTGTTGTTATAAAATTCTTTGAAATATTTTATACACAGGATTTAAAATGTATTCTGAATAATATTGAATCCCTCTTTTAGTGTCACAAAAGCTTCATTATGAAATAATGACATTTCCTCTCGATGTTAAAAGTTACGTAACAGGTTAAAGGGGGCGGGAGGGGTCTGGCTGTTACATGGAGGGTCAAAAATGTTATGTGGCTCATGTATGAACCTTTACCATCCCATCCGGGCTACACGCATTTAACTACACTAATGAGATATGGAAGATAAAATTTAGAGAAAATGTATCCACATTTGCGTGGATAAAAGACGGGAAAACCATTTAGAACAACCACTCTCTCAGTAAGTGAACTCTGACCCCCTCATTACCAGCAAACCAGGTTAAACCACGTGTCCCACTGGTGTGGGTGACAGTGCTATAAGTCACTAGTGTAAATTTCGTGTATTCATATGCCAAGCCATACGGGTCTTCAACTGTCACTTTTGACAAACGGTGTCATTTTGACAGCCTTTTTTAAAGATAAATATAATTAGTTCATTGGCTATGCTTCTTGTGGGTTTTTTTTACTACAAAAGTTTATTTCCCTCGCCGGATTGAACGCTGACAAACGCGTCAGTGTCGTCTTGTGTGTTTTACCGGTGACGAGATCTCGGTTGGATATACCATGATTACATGTGATCTATCGTCGTTCTTTCTCCACACTAATGCAAGTGCCTTTTCTCTAAGTTAATCTAGTCCCTGCCCGTGACCTGAATAAGTCGTTCATTTATTTTTGTCATCGCATCTTACTACAAATTTGGATTATAAGTTTATGTACTAATTACACGAGTGTGTTAGGGATCAAGAAGATTGAACTCAGAGAAAGGTGCCTGCATTTTACGTGGAGGTTGAGTGGGTTGTTTTTTTTGTTTGTTTTTTAACCCACCTCAGAACACCTGAAAAGGATTCAAGCCCCGATTTCCCAGTCATTGGTGATCCAATCTATTGTAAGAGTGACGCTTTAGACTGTTTGACCACCAAAGGGGGTAAGCTATTAATAAACCTTGGGAGAAATTGCATCTCTTATACGACACTTCCAAACAAACTCGGTTCCTCTGGTACAAATTTCGTGACACTATTTTCGGAGCATCTATGTCTTCTTTGGGAGAGAGGGTATGACCATTATCTTATTGCCCACTGGGCTACACACCAAAAAATATAGGTCAGGAAATAAAAAGATAGAATTTGCTGGGGAATGTATCAGTTTTAGCGTGGAGGGAGAGCGAGAAATCGTTCAGGAAAAAAATTCTCCGCTCTCAATACACCTGGTCAGAATTCGAACCCCGACCTCCTATCTCTGGCAAACTAGACTGTAGGAGAGGGACTTCTTTTTCTACGTGCCTACTGGCGTGGTTAACGACTTAATCCTAGCAATGTAAAGGGTAGTTCTCTCCTCACCTGTTAGACCCGACATAGATACGAACGTTTACATAATTTGGACTTATGTCTTAATTTTGGTAGAGTTCCTGTTTGGAAGGTCTTTTTTCTTATCAAAATACTGCTAAATAGAAAGATTCTGCCAAGAAAAAAGGCCTTCTAATCTCGGAATTCCTGATAAAGTCTAAGATGTAGTTCAAAATATCAAAACGAGATAGCACTAGTATGATAGTGGCGCTGCCAAACGGCCAGATATGGTACAATTTGAATACTCCCCCTCTCTTTTAAATAAAGAGAAATATACAAGGTAGGGAAATTGGAGGGAGGGTGGCGTTGTAAAAGCTGGAAGGGCTTATCGGATCTAGGTTGCACAAGGTTATCTACACTGGCTATCATCGCTAAGGGTATATTTACTAGTGGGAAACAGCCTTGTCACTTTATCATGTGGTCAATATCCCCTAAAATATAAGACAAGTTTAGTAACGCTGGTTAGTCGAGGTTGCCAGTAGCTCCTTATTACCCCAGCACACCACTTCCAGACAAAATTGAAATCGAGGAGATTTGACAACAGTTGACCGAGAGAGTGAAGAAGATTCTCTCCATAATATCTGCAGTTTCCTCAGCAATAATATTGCTTGTTTATTCAAAACTAACTTTACAGTAGTGAGGGCTTTAAAAGAAGTAGTTTACCTGTCATTCAATCTCATTCAAAACGTGTGGCGCACGGGGTCACACCACTTTTGGATTTTGAACTTTTGACAGTACCAAAGTTTTGTATCAATTTTGTACCGTTCTTTACCACAAAGAAAAGGTTTTATCCATACCCATTTGGAGTAATTAGCATATCAAAGCGGCCATTCCAGGTTAATGGTTTACAATGTTTGAATCGAACTTTTTCCAATGCCTAAGCTTTGTACTAGTTTTGTGCCGTTTTGTTCTACAAATAAAAGGTTTTATCTCAAATCCGTTTTAAGTATAATTATCATATCAAAATGGTCACTGAAAGTTAATGATTTTTGACCACTTTTTAAATTTGAGCTTTTTTCAATACCAAAGCTTTGCACTAGTGTTCCACTAATGTTGAACTAGTTTTGTTGAAGAATCAAATAGCCGAAGTTATTATTTAGGCTTTTTAGTGAGGAATTATCCATCTAGATCATATTCTGAAAATTGAAAAATGACACCGGGTTCGATTCCCTTGTCCAGGTGACATTTTTCAATTTTCAGAATATAGTTTTGTAGAGTTTTGTTTTCCCAAATAAAGGGTTTTGTACCCATTAGAATTAGAATATTAATATGGTTACTCCATGTTAACGAATTTGTAACACTTTTTGAATTTTTAACTTTTATCCATGCTGCCACTACCCCCGGTTCCCGTGGGCTTAACGTGTCAGGATGAGCTCGTAGGACAGATAGGTAGTGGCAAATAACTGTGGGGTTCGCTTAGTCTGGTTTATTGAAATAGAATAATTAATCTAATAGTGTATAATGTGATGTAGTATTTAGAACTAATTGATAGAGTCTGGAAAAGGTACTCGTTCTGTGAATGTCCCCACTTAGCAGTCCGTGTTCTGACTTATCTTTGACGCTATAATCCTATCTGGTGTCAAACACCTGACCATCTGGCTCTGTGCTGTTATTATCTAACTCTGAATTCTGTGATAGGTTGGCGTGTCCTCCGTTTCGCAGACCAGTGACTCAAATTGCAGGAGATTCTCCCCACAAGCTAGTTAGACTTGGCAGATGAGTATGTAGAGCACTTTGGACTAACCCCAATAGCAACTGGCGTACGTCTGCCCATCCCCCCTCGTTTTTATTGAGTTCCAAAACTCACTGTTATATACCCAAAAAGCAGGGGTGTTTCTCCTAATATACTAGTTTTTGACACTGCTCTGTGTTATGTTACTTGGCAAAATAATATTTGAAAACACATCGTAGTCTGAATACTCGACTGCTGTGTCACTAAAGTTGAAAGCGTGAGTTATCGAGGTTTATATGCTCTAGATCAGAGGTGGACAAACAGTCGATCGCGATCTACCGGTATATTGTGCTCTCTAGTTTTGTTGATCGCCTGATCGATTGATTAAAAAAGATTTGAGAGAAATAATAGTGAAAGAGGGTGTCCGCAGATTTTCCTCAAATCATCACTAGAAAATCGAAATTTCGAAGCTGTCTGATGACCATTTACAATCCTGCCTTTTATGACAGAGTAATTATGAACTCTCGTTCAAAAAAACTATCCTAAGATTATGCGGTGTCATGCAGCAACTTCAAAGTCAAGTGTTTAGTGAGAAAATACTTTTTTCAGTGAAATTATATATATATATATTATGTGGTTTGATGCATAGCTCAGTTTCAGTGCGTGAAAGGAATAAGTTTTTATACACAATATAATTTTATTATTAAAACAAAAAATATGTTATTAATTCTTTATGAATGAAACAAACAATATCAGCCTATGGTTTAGTAGTGCAGTAGAATGCAAAAGATGTTCCTACTCTGGAGTAGAAACCTAGATTAAAAAGACTGGCCACTCCTGCTCTAGATCGACTAAGGCTGCAAGCTACGACAATGCCAAAGTTTTTTACTATTTTTGTGCCGTTTTATGCCACCCAACTTAGTTAGATAAAACTCGTGTCGAATTTTGTAATTCATTTAACGCACTATTAACGTACTGTTTTGTACTACAAGTAAAAAGATTTGTACCCCAACCATCCAATTTTAGAATTAATAGAATTTTAAAATGGCTAATAAAAGTATTTTTTTTAACCACTACGTCTTACTATCTATTCAGTTTATACGTATCACAAAGTTAATAATGTATCACTTTTGTTATAGGTATTAACGCATTATCACTGCGTCTTACTATCTGTTCAGTTTATACGTATCACAAAGTTAATAATGTATCACTTTTGTTATAGGTATTAACGCATTATCACTGCGTCTTACTATCTGTTCAGTTTATACGTATCACAAAGCTAATAATGTTGTATCATTTTTGTTCTAGGTATTAACGCATTTTCTTGCAATTGAAAATATCAAAAAGTACTAAACCTCCTAAGTAATGAATTCTAGAATTGAGTGGTTGGGGTGTTAACACTTTTCCTGGTACAAAACAGTATATTTACTAGTGCAAAACTTAAGTGTTGAAAAAAGTCAATTCCATACATCTAAAACAAATGTGATTAGAGATATCCTTAACCATCCCATCACTCTTAAGCAATTAAATGTTGAAAAATTAATATTTACTAATCCATTTGAGATATTTTATTTAATCATATAAAACGCAAAAAAAAAGATTAAGAAAAATCAAAACTTTTTCATCACTTAAGTTATTATTTCTCACAAAAAGTTTTGTTATAATTTACTGTGAAAACCAATCTCAATTTCAAATTCTGAACAAAATCGTAAATGTTATTTATAAAATAAATATATAAATTTATTTATAATGTTTATTTTTAGATTTTTTTCATTTGCCTATAAAAAATATTTTACGCGACAACCAGAAGCTATTTTTTCTATTAGGCTAGGGTATTTCGAAACACCCATTACCTAAAACCTTATTTCAACATTTTCAATTTTCTAAGCTTGGTAGCTCTCTGGGGTGGTCCTTCTAATTGCATTCCAAATTTAAATTTTCTTTGACAGTAAAAAGTGGATTTATTAATAATTTTTAAAAATTATGTCGCTACCCTCTTTTCCCCCACTAATTTATCATTCTCATTTTAAACGTTAGGAATTGTTTTCTAATATTCCTTTGTTTGTCTGCCAAATTTCCATTTTTAACCACACCGAAAAAAAGTTTTATATTATTTTAATCACTTTCTAGCTCTTCCATTTCCTGTGTTTACCTGTTGAAATTCCACCCGTTCAGACGTCATTCAGCTATCCAAGAAAGTCCCTCTACCTACTAGTCAAATTTAAATGTTATTTATCTCAAGGTTTTGGAAATTTCTTCGCATCTCTCATTTCAGTGCCCCCCGTTATGAATTTTAAAATTTTAAGACTTCTATAAGCTTTAGATGTGTTCCATCGGCCTTTTTCAGAATTAAATTCTATATCATACCAATAAATGCTTGAAGAAAAAAAATATCACACATCAAGTGATTATCTTGAGCAAAATTATTATAATATTTCTTTTTTATCATTTTTTAAAATAAGTCGCTAAAACTACACTCCTTAATTTTAAGGCTATAATAAAAATAATTTTTTTAAATTACCTGAGGCATTACCAACCATATTATCTTTATATATATAATTCTTCTGTACGTGTGTATGTCACTGAACTCCTCCTAAACGGCTGGACCGATTTTGATGAAATTTTTTGTGTGTGTTTGAGTGGGTCCGTGGATGGTTTAGATTCACAGTTGGACCCGGTAGGTGGCGCTGCAATCGGGTTCTAGGATTTTTTATAATTTTTTAGGGATTTTTTTGGGGGGGGGGGAGT
>CABFWB010000384.1:9983-61679 GCA_902151455.1 Timema bartmani | reverse complement strand
ACCTTGGCTCAGTTGATAATGTACTAGCTCTATGATGAGAGAGTACAATACCTTGGCTCAGTTGATAATGTACTAGCTCTATGTGAGAATCCGACACCTTGTCCCAGTTGATAATGTACTAGCACTATTTTAGAGTCCAATACCTTGGCTCAGTTGATAATGTAGTAGCTCTATGATGAGAGAGTACGATATCTTGGCTCAGTTGATAATGTACTAGCTCTATGATGTGAGAGTCCAATATCTTGGCTCAGTTTATAATTTTCTAGCTCTATGTGAGAGTACAACACCTTGGCTCCGTTGATAATGTACTAGCTCTATGATGAGAGAGTACGATACCTTTGCCCAGTTGATAATACGCTAGCTCTATGTGAGAGTACAATACCTTAGCTCAGTTGATAATATACTAGATCTATGTGAGAGTTCTAATATCTTGGCTCAGTTGATAATGTATTAGCTCTATGATGGGAGAGTACAATAACTGGGCTCAGTTGATATTGTAGTAGCTCTATGATAGGAGAGTATAATGCCTTGGCTCAGTTGATAATGTACTAGCTCTATAATGGGAGAATACAATACCTTCACTTAGTTGATCATGTACTAGCTCTATGATGGGAGAGTACAATACCTCGGCTCAGTTTATAATGTACTAGCTCTATGTGAGAATCAGACACCTTGTCTCAGTTGATAATGTACTAGCACTATTTTAGAGTCCAATACCTTGGCTCAGTTGATAATGTACTAGCTCTATGATGGGAGAGTACAACACCTTGGCTCAGTTGATAATGTACCAGCTCTATGATGAGAGAGTACAATACCTTGGCTCAGTTGATAATGTACTATCTCTATAATGAGAGAGTACAATACCTTGGCTCAGTTGATAATGTACTAGCTATATGTGATAGTACAATACCTTGGTTCAGTTGATAATGTACTAGCTCTATGTGAGAGTCCAATACCTTGGCTCAGTTGATAATTTACTATCAGTTGATAATGTACTAGCTCTATGATGAGAGAGTACAATACCTTGGCTCAGTTGATAATGTACTAGCTCTATAATGAGATAGTACAATACCTTGGCTCAGTTGATAATGTACGAGCTCTATGATGGGAGAGTAATATACCTTGGCTCAGTTGATAATGTACTAGTTCTATGATGGGAGAGTAGAACACCTTGGCTCAGTTGATAATGTACTAGCTCTATGATGTGAGAGTACAATACCTTGGCTCAGTTTATAATGCACTAGCTCTATGTGAGATGCCAATACCTTGGCTCAGTTGATAATGTACTAGCTCTATGATGGGAGAGTACAACACCTTGGCTCAGTTGATCATGTACTAGCTCTATGATGGGAGAGTACAATACATTGTTTAAGTTGATAATGTACTAGATCTATGATAGGAGAATACAATACCTTAGCTCAGTTGATAATGTAATAACTCTATGTGAGAGTCATGATACCTTGGCTCAGTTGCTTAGGTACTAGCTCTATGATGGGATAGTGCAATACCTTCACTCAGTTGATAATGTACTAGCTCTATGTGAGAGTCCAATACCTCTGCTCAGTTGACAATGTACTAGATCTATGATATGAGAGTAAAATATCTTGGCTCAGTTGATAATGTATTAGCTCTATGTGAAAGTCCAATACCTTGGCTCAGTTTATAATTTACTAGCTCTATATGAGAGTACAATACCTTGGCTCAGTTGATAATGTACTAGCTCTATTATGGGAGAATACAATACCTTGGCTCAGTTGATAATGTTCTAGCTCTATGATGGGAGAGTACAATATATTTTCTCATGTGATAATGTACTAGCTCTATGATGAGAGAGTACGATACCTTGGCTCAGTTGATAATGTTACAAGCTCTATGTGAGAGTACAATACCTTGGTTCAGTAAATAATATACTAGCTCTATGTGAGAGTACAATACCTTGGCTTAGTTGATAATGTACTAGATCTATGATAGGAGAATACAATACCTTGGCTCAGTTTATAATGTACTAGCTCTATGATGTAAGAGTCCAATACCTCTGCTTAGTTGATAATGTACTAGATCTATGATGTGAGAGTAAAATATCTTGGCTCAGTTGATAATGTATTAGATCTATGTGAGAGTCCAATACCTTGGCTCAGTTTATAATTTACTAGCTCTATATGAGAGTACAATACCTTGGCTCAGTTAATAATGTTACAAGCTCTATGTGAGAGTACAATACCTTGGTTCAGTAAATAATATACTAGCTCTATGTGAGAGTACAATACCTTGGCTCAGTTTATAATTTACTAGCTCTATGTGAGAGTACAATACCTTGGATCAGTTGATAATGTACTACCTCTATGGTGGTAGATTAATTTACCTTGGCGCAGTTGATAATGTACTAGCTCTATGATGAGATAATACAATACCTTGGCTTTGTTGATAATGTACTAGCTCTATGTGAGAGTCCAATACTTTGGCTCAGTTGATAATGTACTATCTCTATGTGAGATTACAATACCTTTGCTCAGTTGATAATGTACTAGCTCTATGATGGGAGAGTACAATAACTTGGCTAAGTTGATAATGTACTAGCTCTATGTGAGAGTCTAATACTTTGGCTCAGTTGATAATGTATTAGCTCTATGATGAGAGTGTCCAATATCTTGAATCAGTTTATAATTTACTAGCTCTATGTGAGAGTACAATACCTTGGCTCAGTTGATAAAGTAATAGCTCTATGATGAGAGAGTACGATACCTTGGCTCAGTTGATAATGTACTAGCTCTATGATGGGAGAGTACAATACCTTGGCTCAGTTGATAATCTACTAGCTTTATGATGTGATAGTTCCAATACCTTGGCTCAGTAGATAATGTACTAGCTCTATGTAAGAGTACAATACTTTGGCTCAGTTTATAATGTACTAGCTCTATGTGAGAGTACAATACCTTGGCTCGGTTGATAATGTATTAGCTCTATGATGGGAGAGTACAATACCTTGGCTCAGTTGATAATACACTAGCTCTATGTAAGAGTACAATACTTTTGCTCAGTTGATAATGTACTAGCTCTATGATAGGAGAGTACAATAACTTGGCTCAGTTGATAATGTACTAGCTCTATGAAGGGAGAATACAAAACTTTGGCTCAGTTGATAATGTACTAGCTCTATGTGAGAGAACAATACCTTGGCTCAGTTGATAATGTACTAGCTATATGTGAGAATCCGACACCTTGACTCAGTTTATAATGTACTAGCTCTATGATGGGAGAGTACAATACCTTGGCTCAGTTGATAATGTACTAGCTCTTTGTGAGAGTACAATACCTTGGCTCAGTTGCTAATGTACTAGCTCTATGATGGGAGAGTACAATACCTTTGCTCAGTTGAGAATGTACTAGCTCTATGTGAGAATCTGACACCTTGACTCAGTTGATAATGTACTAGCTCTATGTGAGAGTTCCAATAACTGCTCAGTTGATAATGTACTAGCTCTATGATGGGAGAGTACAATACCTTGGCTCAGTTGATAATGTACTAGCTCTATGAGAGAGTACAATACCTTGGCTCAGTTGATAATATACTAGCTCTATGATGGGAGAGTACAACACCTTGGCTCAGTTGATAATGTACTAGTTCTATGATGTGAGAGTACAATACCTCTGCTCAGTTGATAATGTACTAGCTCTATGATGTGAGAGTACAATACCTCTGCTCAGTTGATAATGTACTAGCTCTATGATGTGAGAGTACAATACCTTGGCTAAGTTGATAATGTACTAGCTCTATGTGAGAATCCGACACCTTGGCTCAGTTGATAATGTACTAGCTCTATGATGTGAGAGTACAATACCTTGGCTTAGTTGAAAAAGTAATAGCTCTATGATGAGAGAGTACAATACCTTGGCTCAGTTGATAATTACTAGCTCTATGTGAGAATCCGACACCTTGGCTCAGTTGATAATGTACTAGCTCTATGTGAGAGTTCCAATACCTTGGTTCAGTTGATAATGTACTAGCTCTATGTGAGAGAGTCCAATACCTTGGCTCAGTTGATAATGTACTAGCTCTATGTTAGAGAGTACAATACCTTGGCTCAGTTCATAATGTACTAGCTCTATGATGGGAGAGTACAATACCTTGGCTCAATTCATAATGTACTAGCTCTATGATGGGAGAGTACAATACCTTGGCTCAGTTGATAATGTACTAGCTCTATGATGGGAGATTACAACACCTTGGCTCAGTTGATAATGTAATAGCTCTATGATGTGAGAGTACAATACCTTGGCTCAGTTTATAATGTACTAGCTCTATGTGAGAGTCCAATACCTTGGCTCAGTTGAGAATGTACTAGCTCTATGTGATAGTCCAATACCTTGGCTAAGTTGATAATGTACTAGCTCTATGATGGGAGAGTACAATACCTTGGCTCAGTTGATAATGTACTAGCTCTATTATAGGAGAATACAATACCTTGGCTCAGTTGATAATGTACTAGCTCTATGTGAGTGTCATGATACCTTGGCTCAGTTGTTAATGTACTAGCTTATTGATGAGAGAGTACAATACCTTGCCTCAGTTGATAATGTACTAGCTCTATGATGATCGAGAGAGTACGATACCTTGGCTCAGTTGATAATGTAATGGCTCTATGATGTGTGAGTAAAATACCTTGGCTCAGTTGATAATGCATTAGCTCTATGTGAGAGTCCAATACCTTGACTCAGTTTATAATGTACTAGCTTTATATGATAGTACAATACCTTGGCTCAGTTGATAATGTACTAGCTCTATGTGAGAGTCATGATACCTTGGCTCAGTTGCTAATGTACTAGCTCTAAGATGAGAAAGTACAATACCTTGGCTCAGTTGATAATGTACTAGCTCTATGATGTGAGAGTACAATACCTTGGCTCAGTTTATAATGTACTAGCTCTATGTGAGAGTACAATACCTTGGCTCAGTTGTTAATGTACTAGCTCTATGTGAGAGTCCAATACCTTGGCTCAGATGATAATGTACTAGCTCTATGATTATGATGGGAGAGTACAATACCTTTGCTCAGTTGATGATGTACTAGCTCTATTTGAGAGTCCAATACCTTGGCTCCGTTGATAATGTACTAGCTCTATGATGGGAGAGTACAATACCTTGGCTCAGTTGATAATATACTAGCGCTATGATGATAGAGTACAATACCTTGGCTCAGTTGATATTACACTAGCTCTATGTGAGAGTACAATACCTTTGCTGAGTTGATAATGTACTAGCTCTATGTGAGAGTCCTGATACCTTGGCTAAGTTGATAATGTACTAGCTCTATGATGGGAGGGTACCATACCTCTGCTCAGTTGATAATACACTAGCTCTATGTGAGAGTTCCAATACCTTGGCTCAGTTGATAATGTACTTGCTCTATGATGGGAGAGTACAATACCTTTGCTCAGTAGAGAATGTACTAGCTCTATGTGAGATTCCAATACCTTGACTCAGTTGATAATTTACTAGCTCTATGTGATAATTCCAATACCTTGACTCAGTTGATAATGTACTAGCTCTATGTGAGATTCCAATACCTTGGCTCAGTTGATAATGTACTAGCTCTATGATGGTAGAGTACATATACCTTGGCTCAGTTGATAATGTACTAGCTCTATGAAGGGAGAATACAATACCTCGGCTCAGTTGATAATGTATTAGCTCAATGTGAGAGTTCCAATACCTTGGCTCAGTTGATAATGCACTGCCTAATAAGATTTGGGTCCACAAACTCAATTTCCTGTGTAGGTATTAAAAATGTTAATATTATTGGTGTTTTCGGGGTTTACCCTATCAAAGAGTTGAACTTGTGACCGTAGTAAGAGAACTGTGTTTTCTAGAACTAAATTAGCTTATAAGACGTGTGCTGATGGTGACCCGACGTCTTCCTTTTACCAGACAAGTCCTACATTTCAACTATGCGCCCCCTATATCCAGGAGGGATTTTCAATAGTTTCAAAATTTCCTCTATTTTGATAAAATAAATAAATTTTAACAATTTATTGGTGTAATTTTTTCCCTTAATGGTGTATCGCAATTTATAAATTCTACCGTAAGATGAAATTTCAGCTATCACTATCAATTTTGGTCGTCAAACTTGCCATGTAGTGTTCAGGTAATAAAATTGAGATTTATACTGGCAACGCGTATGTCGTCAACATCCAATCACAACGAGCATTCTATTTCATAGGTTTATCTGAAAAATATTTGCTTGAACGTAAAATAAAAATATGTTCAATATGGTTATAATATTAAACACATGAACTAAATTTGTACAAGTATATTTTGAACTTTCATTTTGTAATGTCCTATATTTTTCTTGTATGTCCTTATCATCTTTTGCTTCTAAAGCTCCTGATCACCCCGGGTGCACTGATATAATCAAATCTATTTATTCACCATGTCTTGATTTTTTCTCTATTATTTAATACAGGCATTTATAAATGCTCACTTTTAAGATTACCATTGTGTTCTTGTTATAAATAATTATTATTTCCATTCCATAGGATCATAAATTGTGGCTTATTTTTATGGTGGTGCCACCTTGATTATGTTTTATGTATCTGTGGTAATATTGTCCCAGATGTGTCGTCTCTTTCACTTGTTTTGGACAATAATTCCTTCAGAAATGTATTATGTCTAACGTTATGAAGGAGGAAGTTAGTATTGAATATACCAGTTTGCAAGCGGAACATCAGCGCTCCGTCACATGGTGAGGTTATAGGGAGTGAAGTTATCCTGTATCTCTGGCTCAGTCGGCAGTATTAGGCTTTCAGCCGTGGGTGCCGGTGTCTCGTTTACCAGCGCCTTTCACATCATTTTATAGTTTGTTTTATCTTCCCTTTTTATGACCTCTCCTTACCCGTAGCCTCGCTATCCTGCTATTCTTTAAAACTTTATTTTATTATAATTTTGTATGTAATTTATATATTTTCTCTTGTAGTATTTAATGTTTAATGTACATGTTTGCCTCCAAACATATTAATCATTGTTATTTATTCTCTCGATTTTCTCAAACCTACAAGAGATGTGAGTTTTTATCACTTTCCCACCCCGCCATAAATAAGACTAGTCTAAGCCCGTAAGGGTGCGATGTTGTATATACTTTCTCTAGAGAGCCTCTCGGGGATGATGTGAGATTTTATTTTGTATTTACTATCGAGTGTCAAATATGTAATCTTATGTTTGAAAACAATAAATAACTTATAACCAGGGTCCGGATTTTGATTACCTAAGAATTATTTTAAAAATTTACCTATAAAATCATCTAAAAATAACTCTAAAAAGTGACTTTATATTTTCAAAAACTGAACTATAAATATTAACAAAAACTCGTAATAAACGCACACGAATAAATCAAACATGCACTTTACTAGTGTAAGATGCAATGAAAAGTATTTAAGAACTAAATTCTCACACTCTGCTAAATATGTGCCAGTATTTTTTTTTTCTCACAAATATCTGCTTCCCAACGCAACCCTCTCCAGCCTAGTTGAAATCTCCCCAGGAATATGTATTTTACAACCACACTCATTTCCTGTATTATCTTCTCAAATCAACAACTGGTTGTTACAAAAAAAAAAGTTTGGGCAATTTTGCATTTATAAAATATCGATATTATTTAAAAATATACTTATTCAACATGAATGCCTTAAAATGACTCAAAATGCCTTAAAATTACTTTTTAAAATGCTGAAAAATTACAAAAAATTGACGCGAACCAAGTAAAGATCACCTTGAATTCTAAAATTACAAAAAATTACCTTTAAATATACAACTCTACAAAAAGGGGATCGTGATCAGAATTTATTTACTTATGACCATTAATGTGACGAATCAAAAACAAGATGACATGTAATCAAGATCCGAACCTTGCTTATAGCTTTAAAAAGACTTGTGACCAAGCTCGAAATAATATTCTGAGAGACTCTAGCTGGTTGATTCGATCACTCTACTCTGTGTTAATACGAGTTTGGTATAGTAAAAAGAAAATGCACTTACATTTTCTTGGAGGGATAGTAGAAAACTATCTAGGAAAAATTCAATTCCCGGGGCACCTGGTTTTATCCCCGACATCTCTGTTACCGGCAAATCAGACTACACGAACCAGACGTGTATTACACATGCCCCCCCAATACGGGTTGCAAATTTACTAAGTTGTGTCAGTAATTTCAACCAGTAGAGTTTACTAGGGTTTTAATGGTAAGAACTAGTTAGGAAGACGGTTATATGACGGATTCCATATATTTATAATTCAAGTCATTTGACCTACAGCTCTCAATTTTAATAGATAACGTACCATCACTACCGGCAAAACAACACTAATAATATAGTATAATATTAATAATCATGAAAGCGAAAAGTCTGTATTTTCTAAACTGTTCCTACTGTACAAGCACTTCAGGAACCTCCATAAGACGTGTATGTAGGCCACTAATTTAACATAATTTATTAGAAATTAATAGGCCTATGAATATGCTCCTCAAACAAATGGTCTGGCCTAATAAAGTGGCTCTTTGTCACTCATTTATTTTTATTTCTAATCTAGAGATTTAAAAAAGTTAGCTATCAATAATTATTTACCATTTCACGAGGCATCTTAAACTATTTTTAAGAATATTTCCAAGCAAGTTTGAGATCCATGTACTGCGTGATAGAAACTTCATATTAGAATGTTATAGTCACAACACAATATGTTTAGATATTTAAATAATAAAATTGTATTTTTGAGGCGTTAGGACCTGTATGGCGCTGCCACTGAACCTTTCTTAGGACAAGCGCATGATCCTCAAGGTTGGTTTGGAGGACGAAAGTAATCTGGGTCCTAGCTATTGGCCTCTCTTCCTCACGAAATGAAACTTGTTCCCACCTTCATGTGCATTTTTTTCTACGGGAAGCTTAAAGAATCTTTTAGAAGAGGCAATAAATACGAGTGATCACGGGCTCGCTTCCAGTAAAACACAGACACAATCTCACTCTGGCAGGACAATCCTAATGTCTCGGACAGACAGTATTGGTGATACACCATAAGACTAAAATTAAAATAGAGACTACTCCAGTCAGCATTCTGGCGCTAGACCAGTCAGTTAAAGTCACTACTAGTCATAATTCTGTTATCAGATCAGTCAGTTCAAGTCACTAATAGTCATCATGCTGGCACTATACCAGTCAGTTAAAGTCACTAATAGTCATCATTCTGGCACTAGACCAGTCAGTTCAAGTCACTACTAGCCATCATGTTGGCACTAGACCAGTCAGTTAAAGTCACTAATAGTCATCATTCTGGTACTAGACCAGTCAGTTCAAGTCACTACTAGTCATCATGCTGGCACTAGACCAGTCATTTCAAGTCACTAATAGTCATCATGGTGGCACTAGACCAGTCAGTTTTAGTCACTAATAGTCATCATGCTGGCACTAGACCAGTCATTTCAAGACACTACTAGCCATCATGCTGGCACTAGAACAGTCAGTTAAAGTCACTAATAGTCATTATGCTGGTGCAAGACCAGTCAGTTCAAGTCACTAATAGTCATCATGCTGGCACTAGACCAGTCGGTTAAAGTCACTACTAGTCATCATGCTGGCACTAGACCAGTCAGTTCAAGTCACTACTAATCATCATGCTGGCACTAGACCAGTCAGTTAAAGTCACTACTAGTCATCATGCTGGCACTAGACCAGTCAGTTCAAGTCACTACTAGTCATCATGCTGGCACTAGACCAGTCGGTTAAAGTCACTACTAGTCATCATGCTGGCACTAGACCAGTCAGTTAAAGTCACTACTAGCCATCATACTGGCACTAGACCAGTCAGTTAAAGTCACTAATAGTCATCATGCTGGCACTAGACCAGTCAGTTAAAGTCACTTATAGTCATCATGCTGGCACTAGACCAGTCATTTCAAGTCACTAATAGTAATAATGCTGTTATCAGATCAGTCAGTTCAAGTCACTAATAGTCATCATGCTGGCACTAGACCAGTCAGTTAAAGTCACTAATAGTCATCATACTAACGCAAGACCAGTCAGTTAAAGTCACTAATAGTCCTAATGCTGGCACTAGACCAGTAAGTTCAAGTCATCACCAGCCAGCATTATGCTGGCCGCCACCCACCAATTCTCTATTAAGGGTTCCACCCACCTTGTTAGAGCGTAGGGTGACCTTGCCGCCGCAGCGCGCGCAGCACCGGATGTTGCAGTAGTTGCAGATGTGCCCGACGCCGTCTGCGAACTTGGTCTTGAGGCAGATGTGGCAGGTGGCGTCCAGTTCGACTCCGGCCTTCTTGTGCTGCTCGCTGCGTTGCCGTATCGTGTCCTCCAGCACCTGCACTTCGTCCTGCTTGCGCCTGCGAACAATTCACACACTTGGCAACAAGGTTGGTTTCACGTGCCCTGGAGAGGGACTTCAATGCTCTGCGCCGTGTCTTATTACCCCTCTGGACTATCCGCATTCAAATATTTATTTAGTTATTTGAGATATTTAACGTGCACCTTCTGAACTGAGTAATTATAGCAGTGCACGAGAATTTCTATGGGTGAAAGTGAAAGTACCTACCAATTTTGCCGGAAAAGTTATTTTCACACACCTTCCAGGGTTCTTTTACGTGCCACAGTTGACATGGGACAGACGGCTTTACTTCCACTTCGAAGTAAGTTATGCTACTCAAGAAAAATCCGTCGACCCCAGCTGGGCTTAAACCCACGAACATCGGGTCCTGGGGCGAACGATTTAGCCCAAGACCACCGAGGTTGACCCGCATTCATAGTTAAACTAATAGGTTTGGTTATGAGGAAGATCCTCTAGAGTAAAATCTATTTGCATTTGCGTGAAGGCAGGGTTGGAAATCATTACACTCGTCCAAGATTTGAGCCGCAACCACTGATGAAAGTCTAAATAATATCATTTATAATAAAATTAGAGGGAAACTGCGGCCATAAGACGTTCTGGAGGAATATTAAAAACATTTTCGAGATATTGGAATTTTAAAAGGGGCTTTCATGGTAAAACATTAACACCAAACTCAAAATGGTTATAACCACCTCGTATCTCACTTCCTTTCAATCATCGTAGGATATCTGTGAGAGTGACATACATGTACTGGTGGGCATGCAGACTAAGTGTCAAAGACGTATTATCTTGCTTGCTGGTGATGGTTATGTCAGTGCTCGAATCTCGGCTGGGTGTAATAAGGTTTCTTCACCTCCCCAGCCCCTAAATTGATTATCACTCCCTTTACACACAAAGGCGGGGGCATTTCCTGTTATTTTTATCTCCATATCAAAATATGGTGGAATGTACGATTAGTAAGAGCCTAAATAAAAGTATTACTAGCCAGGGTTACACGAATACACTGAATGGCGCTGTGTCGCCTAAATAAGGCCAAATGTGTATTAAAAAAGCTTCTGAATACTTTATATTATCAAATATGTCCATAGTTATACCCAACTGAACTAATATTTTAAATCTCTAAACAAATATATCATAACTTACAAACTATGAGTAACTTAACCTAATATTACTCACTAGCACCTAGATATTTACTAAATGAATATCAGGACGAAAC
The DNA here is from genome assembly GCA_902151455.1 of Timema bartmani. NCBI lineage: Eukaryota > Metazoa > Arthropoda > Insecta > Phasmatodea > Timematidae > Timema > Timema bartmani. The sequence goes on along the minus strand of CABFWB010000384.1, from coordinate 50,084 downwards.
AGTATACATATGGTAAATATCTTACTTATTATTACATGAAGATTATATTTATTAATAAGTTGATTTATTGAGACACGGGATTGTGATTAGTGTTCTAAGAATATCTATTGCCTTTACATCATTTATGCTAAAAACCTCATTTGTTTTCCTGTCACACATCTGTTTCATTTGGCTGCAGAGAGAAGCAAGTGTACCCCCCAAATAGCCTCACATTGTTCCCATCTGAGCCCACCAAACTCCAGGAAGGTGGCATCATTAGCAAGTCAGCTCTAGACGATTGATTTCTCCTTTAAAAGCAATCTTATCAATGGCTAAACTTTCACTTAAAAAAATAAACGTAACCCAGTGGATTGGGGGTGGGGGAATATTTTTAACGGCCATTTATTTTAACACGGTTCGAGTTGTGTTTTTTATGCCAGGGCAATAAACAACTACCAAAAGAACATATTGTTTCTGTGACCGGCATTTCTTCTTGGGCTGGGTTTTGCATAAAGAGATAGTGATGGCCGAAATAACTTATATTGGTTCAAGAAATAGTTAATCCTGTTAACATTTATTCACAGAATCCTCTGACAGCCGTGTTCATTAAGTAGTTAATCCTGGTAACATTTATTCATAGAATTCTCTGACTCCCACGTTTAATAAAATACGATAGAGGACTAAAAGTATTGAACTTTACAAAAGCAACTCACTATAATATACCAAAAGATTAAAACAACATTGAAACACAAATAAAACTTGAACTACTTTTTGTTTTGTAAATTTCACGCAATAATTAATCGTAAGATACTGCGAATGGTGCACTAAAATTTCAAATGTAGAAAGACTCAACACTATCAAACAATTATTTTAATTTGTTATTTAAGATGAAAAAAATTCACTAGTTTGCTCTAAAAGCACGAGTAAAGGTCAGCGTTTAACGTTGAGTGAACATTGAAATGTGGTGTAGCTATTAATCTACAAGGAATAGAATGGTAAATGGCATAGAGGGAGCTTAACTAATTTAAATTGGATGTATTGACTGGTGTTGGGGTCGACCACTCATGAAGTGAAAGTGGGTGACCACTGCACCCTCATGCCCTGGGGGCTTAGGGGTGAGTGGGTGTTGAAAGGGTGAGAAGGGGTGAGCGTGTACCCACCTCCCCCATAAGCGTGACGTAATGCGCGCGCATTAAGGTTCGTGACTCAAGGGAGACTTATTGTCAGCACAATTAGGCACGTCACGCAGTCAAAACACTGTCCGATCAGGAGGTCCTGAATGCTAATAGAAAGATCGAAGTGTCCGAGAAAGAAAACTTTTTTATTAAATAGTTTAAATAAATTAACGGCTAGTACTATATTTTTCGATCAAAAGGACTGGGTTTTGATCCCAAACTAGCATCTAGTGGTTGTTTTTCTCTCTTTAGAAGATTATGGGGTTGATCCTTAAGGAACCACCATAATCATCTAGGGGTGTGGTTTTTAAGGGATAGGAATCTTACCGGGTTTTTAGGTAAGAATTATGGGCAGCTTAGACCACCCAACTCAAAAACACAGAATAAGATAATTGGCTTATTATATGCATCAGCATTTTCCTAGAAATGAGATATACAATTTAATGGGTGTAGAAACAACACGCTTAATATCCAGTTAGAATTAAACCCTAACCTTTTAAATAAGATTAAATAATACTAAACACTACACTACATCAACCGTTATGAGATCCATAATTCATAAGATATTTTTTGTTTTGCTCTGCGTCTTACTACTTATCCGTGCTCAAGGCCGTAGCCAGCCAATAATTTTAGGGGGGGGGGGGTTTGGTGGGCACATCCCCCAATTGCTGGAAGCTAGAAAAAAATTCTAAATGATAAACAGTTCTAGAAGCTCTCTGAAGTGGGTTTTTTCATGGTAAAATAACTCACTAACTGCCGAAGGCTAGGAAAATTTCTAAATATTAAACACTTTTTGAATCTCTCTGAAGTTTTTTTTTATGGTAAAATAACCCCCAAAATGCCGAAGGCTAGGAAAATTTCTAAATATTTAACACCTCTAGAATCTCTCCGAAGTACTTTTTATGGTAACACAGCCCCCTAATTTGTATTTGTATCTTAATTTTGATATTGTTTGAACCATAAATAAAGCCATATATATTTTGTTCATAAAATTTCGCGGGGGGTTTGAACCCCCAAAACCCCTCCCTGGCTACGGCCTTGTCCCGTGCTAAATACTAATTGGGTAGGGATAAGGAAGGTATAATTTAGAGGAAACGTACCTTCATTTGTGTTAAGGTAAAGTGGGAAACCGTTTAGAAAAAATATCCTCGAAACACCCGGTCAGGGTTCGATCCCCAATCTTTTCATCATCGAAAAACCAGACTATAGTTAAAGTTGACATTTAGTCCACGTGTTAATTATTGTAGTTTACAGATACACAAAATTTAATTTTTGTTTCATAAGCATATCTAAAGTAAGACACTAGAATAGTGGATTTAATTTTTGTTAAATAATGTAATCATCGATGGTAAAATCAAAAGCATCAACACCATGGAACTAACTAAATCAATTGCTTTCCCTGATAAACGTTTAGATTCTAAACAATCATCAGGTATTAATTAAGAGTCTGGAATCTAAACAACTATTGATCTTTTCTTGCCTAGTGTGACTATCAAAATATCTTCATAAAATTATACTCAGTTAACTTTAAAAACTGAGCCCTTAACTCTAAAGGTGTACGGCATCATTTTAAAATATTATTTCTTCTAGTTTATCGATCCTTTACTATCCCTTAAATATATTCCATCACAGTCTGTGAGGGGACTGAAGGCTTGTTGTAATCAACTATGACACTCTTTTGTTTACGGTTGGTTTGCCTTTCTGCAGCTACGATGATTTTTAAAATGATTGGTTGTTGATGTTTATAACACTCTTGTTTATTAACTTCCTACTTCACGCACCAACAACCTAAATGTTGAGGTCTATCCGAGGAAGAGAGAAGACCATATTTCCTTAATAATACCTCCAATTCCCTCAGAGGCTGTCGCTGAGTGTAGCCAAGGAAGGTAGAAGACCATATTTCCTCCATAATACATGCAGTTCCTCAGAGGCTGTCGCTGAGTGTAGCCAAGGAAGAGAGAAGACAATATTTCTTCAATAAGATCTGCAGTTCCCTCAGAGGCTGTCGCTGAGTGTAGCCGAAGAAGATAGAAAACAATATTTTGTTACTAAGAACTGCAGTTCCCTAAGTGACAATCCCAAATTCTAGCGAGTACTATCACTAGAGCGTGATGAAGAAAACTCGTGGTCAGTGGCAACACGACAGCCGTCAGATAAAACAGGTCATTTTATTACACGTCAACCGCGAGTTAGAGTAATTATGACAAAACAGAGTGTCCCAAGTTCCAATGCGTTCGGAGCGGCCATGTTAATGGAGATTTCTTTTCTACAATCGATACGTTTATCTGGAGCATTGGGACCTCAGACAGAAACCTTCAACATAAAACTAAAACACTGTGCAGGCCATTAAGAATCTTGGCCAAATGTAAATAATCTGTTTTCTTCTAAATGGTTTCCCACTCTCACTCTATGCTAATTCGGATGAGTTTCCTCTAAATTCTACTTTTTTGTAATTAATACTTAGTGCCCCCCCAAAAAAAATTCAGCCAGGTTTTTAGGGTACGATTTAACGTTAGCAAATTATTTTCAACCTTATTTAAAATAATTTGTTACTTAAAATAAAATGAGGAAAATTAGCGTTGCAAAAAATTTGGAATTTTGCTAGCTACATGCAAAATAACATAAAATGCAAACAAACCTCTTCGAATTAAAAAAATACTGAAAATATAGTTTTCTAAAAAAATATTTGGTTTCAGCAATATTTTCTATTTTAAAGGTTGGGATGTTAAATGTTATTATTATAAGCAGTTTTATGCTATAGTAATGTACTTTGTCAGTTTTTAAAATCAATATTAAATTAATTACTAAGCCAATTAAATATGATTAGGATACTCATCTTCTTAGGCACCACTTGGGTTTGAATGAGAGTATTTTAGATTTGTATTATAATCTAAATTAAGACTAGGACAGGCACAACATCCAGTCCCCAGCTTAATTCATCACCGTGAAAGAATAGACACGCTACCGACTGATGAGCTAAGGTGTCGAATAATCAACTAATAAAATAAAAATGTTTTATTTAAGTATTTTACATCATTTTATAAAAGATTTGCTTTTTACGTAAAGAAATATATTGCGTTTTGATACAAATGTACTCTGAACCTGTAAATGACAACTCTAGTAGACAAGACAAATCGCGCTACCTTCTGCTATGAAAAATCTAAAAATAGGGGTGAACAAAAGCAGCAGAGAACATATTTCAAGATAAATCTGAAGTTTCACCTTTCGGAGACAGGTGTGATTATAGATATATTAGAATGAGCTAATATGCATTCAATCCGAATATTGTCGGTACAGTATTGAGGCCCGCGCGCAACAAGAGAGAAACTTTGGCACCTGAACATAAAGAGATTGAAGACCCCTGATCTAATCTATGCCCTCCTAGAGCAGTGGTTCCCAGAATGGTGCCATGTCTCCCCTTTGAACATTCAACCAATTCCTTTTAAGAACCCATCTAAGGATAACACATAACTTAGGTTGGTAACAGCTACAACCAAACATCGCCTCGTAGTGAGGCAGCCGAGAGTACTCATACCGTAAGACATCAGTTGAAATGATAGCAGTAAAACATTTATACCATATTTTACAAAATAAAACTAGAATTAAAAACAGTTCTTTAAGAATGGAAAAAAAACTATTTCACTGATACCCGATTCGTTGGCTGAATGGTCTGAGGCGTCACTCTCTCAATAGACTAGACTGGCGATGACAGGGAGATCGGGGATTGAATCCCGGCTGGGTGTACCGAGGGCTGTTTTTACTAAATGTTTTTCCACTCTACCTTCACACAAATTCGGTTACACTTCCTCTTAAATTCAACCTTCCTTATCCCAGAGAACATTAGCGTATTTAGTATATCTGCGTATATCCCTAATAGGTAGTAAGATGCGGTGCTGGAAACAAGTAGTTAGCTAACGAGCTAGTTTTTTGTTGAGCTAGACTGCCGAGGACGGGGAGGTCGAGATTCGAATCTCGCTCGGCTGAACTAGNCCGGTCCTGGAGCTACTCTCGCAGTAGAATAGACTGCAGATGAAGGGGAGATAAAGGTTCAAGTCTCGGTCTAGTGTACCAAGGATAATTTTTCAAAAAAAAAAAATGTTTTTTCACACTCTCTCTCTCTCTCTTTCCACGCAACTGTGGGTTCACTTCCTTTATATTCAACCTCCCCAATTTCTAGCCCATTAGCGTAATTACTAATTAGTACTTGAGCGTATAAACCGAACGGGTAATAAGACGCGGTACTAAGTATTATTAATTATTGTGATGTCAAGAGAATAATGCAGAAATCAATTCAATGTTCAAACTAACATTGTTTCCCGTCCTTTTTACTTTCTCTCGACACCTTGGAGGAGATGGAGGAGATGTATTGTGATCGCCCAAAAAAATAGAACTCAAAATTTTGATAAATGTCGACGTTTTATGACCCCTTGAAACAAAAACACAAAATTTCACGATTCCGTCCGTTCGTCTGTACCTTGGGCTACACCCAAAACTATTTTACAGATTTGGCTAAAACTTGGTATCTGGGGTGTTCATAAGATCCCCGGTGTTCATAAGATCCCCCCGAGGTGTTTTTGAAATTAAATATCTAACCCTAAATTTAAGGGTAGTTTAACTAAGGGTTCTAAGGATTTTGATTCAACTTTTTTTATCTAAGCACTGTTCAAGGCCGTAGTTGGGGTTTTTTGGGGGGTTCAAACCCCCCAAAATTGTATGAACAAAATACATATGGCTTTATTTATGGTTAAAACAATATCAAAATTAAGGTACTAGTACAAATTTGGGGGGGGGAGGGGGAATGTTACCATAAAAAGAACTTCAGAGAGCTTCTAGAGGTGTTTAATATTCAGAATTTTTTCTAACCATTAGCAGTTATGGTGTTATGTTGCCATAAAAAAAACTTCAGATAGCTTCTAGAGATTTTAATATTTATATTTTTTTTCTATACTCCAGCAATTTGGGAGTGTGCCCACCAAACTCCCCCTGAAATTATTGGCTGGCTACGGCCTTGGCACTGTTTATCATTATAAACAAGATGGCAACCCTCACTTTCTCATGAAAATGACTTTGAGGGTACTTTATATGGGGGATCTTTTTCCATTTTCGTCATTTCTCCGCAACTATTTGAGGTGGAAAATAACTTTGTAAATTTGTAGTACTATTAAAGATACATCTCTTATTTGAAATATATATTTCATAAACCCAATAGTTTCTTAGCTATAGTCAAAATATATATATATGAGCCTACACGAAAGGTCTTTAACATTTTTCAACTTCATTATCACCAATAGCCTTTATCAATTTCATTTAAAACATATCACCCAATTCGGTGGCCGCATAGTCTAATGCACTAATCTCGCATTAGACTAGACTGCCTAATACGGGGAGATCGGGGTTCGATCTCGGTCGGGTGTATTGAGGGGGGTTTACCCTAAACTGTTTTCCACTCTCCCTTCACACAAATGCTGTTACACTTCCTCTTAAATTTGACCTTCCTAATCCCTAACACATTAGTGCAATTAGTAAAAAGTCGTGTAACCTGAACATGTTGTAAGATGTGGTGCTAAAAATAACTAAAACATTTCATTTATTGACGTGATTTTTGTAGTCTTGTTATGTCACATCCCACAGTAGTGTATTGTATGAAATATTTCTATCGGTTTTAGAGGTTTTTTTTCAGTTGTCCACGACATGAAAAACTAAAACGAAATAGAAAAAAAAACACCTGATGTTCTCTATGTGAACAGCAGAATCAGACTGGCCCTCAATTCTTGTTGTCAATAATGTTTGCAAACACGTCCAAAAGCGCAAACTGTTTCTTGTAGCCCATTTGAAAAGGAGGACAAGAAACATTGTTTCCTCTTTGAAAAACGTAAAGGAAACACGAAAACCTATTTCAAACCGTCTGCAAACATTTCTAAAATAAGAGCCACATCATTTGCATATGTTTGTAAGCAAAATTTCCGGAAAATGTTTCCAAATGCATGCTGGACCTAAGAGCTATCTTGTCACATGGGAGTTTCTTATGTGAGTATATAAAAGTAATTCAATATAAACTTTATTTTTACATTTACAAACAAGAAAGTTAGATAAGTAAACACGTGTATTATTACTAAATCAATTTTTTTAATTATTTTTGCAGTAAAGGCCTATCAGTTCTCGTAAACAAGACTTCACAGCAAATCATTACATATTAGATTTTCTTTTCGATGCTTTACTGGTGTCCATCCTAGCAGTCAAATTGTGTCATGTGATGATTGCAAAAATGTATGGATAGCTCTTTCCGATACTTCCCCGGTTTGTTTTTAGCACCGCGTCTTACTACCCGTTCGGGTTATACGCTTTCCTCCGATATTGCGGCTCCTAAAATACGTCTGGTCTAGATTATCTACATTATACCCGCTCATTCCCATGGGTGGTGTTTACGTATTTAAATAAACAGAGTAGCTTTTATTAAAAATTGATGGCAGCTACCAGGAAATAATCATAAAATTAGCTACTATGAAACATATTATGCATATTCCCTCCATCATTATTTGTATTCTTGCTTTGAAAATAGTTAATGCAAACAAGAAAAGTAAACCCTTCAGAAAATAATAAATGCAAACAAGAAAAGTAAACCCTTCAGAAAATAATAAATGCAAACAAGAAAAGTAAACCCTTCAGAAAATAATAAATGCAAACAAGAAAAGTAAACCCTTCAGAAAATAGTTAATGCAAACAAGAAAAGTAAACCCTTCAGAAAATAATAAATGCAAACAAGAAAAGTAAACCCTTCAGAAAATAGTTAATGCAAACAAGAAAAGTAAACCCTTCAGAAAATAATAAATGCAAACAAGAAAAGTAAATCCTTCAGAAAATAATTAATGCAAACAAGAAAAGTAAACCCTTCAGAAAATAGTTAATGCAAACAAGAAAAGTAAACCCTTCAAAAAATAATTAATGCAAACAAGAAAAGTAAACCCTTCAAAAAATAATTAATGCAAACAAGAAAAGTAAACTCTTCAGAAAATTGTTTATGTATGGAAAAAAAGGAATAGTGATCTTCCGGGGTCCGGAGACTCAACTCGAGCCTTGAGACGGATCTACGGCGGGACATACCTCTCCGCGTCAAAAAATAATATTGTCACACTCGTCTGGACAATAGATAACCGGCCTCGGACGAAGCTTGCGGCAATCAGGACCCGTGAAACCCGTGGTCGACCTACGGATGGGGCCTATCGCAACCGGGGGTGCTGCCCAACCCCTGTTAGGGACACGGCCGACTGCGGCTAAGACCCGAGGACTAAACGACCCATCAATAGAGGACCAACTAGAGCTTGAACTTCTCGACAGGACTAAGACTAGGATCCCCCGTGTTTAAGGGCAGAAGGAAACTTAGATCACCGAGATTGTTATACAATACTGTGCTCTTCATACTCTACTTAAATAAAGTAAGGGCTTTGGCCGGTTATCGCGTGTCTTTTATCTGTTCCTCCGGGGTCTTCCACCCTCCAGCCGATAAAAGTCTAAAAGGCTGGGAGGGGGAGGGTCTGGGATCTCAGTCGGCGAGAGGCACAAACAATTAAAAATTAAAATTTGAGTTTATATTTTGAAACAAGCCAACGTATATTTTAAAACTTATCAATAATACTCGTTTAATAAAAACTAATTCTCCAAAAATAATTTTAAAAAAAGATCATTTGTTTAGTTCTGTTTGAAATACAAGGGAATCACTGCTATTTTTTTTAAAATATAAGACGACTTGTATCTCTTCTGTGCGTGCGCTAGTAATCAAACATCAATAAAAAATATCCTGGCTACTATCAACTTACCACCAAGTTTTCCTGGTAGTGTATTAATATATTGTTGTAATAATTAGTCAGCTATAGTAAAAGTAGATCCAGTCACATTATAATAAATAAAGGAACAACATCTACCTAATTGAAACCAAGGCCTGAAGATGAGGAACACCTTGCATTGAAACATGTCATCCAAACATATATGGCAGCCAACGCAGTCGCTAAATCAAAGGAGTTATAGACTACAGTAGGGCCAATACAATTAAGAGATTAGTCTATTCACATCATTCAACTCTTTAAATTTTAACTTTTCATTGCAACAAATTAATTAATAGTGTATTTACTACCAAATATTATTCTAATTTATTTCTGCATAATTTAAACTTTATAAAATAAATTATACAATCATATTCACCTCTTGAAATGATTTTATTGATCCTTTATTGATCTTTTATAATAAATTTCAAGGAATTTAATAGTAAAAAAAGCAAACAATAACTTTTATCCTGTTGTACATAATAATTGTTAATTAAAATATATAATCTCAAATTAATGTATTTTTATCATAATCTATCAAATTACAATGTGTGTATTTTAACTAACAAAGGCTATTCATATTGAACCTAATTGTACGTTTCATACTTTCAACTATCATTTGTTATGTATGTATGTATGTATGTATGTATGTATGTATGTATGTATGTATGTATGTATGTATGTATGTATGTATGTATGTACTCGTGTTTTTTGACTACTTGTTTAGCTAAATTAAAACTCACTAGGCCATAACTGAATTTTACTTTTACTATATAATTGACTAATTTCTCACATTATATTGTTAAATCTCTCCTTACTAAAATTTAAATATGTTCATTTTATATATACATATATATATATAGAGAGAGAGAGAGAAAGAGATTGTTTCACTAATAGTCACTATAATGGTTGGCCGTTCACATGGAATTTTAGTACTAAACGAAATAATGTTTAAAGAAATATATAGTTGCACCCAGTGAAAGGCTATATAAGTATTTTTATCCAAAAGGTATCCAAGTTAAAAGCAACAGGTTCTACCATCTTCTATGTCCTCGCCACGAGCCGCACAGCGCTCAATCTAGGCGTGGGTAGTCAGTCAACTGATAAATAGAGAGAGGCGTAGTTAATCGGATGTGATTGCTCTCTGACATTTTAGACGCACTGGTCAAATTTGCCCTTACGCTTTTGAAACATCAAAGTGTGCGAGAAGTATATTGTAAATATTCTGCGAAGACCTGACCTAACACATATGAGATCATGTTTGGTTCATTACCACCTCTCGATAGTTTAAAAATAGGCTCCCATACCAGCGCAATGTAGTGCTCGCCTTGTGACCACGCCTCGTATCAGTGCGTCGTTAAATTCACTGAGGTGACTGATTTTCGTCACAATCTCCCGGTATAGATTGAATACGCCCTCACTTTTGATCAGTGCCGTGTCATGATGACTGTATTGCCTGAGTAAGCAGTGCTAGCTTAAACTATACTTGTAATATGTTATCTTCACCCAGCAAATATGATCATTAATACATTTCCCATGTGAGAAACGTAAAGTACGTCCAGCGTAGGATTGTAGGCAACTGACAGCTAACATCAGATTTTTGTATCAAACATTGGTTGAGAGTCGCTAATGTAGAGATAATTATTATTTTCTTAGTAATACTATATTATCAATCAAAAGTCTTAATAAACGTTTTAATCAAATTTTCTTGATGATTACTGTATAACTAGATTGTTCGTGACTTGTTAAAAACCCGCCTCGGTGGCTTAGTTGGCTAACGCGCTAGTCGTGTTGAGCTCGACCGCCGAGGACGGGGAGATCGAGGTTCGAATCTCGGTCGGGTGAACTGGAGGGGGTTTTTCCTAAATGGTTTTACACTCTTCCTTCACGCAAATGCGGGTTCACTTCCTCTAAATTCAACCCTCTCAATTCCTAATCCATTAGCATAATTAGTACTTAAGCGTATAACCCGAACGGGTAGTAAGACGCGGTGATAAATAATAAATAAATAAAAACTTGTTAAAAGAACAAAAAATATGATTAAAACTATCATGTTCTATATTCTTGGTTGTGGTAACAAGTGGTATTATAGAGATAGTATGAAATAATCCATTAAAAAGTTATCATATTCACACCTGTATCTTCTTATAAACACCAAAATAAATATATATTTTATAGCTTAGAGAAAGATCCTTACAAAATACTAGTTTCAAAATAAAAGTTTTTATTTAAAAACACATGTGCTTGAACACAACTGAACTCGGTTCGTATGACAATATCAACCCCCCCCCCTTATTTCACCTGGTTCACCATCTTAATCTATTAAGAGAAGGCAGACTTTTATAGCCCTCGTTTGTAAAACATTTTTAAATTAACTACAGATGCCACACCGACAAAAAAGAAACATTCAAACGGCTTCATAAGTTCGTATTAAAATGATGTAAAAACGCTTAAAATAAATGAATAATCAAAAATTGTTTGTAGTGAAAGTTTTGACTGCCAAAAGTAACAGCAGCTCAACGCATGGTCTTACACCTCATTTGGTTTGGCGAATAGATACACGAGAAAAAAGATGGTAGCTTTTGATAACTTTCCGCAAAGCCGCACTCTCGTGGTTCTATTTTAGTTAATAAACTAAAGTGGATCAACAAAAATAGAATGAAAATGACCGTGTGAACCTATATTTCAGTTTCTGTTGATCAACTTTAGTTAATTCCACAAAATATTGACCTAGTCAAACGTTGGTCGTTCAAGTGGTGAGTCATCATTGGCTTTCAGTCAAGTTGAAACGTGTTTGAGCCGTGTGAACTATCGCCAGTCGACTTGAATCATTCGATATCGACGCGTTATTGCTGTTTGGTGCTTGCGTAAATTTTATAATAAAATGTCTCAGAAGTGGTCTGAAAGTAAGATTTCAAACTAGATACTTATTAAAATGAGGATGCGCGGGAAAGTGCCTTCTACATCCTTCGCAGTAAGTTTTCTCAGAAGTTTTTCTGAAACTCCTACTTTATTTCTTCTAAAAATCCAATTCCTAACATAAAAACAGCGTTTTTTATGCTTTTTGTCATATTCCAATAAAAATGTTCTTAGTTCTCCGGTCAATAACGCACAAATAGTTACTATAAGCGCACTAACAACTTCATTTGGTGACATTTTATTTGTAACTCTCTAACACGATTGATGTTGAAACGTGTGAACAAATGGTTTAGACTATTTTAGTGGACTAACTGAAATTTATTAAATTAAATCGAACCGTGAGATGGCGGTTTTACCCCCACTCCTAAGCTGGGCACATGGGAACCAAGTGGGCCGGGGGGGGGGNNGGGGGGGGGGGGAGAATAATCCACAGGTACAGTTTTTAACAAGCTCTGCTTACCCTGGGAAAGTTCTACAACACGGCACTGCTTTTTATAGCTTAGTTTAGACGTAAAGAATAGGCCCAAGTTTCATATGAAGATATTTAAATCTGACATACATAAACATCTACTAGATCTACGTTCACATAAATCCATACATCATGTCACGTGATCTGCAGTTGTCACACTTGATAGATATTACTGATAACTTTAAAATAACACTAACTGTTTACCGTTTACGTCAAATGTATCGTGTAGAATTGTCACTTGAGTATAGATCGCTTGTGAAACTGTGAGGTGCATGGTTCGGCTCTGATATATTGAACGAATAGCTAAACGATTACTATTATCGTGTTTATTAAAGATAAACTAACTAGTATATCGGTCGTCATTGTGACGGAGGGTTGAGATTCGGCGGTCATCCGGTTGCCTTGAAGTGTCCTAGTCTTTGAAATCCTACACCACATTCTAAATTTTAGTATAATTCGATAAATCCTCTAGTTTGGTGTCACAAATCAACATTTTGTCCACGTGCTCACGGCAAGTGTGTTCAGACAACTCTCTATAATCCTAACAAACTCCCAAACAAGTGTGCACAGCCAACTGTCTAGAGCTCTGCTCTAGTACACGCCAACTTGGAAGATTCCTCCGATTACGGCATAGAGCACTAAGTCAAAGTACATCTGGGCAACAACCCAGACACACGTGATAGCTATCACAGCGGCTCACAAGGATATATCTCTGCCATCGATTATTCCAGAAACTTACGTGAGTGCGTGCCGAATGTAGTGGATGCGGCTCCTGTTTCAGACATATGACACCACTTGCAGTCAACTGGTGGACAGTGATCATTCACAATAGATACAAATCAAGCTAAGAATAATGTCACTAAGTTGAGAGCATCACACAACTAACAAGAGATTAAAATGCTATCAGCTTAGACCACAAAAATAAGTTTTTAAACAGCCTTTTTCTATGAAAATTGAACTGTAAATAATGATAGTGTAGTCTTTTGGTTAATGTTGACTGTATGTCCCTCAGTATATTTCTACGTTTTTCTTTACTTGCGGCTACAGCGGAAACAATTTTGATGGAATTAGCTCTAAATATATATTTAGATGTTGTTATGATCATACCTAGAGGCAAAATCGTGATTTTGTTTCAAGCTCCAAAACTAATTACTATTTTTTTTAATTTAATTTTTTAATGCCTCTAAAGATTTTATTTAAATTGGATGTCTGGAAAGTATTTTTCATTACAAGCAACATTATTTAAAATTGTATTTTTATATGCTTTAAGCTAACTAACTATATGAGAAACTATGTACGATTTTGTCGTACTATTTATGTAAATGTCCACACGAGGGTTTTTGACGAATTAATCAAACGAGTAGGGATAAGGGGGTGGCTTTGAATAAACACACCCACATCAGAGGAAAACTACCCTCTATGTACCTGACGGAATCCCAGCCCCAACCTTCTCATCAACAACGAGTTTTACAACTTGGACCACTTGGCAACACTGTGTGGGCTGGTTTAAAATAATAGAAAAATGTTAACTCCAAGTTTGTTGATACACGCCATTGCACTACATCTTACTACCCGACCGGACTATTTGCATGTTTACACTAATGGGGTAGGGATGAGGAAGATAGAAGTTTAGAGGAAATGTTCCGGCATTTTCGTGTAGGTATAGTGGTTGAATAATTCAAAGAAACAACACTCCGTACACCAGGACAGACATTTGAACCCTGACCTCCCTATAACCGGCAAACCAGACTAGACTAGATTTACGCGTAGGCCCACGTGACTCCACCAATATTGGTATAGGTTATTTCAAAACAATATATAATTACTAGATGTTTTCCCTAACAAAATGAAAGCCAATGTTTTCCAAACCCCCAGCTTACATCCAGCTGGGATTTGAACCCTACTCTTGTCGTTACTCGCAGTATTCATTGTTATAGAAACTTATTTGACCATTTTTTTTAGCAGCGCGTCTTACTACCCGTTTGGGCTGTACAAACAAGTAGGCCTATTAATTACTCCAATGTGTTAGGGAGATAAAAGGTTTAATTTTAAGGAAGTGTTTACGCATTTGCTTGGAGGTAGAGTTGAAAATAATTAGGGGAAAGCTGCCTTCAGTAGACCCAGATGGGGGTTCGAGCCTTAATATCACTGTCAACGTCAGTCCAGTCTATTGTAAGAGTGACGCCTTAGTATAGAGCAGCGGTTCTCAAACTGGGGTACGCAGGCAACTTTCAGGGGGTACGCGAGCAGCTCTGAAAGGAAAATTGGCAAAATGACAAAAGAGCCAACCAAACGTGGCGGAAAATAATTTTCGAGGTGACACATGGAAACTTTCCTCTTTGATTACTTGACAAACTTGTTCAGCAGTGTTACCAAATTGTTCACTTCCCTTCGAAGCATACTTAGTTTAAGCCTATATTTTTATGATATTAGAACTTGCTTTCTTAATATTTTTAAAGTATCGAATATAACAATAATTAGCCCTTTTCTTTTTTCCAAAGTAAACAAGCTAACCACAAATAATTGTTGAATAGTTCTTTATTTGCTGGACTGACAAAACCCCTACTTGTTGGCTGTTTACTTTAACTATTCATTTCCACCCCTATTTTTCCCCTATTTTCTCTTAGCTGACGGCCGATTTCCGAAAATTTGCAACCCTCCACTGGGCCTTCTACATTATCATTTGTTATCTTGCTTATTTTTAGTATAATTTGAACGTCTTTCATCAACAATCACAACTCGGTGACATACTCTTTCTTTCAGTGATATTTCTCAAGCTTTCAACGCAGTTCACGTGGTTTATTGATTAGCTCCAATCTATTTGTTTTTATGTATTCATGATAATGTTAGTCAAACATATAATTCGTATTAAAAGAGGAGCTCCTCTCTACGTTCTCTCATAATCTTCGTTTTGTTTTTTCAGAAAAGAAAGAACTTGAAGCTTTAATAGTTTCAATCTTTTATTGTCTTGATCAAGATGGATAAGTGGCTAATCGAACCAACCCAGCCTGTCAAAAGGGGAAGACTCAATTCGGAAAGTGAGGCTAATGGTGAAGATGTTTGTAAAGATGTTGTTGAACTAACGGAAGCTGAATCTTCTTTGCTTAGGCCTACTCATCTGAAGAAATCTCAGCTTTAGTTAGTAAAGTATGATCCTGAATACTTGTCTTCAGTATTTTCTTATGCAAAAAGTGAGGCAGAAGCTGCACCTCTATGTGTTATTTGTCATGAGACCCCTTCCAACAATTAAATGAAGCCATATTTACTAAAAAGACATTTTCATACGAAACATTGGAAACTGAAAAGCAATCCACTTGTTTTTTAAGTGAAAGGAAGATGAGATAATAATTATTTAGTAAACAAAAAGTCACCTTATTTTCTTCTCTAAATTTACAGGGATTTGAAGCTTCATTCAAAATTAGTTTAGTAATAGGAAGGGTTTGAAAACCCCATACTGTAGCCGGGTCATATTTACTGCCTACCACCAAAGATATGGTGTCAAGTGTTGTTGCTGAAAAACAAGCAAACCAGATGGATGTTATTCCTTAGCCCAACGTAAATGTGTATCGCAGGATTTCAAGTATGGCTAATGATTTGGAGGAGCAATTAATCATTAAACTGAAGTCCACAAAATACTTTGCTGTACAGCTGGACGAGAGTACTTATTGCACGAATACAGCGCAGTTGTAAGCATTTTTTTTTAGATATATTGATTAATTTTCCTCTGTGGCAGATTACATTTTGTTCTGCAACAAGCTCCCAAATCATGCAATGACACAGGAGATATCTGACACTCTTGAGGGCTTTGTAGCTCAATATGGTGTAGACCGGGAAAAATGCATTGGAATTTGCACTGAAAGTGCACGAGCTATGATTGGCAAGCCTAGTGATGTGGTTTCTCAAATCAAGAAGACCACTACACAGGCAAATTTGTTCATTGTAGTCTTCACAGGGAGACTCTAGTTGCCAGGAAATGTCCAAATTATATGAAAATAGTATTGACAGAATCAGTGAAGACAGTTAATTTCATAAAATCCAAAGTAGGCAAATACAGATTATTTGCAATATTATGTGAAGAAATGGGAAGTGGATATTGTCATCTTCCCTTCCGAGGTAGGGTGGTATTCCAAATAAAATTGTCTTGCTCGTTTTTATAAAATGAGACGAAAAGTTAAGGTTTTCCTCTCTGACTGCAAGTGTGAGTTTATTGATGGATTTACATAATAAGAGTAGCTGTGCACGCCATCTTTCAAGGCTGACATGCTCCAGCGACTGAATGATCTTAATAAAGGTCTGCAGGGCAAACACACAACATCCTTCATTGTTTATAACAAAATAAAATATTTAAAAAAAGAAACTTCAATTTGCAACTAAAGACGTTCGTTGTGAAGAAACATCTGTCATTATTTCCGTCCTTAGAAGATTTATTGGATGAAAATGAACTTGACCTTCATGGTTCTGTTGGCAACGACATAAGAGAGTATTGTTTGGGTTTGATTGCAAATTGTGTCAAATATTTTCTTGATAATTTAGACAGTGACTTCTGGATGTGAGACCCTTTATATGCAGTGGAAGACTCCAGTTTACAAGACTTCTTTTCACCTAAAGAAAAGAAAGAATTTATTCAACTGTTCTGTGATGAAACCCTCAAATCCAGTTTCAATAAAACATTTTGGCAGTTTTTTTTTGTTGCAAGGACTGAACGAGTTTCCTTGTATCGCCGGCTGTGTTATCAAGTTTATGATGCCTTTCTCAACAACATATTATCTACGTTGGAGTGATTTTTCATCCATGGTGTACCCAAGAAATAAGAACCACAATAAGCCAAATTTGGATCCGGATCTTTGCTTTAAAATTTCGAATGGACAACCTGACAAAAAGGTGAGTAGAACCATGCAGGCACACCCCTATCAATGAAAAACTTGAGAGAGGATTCATAATATCTCAGCTCTAGAATTAGGATTAGAAATTTTCATTTGAAAAGATTGTGTTCGGATCAGGTGGTCATATTTTATTCAAGCCTGTGATTTGGCGAAATTTTATCTTGGGGTTACATTAGACTTTTGTCATAGCCAAGGGGTACGATCTAAAGAAGAGTTTGAGAACCACTGCCTTAGAGCATTCGACCACTGCAGTAGGTTGGCAAGTTTATTAAATGTTCTTACTAAAGCCTAATAAAATTCAAAAACAATATATAAAAACTTTTAAATAACAATAGAAATAACCTACTTCAATGGCCACATGGTCTAAGGCATTACTCTCCTAATATACTACTGGGCCTACACATGAGCACACCTGCAAGACTCGCAATGCACACCGTGCAAACATATCCAGCTCCTCGTGATTTTCAACGTACCGTGCACAGCACGGCGTGCAATGCACGTTATTAACCACACACGGATATAATTTCATCGCAGGCTGCACGCACGTTCGTGCATTGCTGACGTGCAGGGCACGTACGTGAAATGGGCCGCTTTAAGGGTCGCCCGACGGAGGGAAGAATAGAGAGCCCGCTCCAGGCTGACGTAAGTCGGGTGGCCTACCTGGGCCTACACGAGCCATCACCCACCTTAAAGTTATAAACTGGATGTCTGTTTGGAGAAGGAGGTTAAAAACAGAGTCTCTGAAATATATTAATTCAACAATTTTCCTACAGGTCGGTTTCTGTAGAAAAATCGGGAAAATGTCCACTTTTTTCATTCTATTAGTCCAGCACATGTCTGCCAGGGGCTGGGCTAGGTAAGGTAGAGTCTGCCATTTGTTGTTAGAAATATTTGATCGTACATGTCTGCCAGGGGTTAGGCTAGGTAAGATATAGTCTGCCATTTGTTGTTAGAAATATTTGATCGTACATGTCTGCCAGGGGTTAGGCTAGGTAAGATAGAGTCTGCCATTTGTTGTTAGAAATATTTGATCGTACATGTCTGCCAGGGGTTAGGCTAGGTAAGATAGAGTCTGCCATTTGTTGTTAGAAATATTTGATCGTACATGTCTGCCAGGGGTTAGGCTAGGTAAGATAGAGTCTGCCATTTGTTGTTAGAAATATTTGATCGTACATGTCTGCCAGGGGTTAGGCTAGGTAAGATAGAGTCTGCCATTTGTTGTTAGAAATATTTGATCGTACATGTCTGCCAGGGGTTAGGCTAGGTAAGATAGAGTCTGCCATTTGTTGTTAGAAATATTTGATCGTACATGTCTGCCAGGGGTTAGGCTAGGTAAGATAGAGTCTGCCATTTGTTGTTAGAAATATTTGATCGTACATGTCTGCCAGGGGTTAGGCTAGGTAAGATAGAGTCTGCCATTTGTTGTTAGAAATATTTGATCGTACATGTCTGCCAGGGGCTGGGCTAGGTAAGGTAGAGTCCTCCATTTGTTGTTAGAAATCATTGGTTTCAATAGGAGCGATCATATATGGAAACGGGCCACGATCACTGTACATACGAGTTCTGACAACAAGCAGCAAGTAGTCTGTTGTTGATTCAATGTCAATCCCATTGCTGTTTTCTTATTCTAGGCAAGAGTTTAGATTTTACTAGCACCGAAGATTTTATAGATGATGGAGAAAGTCGAATTGTAGTTTGGGATACCTCGTATTGTCAACTCTTATTTAGAACCGGGAATGGGAAACCCGATTGCCAATAGCCCCAAGTACAAAATTGGCCATAAAAGTGTGTCATATTTCGAGTCTTGAATTAACCAGCTCTCACAGTAAAATAAGCATTTTACTGATGTCGTGTGCTGATTATAAATTGAAATTTTCTGTATATCATTGGAAACATTCCACTTTCTGAATGAGTTATTGGTGCAACACTGACATCCAATACTTCCTTCCACCTTCTTTACCAAAGCCTCGTTTCATCTTTGCCTTCAGTTTGAATCTAGACCAGAGATGGACTAACGGGACGTATTTACTGTGGAACGGGAAATTAGTCAAAATATTGGGATCGGGATCGAGAGTGAAAATGGGAAATTATAAAAATGACAATTTAGAAATAATCTTAGATCAACAGTTATATTTTGATCATTGTTCTTTATTTGCTCACAAGTCGTTGACCTTGAAGTTTACCATTCACAACCAAGCAAAGAAATTTCCACCCTTCTGTTTTTGGACAAGCGCGGGATTGAAGATGATTTGCTTTCTCTTCAATCTGGAACACTTGAAAATTTACCCGAATTCTTCAGTCACAAGTAAGTGAAGATCTATTCTGACTGACAACGATCTTCCAACTTTGAAACTAAGCATTTTGAAATTATTGTCCGTGTTTGGATCAATGTTGATGTTTTAATCAACGTTCTCTACGATGGGATTTATTAAGTCATAATACAGGTCTCGAATTGCTTATGTCAATTTGGAGATGGAATTAAGATGTGCATTGAGTTTAGATATTGAACCAATGTTTCTACAAATTGTCATACATAAGGACTGTCAAATTTGGCATTAAACTGTCTTACATTTTCAATTTGAACAGTTTTCCTCATTTGCACCTGAGGTTGTGGCTGAATAGTCAAAGTGTACATGTTTTTAATAAACTTGTTCAAACACTGGATGTTGTTTTAAATATTTGGTTAACTTAAGCAACCTAAATTCTCAATTTTTATATGTTGTGGTTAGGGATGTGGTATCGAAAGAAAAGTATCGATACTGTACTCATTTAAAGTATCGGAAGAAAAATATCGATACCGTAATAGTATCGAAAGTAAAGTCTCGATAGCAGTAAGTATCGCTATCGAAATTTTAGTCTGGAAAAAAAAATTTATAAAGTAATAATTTCAACTTTTGAATTATTATTGTATTTTAATATTTATTTAAACATTAAAAATTATAATGATTTAACCATATTATAGTATATTTAGATATTTCGCATCTATGTTATGTGTTATAACTTGGGAGGTATGATAGATAGTATTGTATGATAGATATTACAAAAGGTTACCATACCAGCCTTCAAAACGTCTATGAAAATGTAGCTGATGGAAATTATTTAATAGCTAAATATGATTACTAAAATATTTGTTCAATCTTGTGTACCCTTCTTTAACCATAGTATTTTTTATTTTCGCACCGCGTCTTACTACCCATTTGGTTTATACGCTTAAGTAGTAATTACGCTAGTGGATTAGGAATTGGGAAGGTTGAATTTAGAGGAGGTGAACACGCATTTGCGTGGAGGGAGAGTGGAAAACTATTTTAGGAACCCCCCCCCAGTTCACCCGACCTAGATTCGAACCTCGATCTCCCCGTCCTCGGCAGACTGGCTCTACACGAAACAAGCGCGTTAACCAACTAAGCCACCGAGGCGGGTTTTAACCATAGTAACATTCCAATGAGTGAAGATAACAAAAATGTTGTTTCTTTCGATACTGATCCAATACCAGAGTGTGAGTACTAATATCAGTAAAAGTATCAGGAAAAAAAATATCGAGTAAAAAAAATACTAGCATCGAAAGGAAAAATTTATATTAGTAAAGTATTGATACTTTTTCACATCCCTAGTTGTGGCGAATTTCACTTTTCACTCACCATACCTGTGGATATATTGAAAAATATGTTCCCCACCTCTATTTTAGAACAAGTCTATCTACAGACGATCACGTATGCCCAAATTTTTGTAGGAAGCCCCTTTTCAAAGGCCTTATTTCGTATCAGAATCTTACTACGTTTTGTTAAGAATAAAGGCCTTCCAAAATGGATTTCCTACTACCGTCCAGGAAGTTATTTTATACTACCAAAATATTACCAAACAGTTGGATTCTGGTAAGAAGCAAGGCCTTCTAGATCGGACTTGCTTCCAAGATCAAGGTATAGCAGATTATGTGCGTGTAAGTGTTTTATCCTCATTCCCCTCCTGTTTAGAAGCACTTGCTTCATTGCTTGAGTTAATGTTCAGTAATAAAATGCTTCTTATTTGGTCGGCAATTAAGTATCGATCATCGGTGTCCCAGTGTAAAAAGAACCTAATACTTCGGCTCACAACAGACTGTATTGCCAATGATAGGCCGGGACCGTGCGCACCGGGGGGATTAGGGGGGTACACCATGTGGAACTTATCATTGGTATCATTGGATAATCAAGCAAAGGGATCAGTCTTGTCTTGTCTGGTTTGTTGGGACTCAAATCTCAACCGGATATACTGAGGATGGTTTTCCCTTAACGGTTTCTTATTTTAACTTATCCGCGCAAATGCAAGTATATTTCTTCTAAATACTGCCTTCCTCATCCTAACCCTATTTTAGTAACTATACTGATATCACTGTATGGGTAGTGAGACGCGACGCACTTAAAACGTTTTAAATAAAGACACAGGTCCTCCCCCTCTTAGCAACCCTTTTTATCTTCCACTCTTTGGTTAAGGTGAGATGGAGGAAACGCGAATTAAGGGCAACATTTTTGCAGTTTTATAGTAAGAAATATTTTGGGTGGAAATAAATCAAATATTGCTTGAGTAAGTTAAGTGTAATTTCCTTCGAAAAATAATAATATATCAATAATTTTAAATTATATTATTATAATATTATAAGGAACGCACTTGGATGTTACATTTGCTTAAATTGATATTATGTATAACTCCTTTTGGTCAATTAAATCAAGATAAAAATAAGAAATTTTCAAATAGGCTATTATGTCATGTGCATCCTAGAATTGGATGATAACTTTTTTTTTCTTAATTTAAAAAGTTATCATCAAATCCCCACTATGTTCATGACAACTATTTAAGAACGGTTGAAATTACTATTGGTAGAAAATTAAAATTAATGTGTCTGGCGAAGAAATATTTTGTTTATTTTGCCCTCAAAAAGTTTACTGGCCTCAACTCACGTCCCTTTCAACCCACGTGTTGACCCTCGCAACACACGTAATAAAAAAAAAGTTCTTCCTGAGGCGCGTTCGACTTTCGATGTTTCCGCTCACGTGCCAACCTGATGCTAATATGGTGCTTGGACACCCCCTTCCCCAGCCCTCACATACTCCTTGTCACGGCAACTGAGTCAACAAAATAATCAACAGCCAGCCACACGCAACCCACTCGGTGTTGACTAGTCTAATAGATGACGCACAGGCTAAAAGAAGAATATCAAATGTGGTATCACACTGCAGATATGACTCGGCTATTATTCAAGGGGGATATTATTGATTCATCTATCTACTGGGAAGTTGTGTTGAACCTTGAAATAATCGGGGGAACAGGAGGTATAGTCAATATAGATTCAACTGACAACTGTTTGAAAGTGGTTAAATTAGTACGACCCTCACAGGTGGGAGCATGTGGAACAAACAAAATTCATGCTTGGTCTGGTTTGCAGGTAACGGAGAGGTGGAGGTTCGAATCTTGGCTGGGTGGATTAAGGTTGGTTTTTACCTAACTGCTATCCCAAACTCCGTACACTACCCCATCCATGTAGTTTTTTTATCTGCGTCTTAAGTGCCCGTTCTTCTTTGGTTCTCACTTCTTTGGTTGGCTGGCAGCGTTCCTAGGGCTGTATTATTATTTTTTTTTCACCGTGTCCTACTACCTGTTTAGGTTATACGCATATGTTCTAATTAAGCTAATGAGTCAGGGATGAGGAAGGTTTAATTCAGGGGAAGTTTGCCCGCATTTGCGCATAGGTAGAGTGGAAAACCATTTAGGAAAAACAATTCTCAGCACACCCAACCGGGACTAGAACCCTGATCTCTTTGTCATCGTCATTCTAGATGAACACGAGAATGATGTTTTAGAGTTTAGACTATGAGGGCACCAAAGTAGGTGCTAGAGTAAGTCTCATACATTAATTACGCTAATTGAATAGCGGAAGTAAAACTTTAGAGTAATAGTACCCAAATTTGCATGTATAGAGAATAAGAAATATTGTACTAAAACCACCCTCAGTACACGACCGGGATTCGAGATCAGATCTCTTTGTCACCGGCAGTTCAGTTTAACATGTGAATGACCTAAATCCACTTCGGTGGTCACATGCTCTAAGGCACTGCTCTCGCAGTAGACTAGGCTGCCGATTGAGGTTTGAATCTCTGTCGGGTGTACTGAGGCTGGTTTCTCCAAAATGGTTTTCCACTCTCCTTCCAAGCAAATGCGGTTACAATTCCTATCAATATAACCTTCCTAACCCCTAAAGCTATTAGTACATAAGCGTACAACCCAAACAGTAGTAAGGCGCAGTGCATATAAAATTGGTTAATTTCAATAAATTAATATTTTTCGTTTAATTGTTTGGTTGAGCTGTCAAGGAGGTTATCTTGCATTCTAGAAACAATGGTTTGATTCAAGACTTTGCCAGGGACTGATGGAGCAGAGAATAGGAAGGGAAATTTTATAGGAAAGATATCCGTATTTATCTGGTGGGAGATTGGAGAACCATTTAATACTTAATAATAATACTTAGCAACACGTCTTACTACCCGTTCGAGTTATACACTTAAGTACTATTTATTCTAATGGGCTAGGAATTTGGAAGGTTGAATATAGAGGAAGTGAACCCACATTTTCGTGGAGGGAGAGTGGAAAACTATTTAGGGAAAAGCCATCCCAAATTCATCCAAGCAAGGTTCGAACCTTGATCTCCCCGTCCTCGGCAGTCTAGCTCAACACTAAACCAGCGCGTTAGCTAACTACGCCACCGAGGTGGGTGAAAACCATTTAAGAAAAACCATCTCAGAGCACACCTGTTCGTGATTAGAGTCCCGACTTTCCATCAAAGGTAAACTTGGATCAGACGAGACCAACTTTTGGGTGTCATAAACCACATGGATTGATATATGATCGTCTTCAGTAAGGGTACATAAACCACAGGGATTTATATATGATCGTCTTCAGTAAGGGCACATCAACCACAGGGATTGATATATGATCGTCTTCAGTAAGGGCACATCAACCACAGGGATTGATATATGATCGTCTTCAGTAAGGGCACATCAACCACAGGGATTGATATATGATCGTCTTCAGTAAGGGCACATCAACCACAGGGATGGATATATGATCGTCTTCAGTAAGGGCACATCAACCACAGGGATTGATATATGCTCGTCTTCAGTAAGGGCACATCAACCACAGGGATTGATATATGATCGTCTTCAGTAAGGGCACATAAACCACAGGGATTGATATATGATCGTCTTCAGTAAGGGCACATCAACCACAGGGATTGATATATAATCGTCTTCAGTAAGGGCACATCAACCACAGGGATTGATATATGATCGTCTTCAGTAAGGGCACATCAACCACAGGGATTGATATATGATCGTCTTCAGTAAGGGTACATAAACCACAGGAATTGATATATGCTCGTCTTCAGTAAGGGCACATCAACCACAGGGATTGATATATGATCGTCTTCAGTAAGGGTACATAAACCACAGGGATTGATATATGCTCGTCTTCAGTAAGGGTACATCAACCACAGGGATTGATATATGATCGTCTTCAGTAAGGGTATATAAACCACAGGGATTGATATATGCTCGTCTTCAGTAAGGCACATCAACCACAGGGATTGATATATGATCGTCTTCAGTAAGGGCACATAACATCTCTGGACCACATTGATGCAGTCGATATTTGGTTATAAGCTCTGTGGATGTTGTTCGACTCGAGATACTCAAAGGTTTGTAAAATTATTTTGTGTTGTGGAGTGTTGCCCGTGGTTTGTTCTCATTCCTCAGTAGAACATTGGTCAGGTATCTATGGAGTTACGTTCTTGTGCGATTTATTTGATAGAGAAGTCAAGTCAACTGGGGGCCAAGTAGACGAGGACATATCATAGGCACAGTTTTAACAAGCTCTGCTTACCATGGCAGAACTCTACGACACGACACTTATAATTCTTTTGAATAATTAAAATGCATTAAGCTAAGTAACAGGTGAGGTACGGACAAAGGCGTCAATCTCATCTTTTCTGATTTACCGATGATGAGGGAGGTTGAGATTCTAATTACGACAGGTTGTACCGAGGTGTTTGATTCTAGATTTCCCCCCTCGTTTGCCTTACACGCAAATTCGGGTACATTTCCTTTAAATTCTACCTTTTTTAATCCTACTTCTTTGGTGTAAATAGGAGGATATACCGGGCGGTAGTAAGACTCAGAGCACAGGGAGGGGGGAATATACTCACTGATGATCATGTGGTCTAAGGAGTTGTTAAGCTCGCAAAATATTGAATTACCGATAGTGGAGAGGTTGAGGTTCAAATCTCAGCCGGATGAAACAGACGGGGTGGAACCCATGCGGGCGTTTAAATTAAAAATTATCCTCTCGATCTCAATCCCTTTATATATATATATATAAGCACAACGTATTGCTAACCGTTCGGAATATGCTTATGTACTAATTAGGCTAATGGGTTAGGGATGAGGAAGGTTGAATTTAAAGGAAATGTAGCCGTATTTNCTATTCAGGGTTTTTATTACACACTGGTTCATTACCCGTTTGGTCTGTCCGAATATTTTCACTAATGAGTTAAGATAGCTAAATGTAGAGTTAATAGAATATTTACTCCAATATTTGTAGAATAAGAGTGTGAAACCATTTAGGAAAGACCATCCTCAATACACCCGACCGGGATTGAACCCCGATCTCCCAGTCATTGGCAGTCTCGTTTATTTCAAGAGAAGCACCTTAGGCCATGTGGCCACCGATGAGAGTTTGAAACTTTTAAGTAGACACCCACGTCTTTTCCGTCAGGGATCTATGTAACTGTATCAACAACAGTGTTTGATTCTTAAAATCAATGAAGATCCAAACAAAGCCTTGAAACAATTTAAACTTGAACCTTTCGTACCTCGAGCTATTTATGGCCAATAAGCGCTATCGAACCGATCTTTAGGATGTAATCCAAAGAACAAAAGCCAATATAACGGTCGACCCACTGCCGAAAACCGCCCGACCTGACATCACACGGGCAATATTGTAACTACCCCCATCCACCTTTATTATTACGCTATCCTTTTTTTAGTTGGTTCTTTTTTAGGTTATAAAACTTCACAGGCACATTTATATCTTGCTTATTATTTTTTTTATCATTCAATCACGATAATAAGCACACAAAAAGGGTCGCTTTAGTTTTGAAAAAGGAAGATAGGGGACGCAAATCAAACATGGCGATGAAAGGGACGTTTTGTTGTGTTACAAAAGATTCTCCTTTGGGGGCAACTTGATCAGAGATAGGACGTTAGGACTAGGATTATGAAAACAACCCCTCGATGGAACTCACCTCATGATTTCGTTCTCCCGCTCCTCTTCCTGTTTCTGTCGCATCATGACGGACTCTATGATGCGACGCTCCTCCGGGGTGAGGTGAGACAAGTCGGGCAGGTCCGCCATCTCGGCGGGGGCCGTCTGCTCCTCTTCCTGACGTAAGGGGTGGTGTTCGCACCCCGGACTCGCGGTACCGGGGGCCCTAAATTCCCCGACGTACCTCGCGTGGCACTCCACCATGGCGCGGCAGTCCTAGCATCCGCCCGTCATCGGCCACCATCTTGTTTTTACCCACACGGCCTTTTCTCTTCTGCCTTCCTTTTTCCGTTCTTCTTCGCGGATATAGAATCTCGACACAAATAGGAAAAAACAATTGAAGGAAACTAATTTATATATATAATAATAATAATGGCCCCCCTTGATAACAAAAACTGTATTTTTATTTATTATTATTTTATCCGCAATTTTAAACAAACACACACACCCACATGTAAATAAAAAACACGTTTTTATTTGTTTAAATAAAATAAAACACTATTCTATGTATAATTACGTATGTTGTGCTGTCTCTTCAGTGGTTCTTTTTGGTCCTTGTACGGATCGCAAGGGGGGTAAAAGAGGACAGGTCTGTTGACTTATGGCATGGCTGCTCCGTTACGTCGGGTTGGTGTCTGAAGGAACGCTGGCAACCAGAAGATCGGCTTGAGTCTTCACGGGGTCGGCTACGAACGTTATACCCGCACCACACTCCATGGTTCGGATCACATCACTCACGACGGCGGTAGTAGAGGTACCCCGGGCCATCAGCTCGCGTCCATGACGGGACAATTTCCCCGACGAAGGGGGTTATCGTGTTTCCTTTTTTCCTTCTATAGCGAGGCACTGTGGGAGAGTATCCTTGTGGTGGACCGCATCTTAGCACAAGCAAGAGTGGGTGTAGGGGGGTGAGTAGCGAACACCGGACCTTTCAACCCCTCGCGCGAGAGACCCACTTCGTCCCGACAAGCGCTCTCGACCACCCGGGGCGCGGACGTTACGGACAAACTAAAAAAGAAAATGACAAACTTGAGAAGCAAAACAACCGAGAGACGCACTATTTCTCCCCCTCTTAGCGAGCCAGATAAAAAAACTAAAACTCCTTTCTTCGGGTCCGTGTTCACCACCTAAAATTACCCATTCATGCAGAGTTAATAAATAATGTGATGCGTTAAATGTCCACCAATGGCGTTGTTGCTCCTCCGGTGACGTCACCGCGAGTCTGGCTGGTATTGATCCGGGCCGGCTCGACGCTCGCTGCTGAATGGGAGGTGGACGTCCCGCGAGGCGCATGCCCGACGCTACGGCGAGTGGTGTGGGCGTGTGGCGGCAGGTGGCAGGTGTGTCCACACACGCGCGCGCGTTCCAGAGTGCGTGGAGCGACCTCAAGGACGACACACACGCAAGCCTGAGCCGTGAAGGACGCCGGCCTTGCGGGCTACAACGAGGACCAATCATTTCTTCTTGCTATTTCGATAATTCGACGCAGAATTATCGGCATAGGGGTGTTGCGACACATCTAGAAACTAACAACTTACCACACTTTGCCCCATTACCACCACTATTCTTTTAAAAACCTCTCTTCTGGATCAGTGGTCACATGGTCTATGACGTAATTCTATCATTAGATATCCGATTATGGTGAGGTTAGTGTTTAGATTCCTGCCCTATGTACAGTACTATACATAATATATTACCTAACTGGTTTTACACTATACTTCCACTGAAGTATGGGTACATTTTCTGTTAATTTTTATTTCCTCATACTTACTCCATTAATTTAATTAAAAGTAGTTAGGCCCGACGGTTGGTGGTAAGTTTAAGCCCCAAAAAAACAACTTCATTGCTCTTGTAATTTTAATTTCTTTATTTAAGTATTTAACGTGCACTTTCTGAACCAACTGATTATAGCAGCACACGACTTATATACTAGCTTAAATCTAGAACAGAGTTTAGTAGACAAGCACGCCACCTACTGAGCCAAGGTGTCGGCCATCTGAATTTCCCCCTCACCCTTCATATCCATGACCCCGTTGGAAGGTCGTGACAAAGAAAAGTTTACAAAGGGAGAGACGATTCTTGACTTTCATTTTTAATCACTTTACTTTGTTAATTGTTGCTTCCTTCCGATAACGAAACCATGCCCTCTCAATTTCTATAACTTCCCTGTGATGTTATATATTCTTTAATTAGCTTAAAACCCGCATTCGTGGTTGCATAGGCAGGAATGTCAAACTTTATCCTGATCCATAATTATGTGCAGCCCGTGGACCATATGATGAACCAGCATTAAATACGGTCTGAATTATTTTTTTATCAGAGTTGTAGAATTACATTATTCGGGAATGTTAAACTTTGTCACGTTTAAGTGAATCAAATTCAAAACCTTTCACAGAAGGAGAATGCGTGATAGAAACTGCAAACATTTCTGGGGAAAATTAGAGGGTGATTCTTACAGTTTTGTATCTTAATTTTCTTTTAGTAATATAAGTGGATTAGTTAGAGTTTTTCTAATTAAAATTATGGCAAAACTTTTGAGTATTTAAGTGTGCCCCCCTCAGTATTTTAAATGTTCAGTGTGACCCCAAAGAAAAAACGAGTTTGACACGCCTCGTCTAACGCATCAATCTCGCGTTAGACTAAACCACCGTTGACGAGAAAATCGGAGTTCGAATCTCGGTCGGATATATTAAGGGTGGTTATAGCTAAACTTTTTCTCACTTTTATCAAATTGGGTACACTTATTCTTAATTATACCTTCTTCAATCGACCTCCATGATCTTGGGGCAAAGTCCTCACCTCAGGACCCGATGTTTTAGGGTTCAAAACCAGCCGAATTTGATTGTTTTTTTAGCATCCCCCTTCAGAGGGGAAGTAAAGCCTTCGGTCCCATGTCAATTGTAGCATGTAAAAGAACCCTAGAAGATATGTGAAAATATATTTCCCTGCAAAATTGGTAGGCCTTTTCACGCTAGCTCATAGAAATTCAGTGTGTAAGGCAACGTGGAACCACCGCACTTTTTGGAATAGTTTAATACATGGAATTTCTACCAGATGATGCAGGCAGCACTAACCAGCCAGAGGTCTGAGGGCATGTTTAGCGTCAGATGAATATAAATCGCATCAAACCAACCTTCGGATTGTTGACTTTAGAAGTTACATTCCTCGTCCGTACCCCAATAGTCTAAAACATGTGAATATCCCGAACAGGTAGTAAGTCGCAGGGCACAAAGAAAAATGGTTTGTTTGATTTATATTTATGTCACTAAATACAGCTTGTGCCAATGCATGTTTAAACCCAAATAATAGTAACGTAACACACTATCGTCGTAAAAGTAAGCTTATACTATTCATGCAAAAAGTAAATAAAAAACAGTGCAATTATTTGTCTTCGATCAGCAGTTAGAACATCCAAGAAGAATCAACCTCCTCCATTCAGTCTCCAATCTCCTAAACTATTTTGTAGGATCATGACAAAAACCAATTTGAATAGAGTTCTCCCATAGAAACAGTAACAGATTATAATTGTATCGCCCAAAGGAGACATTTATTTTACAATTAAAACTGTTCTTGTGTACTGTTGTTATTTTTACAATGTATATCTACAGTAATATTTGATATGCTATTTGTTACTGTGTCTGTCTACAGTAGTATTTGATATGCTGTTTGTTGCAATGTACTCTAGTTTGGACGGAGGCTATGTAGATAGGGAGCCCTAGTGAAGAACACCCACGGGACAAAGTTAGGTTGTGTGGGAGGAAAGGTTCATAACGTCACATCCTCCAGCCTCACACCATGTACCAATGATGGGGGAGTATAGCACTTTACCGTACATCTGGAAGTGACACACAAACTTTTGTATGAATATGTAGGGCTAAGCCAAAATAGTTATAGTTACAGTCGATACCAAGAATTAAAAACCTCTGCTCTGACTTACAAATCACCCTATAAAAACTTGCCCAAAAGAAACGTTGGTATCCCAAATTAAACAGCTATATTAAATAGAAGGAATAAATTCGACATAATTATTTTATTATCATTTCGGTGTTAAATTGGGAGTAATTTGTTCTTAAAAAAATATAAAGTGGTCGCGATTGGACACGAGTCAATTCATTGATAGGCTGACGCCGTACCATGTACACCAAAGAGGCATTTAGCGAATTTATTGAAAGTTAGAATTATATCACCGCAAATCTGTGATTAGATAATCATTGGTGAAACATATATTTAACTACAGGTGGACAATATAAAAACCAAGAGAATTAATAAATAACTGTCCAAAGTTTCCTAAAAATAATAATGTAACCTCACTTGAATAATAACAATTGCCATAAAACAATATGGCGGACTGTTTGAAGGTCAATATGGACGTTAAAATGCTAACCAGAAGGTAGACCTTGCGTTAAATTTACGAGCACTTTAACGAAGACGCTAGCTCTAACCGAAAATTGTAAAATCCAAAGTAGTTGTCGTTATCGCTTAACCTTATGTTAAGTCTAACGAATAGAATAACATGACATTGTAAGATTGGGCCTAAATGTATTATAAGGATATTTATAGCTAATACAACTTACTCGTTTGTTTTAAAACATACATTAATGTTTTTTACTGTAGAACCCACAAAGCATTTCCTGAAAATAATTATATTTTTGTTGGCAAATATAACTATTCTCAAAACAATATTGAACACATTGATCGTGGGAATGCACATCCTATTTTTATTATTACCTAATTCGCTGGGTATTTCGAGATAGCTGTCATAATTATCTCGATATAATTTTCCCCACGGAATTAAGTACGTGTCTGTCTGAAGAGTTAAAGTGATTTAAAAAAGTGCCTCAAAAATAACATAAGTGCCTTCAAAATAACATAAAGTGTTTGAGGTAAAGTATCAAGGAATATTTGACAGATTACTTTACAGCAGGAATTCCGAGGGTCCCCGACCCAAAAGGGGTCCGTGGATGGATTATATGGGACCCGTGAATTTGTGGGAGTAACAGCCATCATAATATGCATCTTACTACCCGTGGATGAAGAAAAGTGTACCTGCATTTGCGTGGAGGACGAGTGAAAAACTATTTCGGAAAAAAAACACCTTAATACATCTGACTTAGATTTGAACCTCAATCTACCCGTCATTAGAAGTCTATTCTACTGAGAGAGTAACGTCTTAGTCCATGTGGCCACCAAAGCGGGTGGCTGGCTATTATCTTGTTGCAATTTCTGCGATGGGTTAATTTCAGGTGGAGCGGGTTTTCAGCCCACCCAGCCCATGGATTTCCTCAAGCAAGCAAGACAGAGCCAACACATTTTTATAGAAAGGGATCTTGTACGTTCCACAATCGACATGGAAGCAACGTTTTTTTACTTTCTCTAAGAAGGAAGTTGTGCTACGAATTTTTATCACTCAGTAAAATCCGTTGACCCCGGCTAAATTTAAACCCATGAACATCGGGTCCGGAAGCGAGTACTTTACCCCAAGACCACTGAGGTTGACTTATCTAATACATAATTTTATTTTTGTGCTGGGGGCCCGGGGTTCAATCCTCGGTCCCGGCACATATTTATCTGATTGCCAAACCCTTCCTTCACCTCTGACAAGATGTGTATTAATCACAACTTGTGAATGTGTGGAATACCAGGCCTCCGCCGTGGTTCGGATTCCACGTTAAACTGTAGGTCCTCCATTTCATCTCACAATCACCCTACCATTAAACATTAGCGTAAGTGCGTATAAGCCGAACGGGTAGTAAGACGCGGTGCTAATAATAATAATAATAATAATAATAATAATAATAATAATAATAATAATAATAATAATAATAATAATAATAATAATAATGTTATGCATTTAAAAAAATTAATCTGAGAAGAGATGTATAGGTTTCATCAGACTGAAAAGGGGGTACATATCATTAAAAAAAATTAAGAACCCTTAATCTAAGGTGTGGGGAGAGAAGGGTAGTTAGATAAAATTAATCCGTAGTAAACGTGAGCGGGGTAAGGAAAACCACAGTGATTATTTCCATAAAGAGACAATAAGTTAAGTTGGTTAAGTGTAAGAAAAGGCCTTATCTTCGCCATTAAAGTCGATTAAATATCATTAGTGGCATGACTTGCGTCATGTGGTTACGTTGTATGTATTATCTCGGTACTAAACTTTATTCAAAGTTCTAATGTGTATTTCCTTTATATTTATACACAATGGATTACTATTACTAACCTCGTTAAAATTCTATAGGTTATGGGCCCAGTGCAGATAAATAACAGAAGTTTTATTAATGTATGTTGGAACGGTCACAGCTGAACAAAGATTGTTAAGTATTAGTGAACTTTTTTTTAAGATGGAGGCTTCAACTCAACTCCATTTGAATGTGAAGGCTTTCGACGGAAATGGTTTTGCTAACTGGAAATTTCGTATGGAGAGAACTCTTGAACGTTATTCTGTGTTGGACATGTTGAATCTGTCAAAACCGAGAAATGATGATGGGACATATATTCAGTTTATGGAAAGTGATACTAGTACTCGGGATATCATTGTTCAGGGTGTGGTGGGTAATGTCTTGGAAATAATATAAGACAAGCCTACAGTTAAAGAATTGATGGAGTCACTTAAATATACCTATGTAATGTGGGAATTATGTCAAGAGTTCAACTACAGAAGAAATTAAGAAATCTCTAATTCAAACGTTACTCCTCATTAAATGGTTTTCTTATTGGATTTGAAAAAACTCTTCGAGAACTCAAGGACTCAGGAGGTAAAATGGATGAAATTGAAAGTACTACATAATGTTTGTCTGCAATGTCTGAAGAATAAAGCGCAGTTGTTACATCCATAGATATATTATTAATATCTGATCCTGCTCCAGTAACCCTGAATTTTTAAAAAAAATCTTATTATCAGAAGAGGAGAGGTTAAGGAAAAATGTTGGTAATCTTGATTCAACCCAGCCTGACCATGCATTCTGGAGTTGTAAGCTGAATGAGGTTAAAGGTAGATTAAAAAACTCGTGGAACTTCCAAAGGTTATGCACATAATCGCGCTTATCAAGAGAATCGTGGAACTAAAGGTCAGGAATTTTACGGGAAGTGCTATTTTTGCCACTTGAAGGGACACATGCGCTCTAAGTGTCCATATCGAAAACCTCCAGATAATTCTAATATTGGTAGTGTGGATAACCAAGCTGATAAGATAGCATTCATCTCAGTACAGTCAACTGGTAAAGATCACCATGACTTTGGTGGGATGTGTGATGATGATAGTTTTATCAGTCTTGTTTTTGACAGAGGTGCTACAAATCATTTGATTAAGTTCAAATATTGAAAGTTTTTAACAGATGTCGAAGATGCAAACCACAAGATTAACGTTTCAAAAGTTGATGAAGTTGTCCATGTAAAACAACAAGGTTGTTTATCAGTGATAAGGGAGGGCTTGCCAATAAGTCTTCTTCATGTATATGTTTGTGATCACTCGCTTACAATATACTTTCTGTGAAGCGAATGGAAGAGAAATACATGTCTGTTATTTTCAAGAACAGTTACGAAAAATAGCTCTTTGAACTCATTAGTAAACTTTACTTTGTCAAGTTCGATTGCTCTGTAGACATAGTGAATTTAGTTGTGGACTCTCCAAAGTTGTGGCACAAGCGTATGGGACATTCCTACAAATTTTCTGTTAACTCTCTATGTGAGGTTTGCCTAGAAGGTAAACAAACTAGATCACCTTTTCTTAAGTGCTTACCTGACGATTATAAGGTAAAAAGAATACTTCACCATGTATATACTGATGTCTGTGGAAAGATTACTCTTCCCACTCATGACGGAAAAAAACATTTTGTATCGTTTGTCGATCATTATATTCACTTTGTGTTGTCTTTCTTCTTGAAAGGAAAAAGTGAAGTTGATGCGTTGATCTATGCGAAGATGATTTGAAGAAAATCTAAAACATCATGTTTTTTTGTTTATTCTCATTCATATTGTCTAACTTGCTATGCGATTGGACTGCTCGGCTCTTTTGTAATTTTTTCGATGGGGAACATACTCTACAGTTCTCAGAGGGGCCTCAAATCACCTAGGACTGGCCCTGTAATGATTACAGTCCAATTTTCATATGAAGAACCTTATTTTACAACTAGTAAAATTATTAGATTTACATTCACATATTCATAGACCTTATCTGCAGCCGTCACTTTGTATATATATTTTTGATACATACCTACAAAATAACACTAGCAATATAGTAAAATGATAAAAATTTTGACAGCAAAATAAAAGTTTGTATTTTCAAATATAATCTTTCTACATAAATTGGACTATAGACAAGCTCGGTCTATATAGTCTTAAGTCTATTGGTCTTATAATTTCGTGATTTTGCCTTGTGCTTATGTTTACATTGCAATCTAGTATGCTTGAACTTGTATCGATTCGATTCAATCGATTTCTTCTTTCAACTGCGCTGTAGGCCATGTTGTCGATTTAACAATCTATGTGACTTTTGGATGGGTATTACCTTAATATCATTATTCGTTGGGTTCATTTTATTGTTTATTAAAATTTATCGATAATTATAGAACTTAGTTAATATTGCTTCTTATTTTTCTCGCTATCTTAGATATACAGTTGGGATTCCTATTATGATCAGTTAAATTATCGCATTATTCATGTTTATATTGTTGTAAGTTATGTAATGAAACAAAGGTAAGCTCATGGTCACAGGTGAGTGGCAGGGGCGGTTATTGGGAAGGCAAGGGGCGCAGTTGCCCTGCACCTTTTTTTAGGATTTTTAGCGAATTTCCAAAGGAAATATATATATATTGCAGCGGCCATTATGGTAACACCCAGATCCGGGGGTGTGGAATATGCATCGATCCTGACCTCATTAACACTCCCACTTCCTATTCAAATTAGTAAGTATTAATTAGTTTTGTGGGAATTCATGTACTGCGCAAGGAGGATGTAGCTCTTTAAAAGTGGTTGATGCTTACTGAGACACTGCGCACTATCCATAGCCGTTAGAACAGTGTCTTTGAATCTTACAATATTTTGCCATTCCTGCAAAGTTTTGAGAGTTATTTGTTTTGTTATTAGCGTATTTGTGAAAGTTATGCTTTATAGTGTTGTTGACTGCTGTTGTTTCTCGTGTCAGTGTCACGAGTGAGGAAGAAGGCAGTGACTCTCAAACTTCTGCCACTACAGTAGATACTACTTCTGTAGCCATTACTTTTTACCTGTGTTGATACACGTGAATGTTCGACTAGTTCCTTTTGTGAGAGCCAGGCGAACAAACCCATTGAAGTTGTACAGTCTTCAGATGTTAACCAGTCTCAGCCTCGCCTTCATAGTAGAGATACACTTTGTGGCAAACATGATGCTCTTTAATTTTTACGATGGCCCGTTCCAGGCTTCTCTGACACAGTTTCCAGAGACAAAAGGAAGAAAATTCATAAATAAATGGTGTATACAATTTGAATGGCTTGAGTGCAGTGTATCTGGTAGCAAAGCCTTTTGCTTTCCATGTCACTTATTTGCTAGTAGTGGTTGTTATGATGAAATATTTATTTCTAACCGATTTAAAAATTGGAAAAAAAAAGGCAACTCAACGTTTTCAAGAACATGAACGTACCTATTCTCATCTTAGTGCTTTACAACGCTGGAAAAAGAGGGTCTAAAGCCTAAAGATAGTGCATTAGTTATGATTTCTTCCCACCGTAAAGAAAAAGTGATTAAAAAACATGGCTAACCTTAAGGTCATGTTTGAAACGTTATCATTTTTTGCTATACAAGGCTTAGCATTACGATATCACAGGGGAAAAGAGTCCTCTGATAATCGGGGTAATTTTGTAGAACTGTTGAAATCGCGATAGTCAGATAATTTGCTTTTGAAGAAGATATTTTTGGTACGAAAAAAGTACTTTAATTATGTTCATCATGATGTACAAAATGAAATACTGTAAATTAGGGCCGAACAATTATAAAAAGCATAATTGAAAGTAATAATAATAATTGAAAAAACAAGCATTTCTCTGTAATGTTAGATGAATCACCATACAGAAAATCATCAACAATTGACTCTCGTAATTATATATGTCACGGACCAATTAAAATTGAAGAAAGATGTCTTGCTTTTTACAAAACAGATTTTACATATGGCAACCCATTGTAGGCCTAGATCCCTCTAGCATTGTATCCCAACGCTATGACAGGGCAGCAAATATGTCAGGAATATAATTATTAAGGTGTGTAATGGTACTGTTTTGGACCCCTCTCATATATTCAAAAAGTCATGGATGAACTGTATGTAAAGTTTCCATTTAATACCTCATCCATGGAGAATCACGCCTTTTCAGAAGTAATTTCAATGTATTGCGTTTTAAAACTTACTTCTTTAAAAAACCAACTCCGTTGAATTTGAAAATCATGTGAAATGCTGGCTCCCTCTACCCAATAGGAAGCTAGCCTTCACAGCATCAGGTTGGCAGGAGTTCTCCTATTAGTCAGTTTTAACATCGGTGACGAGGGGTCCATGAAGCAAGGGATAGATAATATATAAGCAGCTTGTGCGTATGAATCCCCACAGTACACAGTACTCAGAATACAGAACATTGTAATATCACAGAAAACAAAATTTTGAACATCACTAGCTTTGACTCTCAGCGTCAGTTTGGAAATTAACAAGGAACTGTATCAATGCCAATTGTATAACAGTGAAAGTGTAATCAAATCAATAAATTGTGGATAAACATCAAATTTTACTTATTTCAATCGAATTACATAAAATAAAATCGTCATAGTCATGTGATAACAAGTGGGTAGTAAGGAATGCACGCGTGTCATCTTCATACAACCCGGTTTCGTTATACTTACTGCTCACCGTAAGGCATACACGGGTTCACATTATTATAATCATCATCATCGATAAAATCTAGAATCACTATAATTGATGCCCAATTGCGAGGTGGATATCATTATAATTGGCGCCCAATCGCGGGGCAATAAAATCCCACATCATTTATAATTGGTGCCCAATCACAGGGCAACTATCACAAATAAAATATGATATCGCTATAGGTGTGGCAGTAAGATTAAAGAAAAAGAATCCACACGTTATGTATGCATTCGCTAAATTTTGTTCTTGTGGTTATATAAAAATATTACTGTTGTTCGCATTTTCCAGAAATAGTACAGACTTTGGAAGAAATTGAAGTGAATGATCTAAAGGTTTATGATGAGGCTCATGATTTTTATGTTGTGTATAATCAAATTTTAATTTGTGTTTGGGCTCTATTTCGCTAAAAAGGTGTTTGAAAAGACACATTTTAGGTCACGTTTTTAAAAGACTTCCAGATGTAAACATTGTTCCCTGCTTCATTTATACATGGATCTGTCGACGCTGAAGAAGTCAACTAAGCTTGTTGTTATATACAGGGTGGCGCGTGGGAGTGGGCGATTTTGAATAATTCATTTCAAGGCCAGAGTTTAAGTTTGCAGGACTGTGATGACTCTATTATGTTCCCCAGTCAATGTAGTTTAGTTACCATGTAGCAGTGGGTCGAGTGTTCATCGAGCGTTTGCCGTAAAACCATTTTACAAAAACAATGATTGTTATGAAGGCTCACCACGAGAATTTCGGCATCACTTTCAACTTCGGATCCGGTCCCGTCATCTCGCGCTGTAAAGACATGGGTTTCAGACTTTGAAACAATTGGTTCAGTATTGAGAAAGAAGCATCCAGGTCCAAGAAATAGTGTTTGAACGCCAGAAACTGTCAAAGCAGTCAGAGCCTCGTTCCTGCGGAGTCCACAGCGTTCTGCATGGCAACATTCAGTGTCTTTAGGTCTTTCTCACCGCACTTTGGCTAGAATATTGTTCTCAGATTTAAAGCTACATCCGTACAAGATTCAGGTAGTCCAGGAATTATGAGCCTGTGATTTCAATAGGAGAGTTGTTTTTGCTGAACAATTTTTAGCAAAATGTAAGGAAAACTAAAATTTCATGGAAAATCTTTGAACGTTTGATGAAGCCCCATTTCATCTAAATGGTTATGTTAACAAACGTAACTTTCGGTACTAGGCTGCGGGGAAACCTCGCCTTTTACACCAGCGACCTTTAAACAGTGAAAAAGTACCAGTGTGGTGTACGGTGTCATCGAAAGAAATAATCGGGCCGTATTTCTTTTGAGGATGACAATGACCGCGCGATGACTGTAACTTGATAACGGTACGTCAACATGGTTCAAACGTTTCTTAGCAATGAACTAGAGAACTATCCAGGGATTTGAGTCCACATGGTTTCAGCGTGATGGAGCTACAGCTCATACTGCAAGAATCTCAATCGTCGCTTTGCAAGAAATTTTTGGAAACCACCTCATGACCATGAACGGTGATATCATTTGGCCTGCGAGATCACCAGATCTTTCGGTGTGTGATTTTTTTTTATGGGGACTTTTAAAATTCTAGTGGTTGCTCATCGTCCTCAAAGCATTAATGAACTGAAGGATATGATTCATTAAGAGATTGAAGTGATCTCTATTGAGACGTTGCTGTGAGTTACGACGAACTTGCTTTCACGAATGCAGGAATTCATAAGGACGGAAGGTGGCCATATCAAGGATGTTATGTTTAAGAAATTACTTTTATGTAAAGTAAGTGATAAATGGCATAGTTGTAGCATTTAGATAGCCGTGTTTGTGGGGAAATTAAAATTATTTAAAGTTGCGTTACACAGTTATTAAAATCGCCCGTTCCCACGCACCACCCTGTATAAGAAGCTAATGCGGTTGAGAGTGATAGATTATTATCTGCAGAAATTGATGTGTTCTTCTGGAAAGAACGTTCAAAAACCAGCCATAAACTAATTTCCATATTAATGTTGGAGCTTACATCTGGAAATTCACACATTCAAGGTGTATACCCGAAACTTTTGAGACTGTTGAGTTTTTTTAACAATTCCTGTGTCTACAGCTTAAACAGAACTATCCTTTAGTATTCTTAAAAGAGTTAAAAAGTATTTAAGAAACACAACAAAGCAAGAACATTTGGCACAGTTGGCGTTGCTTGCCAGTGATAAAACACAATTAAAACTAGATTAATGATTAGAATTGAATTATAGACCAAAACTAAGACATGTGTCATTATTTTAATGTTAAAAACAAAGAAAACCTTTTTAAGAAGCAAACTATTTTGATATAGCTTTTCCATATGATAATGTAAATACATTTATAAATGTTTGCTTTTTGTTAGTATATATTTTGTGCAGCCAAATATGTTATCGATTTATTTCCCTTGCTATAATTTCCTGTCATGTAAACTATATTAGAGATATATACCTCACATAAGAGAGATATATATTTAAGAGAGAGAGTATAAATGCGTGTCAATTATTAAATGTTTGCTAGAAAAAACTATAGGCAGGGGGCATGATGACTCGGGGAGGTTGTACGTCTTACTGTCAGGTATTCCACAATCTCCCTCCTCCCCCATGGTATCCTTTTGCTCTTGTCCCCCACTGCCCCC
>CABFWB010000383.1:308454-322753 GCA_902151455.1 Timema bartmani | reverse complement strand
CCATTCTCCGCGGGTGGCGTGGGAGATGAGATTGACCAGAGTGGAGTTGCGCACGAGCCTAGGGCCCAGAACGCGTGAGCACCCTCAGCGGTGAGCACCTGAACTTCGTTTTAGTTTTAGTTTTATTTTGCAGTACATTAGGCATTTAACTATTGATTCTGACATTCTTCCTCTTTCCTGAGACCACACATTGTTCATTAGTGAGCACACTCTTTCAACAGGAGCAGAAAATGTTCTCCCCAACTCGGCCGAGGTTGGATACAGAAATGTTCTGGTCTTTGAAGTGATTGAATAGTTGAACACACTTTTCTTCACAATATAAGCTCGTAGTTTTGAAAGTATTACAGTTTGAAGAGTAAAATGCCTTGGCAGCTATCATTTCATCAAATAGTTCATATAAGTTTATTGCACTATTTCCAAGTGTTTCATTAATTTTTTCTGCTGATTTTTCAATTTTGGGCCATATAATTTCAATGTTGTCTATCCAGACAAAAGATTCTGCTCCACCGAAACTATTTTCCCATAGATTAATATAAGACACACATCGATCATAAAGCTTTGTAAATTCTTTCATAAATATATCAACATTAATGCTTCCAGCCTCCTCTAGTGCCTTGAACATTTTTTGGCTCCTTGTGGTATACATCTATTATCCCGTCTTTCTTCAAGATTTGTTTTCAATTTCTTAAGTTTGATAACAGTATCAGCTGCACTGGCTTTTGTTTTCTCTACAGTCAATATTATTTTGTTAACTTTTCATATTATTAACATTTTTCTTCTGATCGGGACAAAATGACAAACCGGCCGGGACCCTGAGACTAGACCTTCAAAACGGGACAGTCCCGGTCAAACCGGGACTTATGGTAAGCCCACTTAAAGCTAACTAACAGTCTTGTACATTATACTTTAATGTACTAACACAGTTTGCCATTAAATAAAATTGTTAAATGAGATTAAAGCTATATCCACCTATCGTTCTGCTCAAGGACCAAATATATTTTAATTTTTTAAACCTTATGAATTATCTTGTTACATTTATATTAAAATATTGTAGCTCAGTTAATTTAATTCATATGCTTAAAATAACAACCAAAGTGTTTATTTTGATTTTATTTATTTCCTTTGTGTATCACATGCAGTCAAATGAATAGTATTATCTAATATTTTTCTCTAATTTCTTTAAAATCGACTTATTACTTCTAGAGAGGTCATCAAATTTGAAGCAAATATAATACACATACACCTATTGCACCTACGTCAGGAGGACATATAGCGATTATTATTATTAGGAAGGGCCCAGTGATCTCTTTACTACACTGACAGTGGCGTAACAGACTAAGCTTGCCCCCACCCCGTAAGATTTATTTTCAGGCCCCCTTTTCCAAGTCATTTAACACCTTAATAAAATGTTATAAGAAATAATTAATAGTCCTAAATAATTACTAATTTAGTAATCACATCTTATAATGACTGTTTTAGCATCGGTTTTGTGTTGGGAACGTCATCAGTCAGTCAGCTTACTGCATGAAGATTTAAGAAAAACTCTGCGCTATTTAAAACCGAATGGCATAATTGAAGTAATGCTATAGCTTAGTTATAATTCACAACACTTTATGATAAACATAATAAAATTACAATATTCACCTATCTAAATTGTCAATATCAGGGCATAAGTTATTTGACTACAATTATTTCCACCAAATTTATAGTAATTTAAAGTTCCATTTTGGGGGCCCCCTCATACCATTGAGCCCCACCAATCCCCACCCCCTCAGTGCCAAGCCCCTGGCCACAACCTCTATATTTGAATTTGTGGCAGGAGTACACTCGGTGGAGATTATAGTACTAAGTATTCACAATGAAGGCGCTTAAGAAGATATTTGATCCAAAAAAGAATAAAGATACTAGGAAGTGAAAGTTGTCACATAATGATGAGTTACATACTTTGTACGCATGTAAGCATTGTTAGAATAGTAAAATCTCACAGATAACAATGGGCAAGACATGTATTGCGAATAGAATAATCTAGAGCCGTGTTCAGGATATTGACTGGTACACCCAATGGGAAGATACCATTGAGAAGACATAGATTCAGATGGGAGGATAACATTAGAATGGACTGGAAAGAGATAGGGTTTAATGTGGTAGACTGGATAGAACTAGCCAAATATAAGGATATACGGCGTATTTTTGTAAGTGAGGCAATGGACTTTAAAGTTCCTAATATGATAGAAGAAGTAAGGTACCCACAATGACCCCACATAGGTGTGATACCTTCAGGAAATGTCAAGAAAATTGCCTCTAAAGATTCGAATTTGCTTGTGACTAACGCTCCTATGCAGCAAAATTTAAGGCACCACAACATCTATGTTTGAAATGGCGGTACGAGCACACTTGGTAGAAATGATAGTATTAGGTGCCCACAATGACCACGCATGTGGATAGTGTATCATACTGCTCCCCATATATGTATATATATATATATATATATATGTTGGTTATAATAATTATTATAGAAAAACGTGTGAAATTTGTGCTTATACTTGACCAACCAAATACCTTATTTAACCATCTAAATTGTCTTTAGTTTCCCTAAAATGTCTCCGAAAGAATCAACAATGAATTAACACAACATTACCTGTCCCCTGCCTTTTTTCTTCAGAATTACTGTATTACTGCATCTCTTCTTTACTGGAAAAACTAACAAAAGGGAACATTTTTCCTCTAGTGACGTTTGGTGTTGAGGTATTAAAATGGTAAAATCTGGTTTCCACATATTATTTTCTTGAATTTAAACAAAGAAAAAATTTCCAACACCTTATAGAAAAATTCCCTTTTCGGAGAGTTCTAAAATAAAAGCTTCGTCTTCCTTTAAAAATATACAATCCTCTTAACCAATAAGAAGATTTCTAAAAATAAGATAGTTAATTAACATATATATACAATTTACAATTTTCCATTAGAATTTATTTAAAATGTAATTGCACGAGAAGTATTTTAAAATAACTTATATTATAATAAATAATATAATTAATTTCTCTATCTTAACTGTTGATAAAAACGCAAGATTCAAACAAGTAACAACCACTACTTAGTTCTAAAAAAAAAAATCGGGTGTGGCTGTGTCGGTGCACGGCCATAGGAGTTTTACGGGAATACGCTGCGCCGCTTCCAATTTCTTTTGCTCCGGATACTTTCATATTCGTTCTGGCCCAGATATTGGGTTATTAATGGATGGCTGATGATCTGTTTGTTCTCGTCGTACACGTTCAGAATATTTCTGGCTGGCTTCTTGGCGAGTATAAGCAGATATTGTGAAATTTCTAGAATTTTTCAACTTCAATCTAAATTTTCTTCACCAATACTGTAATGCAATTTAAGTATTATTAGTTAAATCAATAGACCTCGATGAGAGCTATTGAATGACACTAAAACGAGCGGCATACTATGATAGATTGAGAAGTTATGCTTGGTGGAAGTTTCCGAGGTGCGGTGGATTGTACACAAAATGGTGGACCCCTCCCCTGCCACCCGCGTGGTGCTGCGCGCTATCTGAAGGTCAATGACGAATCTTTATTCCCTCAGCTATCGATTGATATCAGTTTGGTTTGGCCATCCTTAATACTTTATAAATTATTAAGCCAAACCTTATATAATGATTTAGCTACACTCGACTTTTCGTCCCCTAGATAATAAAGATCGAATACATCAATTAGAATAACCTCCAATAATCTCAAGGGACGTATCGAGATTATTCTACGATCAAGACCATTGGGCTAGAGACTACACATTGGAACAATAGTCTCTGGCGATTGATCTGTTCCTGCCCAGTGATTATTTATGTGTATGCCGAGAACCAATTTAGTTTAAAATGACTAAAAAAGTGTATAAATTTCCTAATTTTTTCAATGACGGGCTTAAAAATTAATATCCCATGATTATTTTGCTATCAGGCTTATTGAAGAAAGGTGACCAACATTAAATTGTCAATAAAGAAAAAAATTGCCTAAAGTTTC
Organism: Timema bartmani; assembly: GCA_902151455.1. Lineage (NCBI taxonomy): Eukaryota > Metazoa > Arthropoda > Insecta > Phasmatodea > Timematidae > Timema > Timema bartmani. The sequence continues at coordinate 318,737 of CABFWB010000383.1, read as the reverse complement.
GAAATGTATGTTCTATTATATTTTATTCTCAATACTTCTGATTGTTAAAATGCAATAAAAATATCCCCTAAGCAATATTATTTAAGATAAGTAGGAAATTACCGACCACTCAATACAAATTACGTATATTCAAATGTTCCACTTCGAATATTTTAGTTCGGGGCACAAGATATAAATAATTATGTGGCATTTGACTTTTCTTCGAGTCAGTGTTGCCAAATGTACGATCTGGATACTACTTTGATATAATCCATTTCAGGTCTATGTACTATCGCTAGAGAGAGAGAGAAAGAGAGACTATAGACTTGGCAACATTGCTTCGAGTATGTCAAAATGTCGAATAAACAATGTTAACTTGTAAATAACCATGTAATAATGTCCTCTCAGCTCAAGTAAGTGTGCAATTTTGTTGTTTCCAATATATTAGGAGCAGTAAAAATAAATAAGAATAAAAATTAACAACCTTCTCTTCAAAATAAATAATCTTCCAAAACTTGATGTTCGCGCCCTTACTTTTTAAATGCTATGATTACAAACATAAATAAATAATTATTGTATTCAAATGGTTTCACTTGCACAACCCGTCATATTTGCTGACAAAACATTATTCAGGAATCAGGAGGGTATCATACATAATAATTTATATTGAAATAGCACACGGTTTTTTTAAGTGAAAGACACCTTTACCTACTAACTTGAAATTAAACCTAAAAGAGGATGTTAACCATCGATATAAAGCGTGGCTAGTAATCTAACATTTCGGTCATCTGGCAGTAGAGTTAATAGTATTTGGTTCATCCATGTAGGCCTACTTTCTCTTAAGCTATTGCTAGAGTCTGTACAATTCTAGGTGGTGTATATTTGAAGGGCTCAGTATGGTTTTACAGAAAGGTCCCTTGCTCTCCCGTGAAAGTATTGTCACTTAACAGTAGACCTATAATACAATTAGTGTAACTTTTTTACAGTACTTAAATGTAAACAATCTCGTTTGAAATTTGTATCATAACTAATGAAATTAGCACATTGTACTTGAACTTCAAACTAAAACATGAAAATAGGCCTAATTGTAAGTGCACAATATAGTGGGGTCAGAAAAAATTATTAGATTCAAAATTTTTAAAACATCGAAATTTATTTTATAGCTATTAAGTATAGGTTTACTTTATTTTAGGAAAGATAATACAGGACACTCATGAAAAAAATAATTTCAATATTTTTAAGAAAGATAAGTTAGACACCCCTGAACTGCTTGCCAAACTAAAATTGGCATGAAGAAATAAAAAGGAACTAATAAAGCAAGGAACTCATTCAACAAAATATTAAATTAATTTTCTTACTTTTTTACATCATGTCTATTGTGTAGATGATGTGGATGGCTGGGCTTTTTGTTTCTTTTACACTGCAATATATTTTTCATTAGATAATATTTTCCTTAAAAACTGTTTGTTGGATTTTATATGGTCATAAAAATCACTACAAGAATATTTGGAATTCACTTTCATGTTTAAAAGTTCTTTTACTGTTGACACCTGCAATCATCCTTCTGGAGATCAAATGTTGCTCATAGTTGAGAAAATCCTTTTATTAGAGCTGATGTACCTGGTAAACACATAGCAATTTCTACTAGCTTGAATATACTTTTGAAGGTGGATAAAGTTTTTGAGTCCCATTCTTGTTTTTGTTGTTGCAGAACTTTGTTTATCATTGACATTTCATCAAATATTTCATCTGTATTTACTGAATCATGCACTAGCATGACGGCAAAATTTGCACTGTGTTCTAAATCAGCCCATTTCACATCAGAAGTTAAAAATATCCACTTCATTTTTTTTTTGTGCTTCTTTACTGTTTTTCCAGGACTGTAATAGTTTATAATGACCTCATAAAACTTGATGATTTTCTCATAGAAATTGTCCTGATTAATTTCACCATTTGATAGTAGCTTATACTTAATTGCTGTTTGTCAAAAATGGTACACATTTATGTTGAAATCTTTCTTTAAGATTATCTTCCGATTCAGAATATGTCATTAACACCTTTGTTGGTGTGGACTCTACTTGCTTGATTACAGTTTTAAATCATTGTAAACATCCATGTAAAAACAGAAGCTATAGCCACCTTCATTTACTGGATTTTCAAAAAATTCTTGGAAAATCTTTGGGCAGTGTTTAATTGAAAGAAAATAAGATTTTATACTCTCTAACTAGGGTTACCAGACATCCGTGATTGAACTGGACAGTCCTGGATTTGTAATTACGTCTGGGGCTGTGTCCAGGATTGAAAAAGGTCTGGGGTTGTTTAAATGATTTGTTTTAAAGATGAATAAGAATAAATTATTAATTAATAAAAGCAAAAAAAAAATCCCACAAAGCCTTTATTATGTTTTACTGGTTGGAGGGTGTTTTCGGGTAATTTTTGTGATCTTGGTGGGTAATTTTACTGATGGGCAATGGCAACCCTTGTCAGGGGCTCCTTTCGGTTGTGTAATTTGTCTGTACTGATTTTAATGTGTGTGCCTTACCGGTGCCTATGTGTTTAGTGATTAGTAACTCACCTTGTTTGTCTGATGTTTGTGTTTGAAGTTAGCTACCTTTATTTTAATTTTTATATTCCTTACTTTACTTCTTCTTCACAATAGACCTGCTACAGCAGGTATGCAATCTCCTTTACATTATTTGGAGTATTTTGTTGAGTGAGTTGCTTGTTATATTATTTTCATCTTTTCTTACTGTAGCATTTGGCTACAAGCATAGAAGAGTCGAGTCAGGAAAATATACAACTTACCCTGTTTCACCGTCCCTGCGCCTTGAACTATGTGCCGGAGAGAAGAACAACAACACAAGTGAGCTAAATCGCCGCGCGAGATAGATTGACTGCTGCCTTCAAGGTTCGAACTGCGCCCAATAGATTACGCCATTAACCAAAGACGGTCCAAAGATCTTAAACTGTGAAGAGAGGTTGTTCTACTATAATCTAGAAAGTTCCAGTTGTTTGGAGTGTATTGTAGAAGTTACTTTTGTCACGCGCACTCCTCCCCTTTGTGATGCATTTGTTTTCCCCCACCATGTATCCTGTTCTCCAATGTTCTCTGGATATAGTGCCGGTGGGGCTGCTTGTCGGCACTCTTGGATGGAGGAATAAGAAGCTAAGGCTTCAACTTGTTAAAATGTAAGAACAAAATTCTATTTCGACTAAATAATTATTTAAACCTTTAATTTTGTACCTTTAAAACTTTTCAAAATTTCTTTTTTGGCAACTTAGTATGATTTCAGCAATGAGAATTTATGATGCAGATAGAACTTAAATCGATGTTGGACTTTGAGTCGATTAATTGATGGATATTGATAGTTCTGAATTGTTTCATTGGGTATCGATTAGTTTTGAAGAGTTAACTTTTGATCTAATTATGAGATGGACAAAATATATTATGAGGGCTAATGTTAGTGTTTTATTCTCTTTAACGAACTTTAATTTTGTCTTTTGTAAATATATTGAAACAGATTTCACTCATAGCTAAAGATTTATTCTTGATAATGTTAATTGAACTTGGTTGTGTAATTTATTTAAAGTTTTAGTGTATATGGAAATATGTATAGTAGACTTAAAAAAGTTGAGGAAAAATTAAGAAATTTTCTTAATGAATTGTGAAGATAGGTTTTATAATGGACATTGTGTACGAGGGTCACATAACCTTATTAGTTGGTTCCATGCGNTAAAGGAAAGAGTTAATTATTATTGTTCTTTTCTGATGTAATAATTTCGAGTTCACATTGACATTCTATCTTGATATTTGTTTTGCATCAATTATCCTATTTCATATAGAATTATTTTTCTTTTGCCAGCTCGGCTATAATTGTAAATGTTTAATATTCCTATCTATTGTTATATGTTATTCAAAATATCTGCATATCTTTACTAATATATTTACTTATGATAGTTATCAAAAAATATCAACAAAGCGACTTCAAGTTTTCTTTAATATTTGGATTAGTAATAATACCCTTAGGTTATATGTGTTTTCCTTATCTTTTACTTTATGGATACATACACTTTAATTTTCTTTGAGGACGACCGGCAACTTACTATTCCCGCAATTAGTGTGAGTTGCGTGTTCTGAGTTTCATATGTTGATTCTCAGGCATTCTAAACAAGAACGCCAGCCGCTCACTCTTATTGCCCCTTTTTCTGCCCCCTTGTATTTATCTGGACATCCTATTGTGGTTTAGCTTTGCTAGGATGGTTCATTACCAACTTTTGTTTGTCAGGTATGTGTTTAATTTATAAGTCGAAGACTTTCTTTATAATGAAATTTAAGATGCAGTCCAAAAAAAACAAAACATTGAAATTAATTTTTCATGAAGTGTCCAGGATTATATTTCCTAAAATTTAGTAACCCTACCTCTACCATATCTAAAATTCTTTGTATTGCAGGCAATAAGTTCAAAAATCTGGAACTACTGTGAGACAAAATTGTTTTTTATTCTGTATCTACAAATTTGCATAATTGTTTAAATTGGGTGGTTCTGTCTGTGTGCATATATGAACATATTTGTATATTTTAATTAACATCACTTCAATATCCACAGGTGGTATATCTGCAGGAGTCTGAACACAATTGTTTACTATATGTGCTGGGCATCCGATGCCTACAACAGGACGAGACAAACTTCTTTCTATTTTTCTGTATACATTTTTTTCATCCCTTTTATTTATTCCTCCAAAATTTTATCTGCTCAGTAACATATCATCTTTTTACCAAGATAGTATTTCTTGACATATTTCAAAACATAATCACACAAGATGTCTGAAACTTCTACTGGTACATCTTCCTAATGTAGGAGTTTTATCTGGATTCCGTGATCTAAAATAAAGTACCAAACCACTATAGGGATTAGTTTTGTGTCTTTATGAATTGAATTCTCAATTGTTATAGTTAGGTAACCAACAATTTTTTAAAGCATCCAACATTTCATTTAGAATTAATGGTGATATCACATTTAATATTATTGCTTCAGTTTTTGTGCGAGCAGCTGAAAATTTTCGTTCAAATAACTTTTGAACTAACTTTAAATGTACAGTCTGATGTCTTGAAACTTATTTCATCCATTGCAGAGTGATAAGCAAATACAGCTTCTTTAGCGGCACATTTAAGGTCATCAGTAGTGTCTTTCGATTTAAAATAAACAGCAACATTAAAAGAAGAAACACATCTTACTGCTCTCTTGTGTTTATAACTTTTTATATGATTTTCTATTCAACTTCTTCCCTTGTGTACGATTGAGAAGTCTGCATCACACAATGTGCAACTATACGATCACTGTCACAAGAAGGTTTTAAAAACTCATACTCATCTTGCAACTTTTCGTTGAAACTTCATTTTCTCTTTCCCATTGTAAAGAAAGTAAGGAATGCAAAAAACTAAAATAAAAAGTAGCAGACTTTTCAGACACAAACATCAAACACACAAGGAGATTAAATTAATCACTGAAATGTAAACACAACCATTCAAATCACTACAGACAACTTACACAATTTAAAGGTGGGCATGACCAGAGTTTCCAATACCTAAATATCTTAAAGAAATTACAAAAATTACCGAAAATATTCTCCAACCAATAAAAACATTACTACGGGTCCATGTTATTTTTTTCCACTCTATAAACTAATAATACCATTTGTCTGTTGATCATTCTGAATGTACCAGAGACAGTAATGCAGTCTGGTCTGTAAAGGAATATGGGGCTAATTTTCTGTTTGAATACCAAATTAACCTCTTTTTATTACTAACAATTTTACCTTGAGGTGAAACCGGGGAAATGTGGCTGTAAAATTTACATTTATTTAATATTGATAGTTTAGTATTGTGATGAATGATAGCGATTGGTCTCGAGTATAGGTAGGATTTTTTTTTTCTTGGGATTTGGAAAGGTGTGTTTAAGGTAAGATGGTACATTGTGGGTGAATTATGATGGTAGTTGTTTGGTCAAGTCCGGGTAGGGGATTGCAGTTGGAAGGATTTTCTTTTCTTAGGATTAGGTCTGGAGGGGATACATTTCCATTCACCATCTGGGTTCAACCCCATTGCCAGTATTCTCTAACACGTAAAAAACCTAGGTTATCTTTATGGCGTCTGGCTGTGACAAAGGTAGTAATGGGATGAAATGTGAGAATTGTGCATGAATGTCGTGTCCGGGGGGGATGGGTTTATAGGATGTGTTAGGTGGGGGTCGACAGCTCTGAGCTGTCATTCTGGTATAGTTGATTGTCTAATTTTGTAATCTTTTATTCTTCTAGGAATGGTTTTTTATAATTTCTTCTTGGGAATCAACTAGGAATTTTAATTTTTTTTAAAAATGTTTAGTTTCCTTTGCTTAATTTTTTATATAAGATTATAATAGATGTATTGTTATTAAAATAAATTAGTGCTCAAATATGCTAGCCTGGGTCTTTTGTGGTATCTCGGTTCAGTCGAGTCGTATTGTTGGATTCCTTAAATAAGTTTGTTGCTGTGTGTTTCTGCCTTGTCGTAAAACATTTCATTTATATCTGTGTAAATTTCTTGTAGTTGGCTACAGTTGGGCATATTGTGTAGGACTGCTATCCAAGTGCGTCTGTTTGTCCCAATGATTGTTCTTACCTTTATAAACTAATCATTTATTTTTCTTCAACTTTTATAACCACTCATTTAAAAATCCTGGACAGTTTCAATCCTGGACATAGCCCAGGACTTAATTACAAATCCAGGACTGTCCTGGCTGGATGTTTGGTAACCCTAAGCATCACTTATTGTATGGTATTTTTGGAACAAAGAGGAAAGTGCAAAATAAGTAAAGACACATTAGGAAAGAAGAATGGACACTTTTTTTTTATTATGCATTTGCTTACATTAAATTCCAAACAAATAAAACATATTTAAACATCACAATAAATAGCGCCACACAGCATCGAGCTGTGAGTGACTTGTTCTGCAATGTTCACGCTAAGCAGAAAAGAAAGCCATGGATATATACAAACAAAGTGTATAACCTTTTTCTTATCTCTCTCTTGTTGCTTTTGAAGAGGTTGATCAATTCAACAGGCATGGCACAGTTGCGTGTAGTAGACAACTACACATCACAACATTCAAAACTACCAACACCCTCAATTTCAAGAAATAAAAAGTACAAAAATATGTATCTGGCTAGTTATAAAACGACACCATATTTATGCCAAGTCTTGATGATAATAAAACTTAAAGCATTTATTTAAAAGAGAGAAAAATAACACATATATATTTTTTTCAAATTCACAGCAATAAAAATATTGTTTCCCACCTTATATGTTTAAGTCTTATTAATGTGACCCAAATTGTTGTATGTTTATGAAATTTACAAGAATAATTTAATGTGTTACAAAAAAATAAAAGTATAAATGTGTTGTGATGATTGTTCTTATCACGTTTATGCTTCCACCTCCTCTTCCTTTACTTTCTTATCGTCCTTTCCCTTGGACCAATCTGGTTTCTTCTGCAAGAGACACACAGAAAAACAGTGTTACTATTGACAGCGTTATTAGCGGCTTAAAGGGGAATGTATTGGGATGGTGATTAAAAGAGATTGCAGGTTAAAAAACACCCTCAGGCACAATATCTGTATTTCTAGCTATGCCGATAAAATGTGTTTAGCAAAGGCATTAACAATATGTAAAAAAAAATTACATTATATATATTTTACATCTCAAAATTGAGACTGGTTTGATGAATGAAAACATTAAATTGGATAAAGTACTGGTAACCAATGAAGTATTGTACCATATCAAAAGACAATTATGTAAATAAAACTGTAAACTGAAATATTTTTGTACTGTTGACAAGGAAAATCATATTATACATTGAACAACAAATTGATCAAGAAATATTTGAGCTCTCATTTAAAAGCAGATGTTTGGAAACCAGTATTACCAAAAATACCCCATCTCAATTGTCTCATTTTCACATTGTTATGATATTTCACTATACATTTTATGTGGTATTTCTTTGTTGGGTGTGTGATAAAGTTTTCCTTTTCATGTCAAATTTGGTTTGAATCAGTTGAGAAATGTAAGGGTTTCATTTTAATATTTTCTTTTAATATGAGTGCCAAAATTGGTTTAGGCCTAAGATTAAATTTTTTTTTGTATTTAATTAATATATTTATCTATCGGGGCCCCAACACAACACATAAGTTTAATACAAATAATTAAACTTTCATAAAACTTAAATAACCAAGTTGAGTTGGGATATAATGTGTTAACTAGGCGTTTATTAGGCGAGTAAGCTTATTTTTAGTCAACTTAATGTTTCTTTTTTATAATGTACCTTCTTTTGTTGTGCAATCATTACTTTTCTAATTTTTATTGTAATTTAAACCTTTAGATCATTTTGATACTTCTTAAGGGAAACACATTTTAATAAGGAATGGTGTTGTGTGAGTCAAAGTAGGGACTGCAGCTGTAAAGAACCTGCTATAATATTTATAAATCACAAGAAACATATATTAGAATTAGTTCTAAATGAATACCAAAATATTTTTAAGACTACATTTAAGGTGTGAAATAAGTCAATACAAACTTCATTTATATGTTTTTGCAGTATTTTTCAAGCAAAAAAATTGTTCATTTAGCTGGATTTAATTATTTTTTGACTCAAAGTGAGATTAACATTTTAAAATAAACTTACAACCATTGTTTCATTTATTTAGATATTTTTTTAAGACAGTCAAAAAATGTGTATACAAATGTAGTGATGGTTGAAGCAATTATTTTTATTTATTAGGCCTACTACTGGAACAAGCTATAATGAATCTATTTTTTTATTACAAAATGAAAACATAACTTTGTGCTGACTTTGCTCCACACTAAGCATTTAAATCATTGTCTTAGTATAACACACAGGCCATAATAAAAACAAATATCTCATGCTGCACATTTATACTAAAACAAAACCATGCAACACATTTAATAATCAACACATAAATTATTATATCATTTAAATATAATGTATTTTTTCCATGTTAACATATAGGCAATGAAAAATCGGGAAATAGCTTAGAATGTGCATTAAAAATACTATTGATAGCCACTTTCATTGCTTAAAAATGTGTTTTGGCTCATTTTAAATAGAGTTTATATTATTTACCCTACAGCCTGCTATGGAGCTTGCGTTCATAGTATTTGTACTAGCACCGAATATATACTTCACCACGTTGTGATTTATCTTGTGACTATGGTGTACTAGATGATAGATGATTAGAAGGTTTACTTTTTGTTGGTTAATTAATCACTATAGTTAATATGCAATGCCATTCAATTTGTTCCGTTAATGTGTGTGTACCTTCGGTCATATTTTTAAAAACTATGTGTAGTCTACACTAATATGCCTACCTCACACGCTTTTTCATGCAGAGTCTAGATATTATCAGTTGATAATTTACCATGCATGTCTTATAAATTGAGTTCTGCCAATTTTTATAGATTTATTTCTAAATTTTGCCATTTATTAATGTTCATTGTACCCTTTTGATGTTTAAAAGGCCCTTCACCATGGTCAAATTAACACATGATATGTAATGTTCACAATTGCAATAAATAATAATAAAAAGTAATTCTCTGTGTATAAAAACAAACTCATAAAAGTAAAATTGGGTAAACTACTGTTGTTTTTGGCATGTGAAATAAATAAAATGCACTTTTGTTAAGATTTATAGCAGAATTGGGCTTCAAAAATAGCATAATTTTATCCACTTAGAGAGGTTTTCTTTATTAAAATTTTACTAAACAGATTTATGCAGGCCAACTAACTTAATTAGGATTTTGTAACACATTCTTAATAAGATTATTCTAATATTTCAAGAAATTTACACTAAACTATATTTTATTTTTCTAATCTTTCTTAAATGGTTGTTGCCACCTTTTCAAACTTGAACTTGGGTTGCTCTGAAGTTCTTATTTGTGATAATGGGGATTTGGGCACCTGATATATTGAGCATATAATTGGGGTGAAAAGCCAAGCAAAATTCAAATAAACTTGAAGCAATGTTATTATAAACACAGCCGAGGTATTTAATGAGTATTCCACCCTGAAGCATTTTTTTTTTCAACAAGCAGAAACTCTCACCTCATTTTCTGGTGGCTTGAAGTCAGGCCAAGTGTACAGGGATTTAAAGGAACTCCAGACAGTATAAAGGAAGGTGATTACTTGTTAAACAATACTAAGAAATAATCACTAAAAAATACGTCCCACAAAAAACAAAATACAAAAAAAAAAA
>CABFWB010000383.1:207330-304786 GCA_902151455.1 Timema bartmani | reverse complement strand
CAGCCTGCATGTTATTTGTTTGTTCATCTCGCATATTGCTCTTAATTTAAAATCTATTTTGTTACTTCTTCCCATTTTATTGTTTACTAGAGACGCCAGGGAAGCCTTCTTTTCAACACGATCACTCATTTGCAAATCTGTCATGGGTGATTTTTTAATATCAGTAACACAGCACACATTCTGCCACTGACTAACATTGACCTACTGAATTACCAGTTCATTGACACTGAAGGGTGGAAATTCTATCTCTCCTACTTTGTTTTGACATTGAATTGCTATTTTATTTTTTTATTTTTTTGGTTTAGGTTGCGCATTTGAAGGCGAAAAACATCACGCTATATTTGGGCCATTATAGTATATTATTTTAGTTATCTTACTAAAAAGTCTCATACATAACTCATACAGTAGCATGTATTAGTCTACTTTGCTAAAGAGGCACAGTTTTGATACCTGGCATGGCCGAAAAATTTATCATCGAATAAATTAACTCCCAAGGGACTGATAGTAATCCCTGTTCTAGAATTATGTTTTTAAGTAATTTGCTTGTATAATCAATTTGTTTAGAAAGTGCTCTTTTACCTCAAATAAAAAATAATAATTATACTAACTGCTAATTGAAGTGTAAGGAATAACTTGTGTATGACATAATGTGAGTTGGTTACCTCTTTGTCTTCCTCTTCCAGTGTAAACTCCTTCTTCTTAACAACCTTCAGTTGGTTGCGGAAGTTGAACTCTGCTGCCTTCTTCTGCAGCTTGGCGAATTTGTTCTCATATTTGGAGACCTTTTTCAAGGTTGGTTTCTGGCTACACATCACACAAATAAAAATAATTTACTCTCCATGTTTGTATGTGTGACGCGACATGTACACGTATACTTTCAAATTTGGGTCAAATTTTCACTAATAAATGACAGATGAATAAATAACAAATAAGTGTATTTATAATATAAAGCTAGAATGTAAAATGTTGGTTAATCATTGTGGTCAGTATATGATCATATCGATGTAAAACATGTGTAAGTCAGCGCATGACCATTTTAATGTAGAACTAGAACATGTCTGATAAGTATTGTTAACACTGGTAAACAGACATTTTGTGCCAGAAATAAGAACAACCAATTTGAGTGTGCCGAGTTTGAAAATGACCCAAATAAGATTGGTTTGGTTAGAATTTTGGTTTGCAGGGGGTAATACCATTCACTGAAATTTGGTCACTCTCTTGACCCTTGTGAAATTTGTAGAATAATCTGGAAAAGCTAAAATAGAATAGTTTAGCAAAACTTAGTTTGTTGGGTTTGTACATTCAGGCTAGAACAACAATAGGTAGGTGGGAGTCATTTAGAAGGGTTAAGGATGGCTTCTGAGCAGAAAAAAAAGGTGCACTTTTTGTGAGTTAATGATTTAATGCCGTGGAGAAATCAGACAGGACTCAGTCATGTGCTTTTAATTGTGTGGTGTTATGTGTTGTCGATTTTGGCTTTAATGCTTTGATTTGATCAATTTTTTCTGAAACATATCAGTATGTCACATAAATGTTTGAATATAAGTGACTATTTCTGCTACATTTGTGGTGAATTTACGTTAGCCAAACAAAGGCGAAGATTAACTGTGTTGACTCGTAAAGCATATAAACTGTAGTTTGGATGAAAGGTGGGAGACCAGGATGAGAGCTGGGCTCTTTATATATATTGCAATACTTGCACTTCCAGCTTGCAATACCGGTCGAGGGGTAAAAAAACGAGCCATGCTTTTTGTGATTCAGATGGTGTAGAGAAAACCGAAAGATTATAAAACAGACTGCTACTTCTGTCTTACTCTTCCAATGGTGGGAATTACTACAAAGAAAAAAAATATCCTAAGTTTCCATCCGCAATTTGACCATTGCCTCATGAAGTGGATTTACCTGTACCAAAACCTCTGGAGTACTACACTTGTAATTCGAAGACATCAAGTGACGAACCCCAACCAGGTCCATCAGAAGAAATTGAAGATGAATTTCACAGCAGTCCCTTGAAAAAGCCTCACTTAATCACCCATCCACAACTTAATGATTTGGTGAGAGACTTGGAACTAAGTAAATCTAATCCAGAACTACTTGCTTCTAGATTATAGGAGTGGAATTTGTTATCTGAAGACATTAAGATTTTCACATTCAAAAGTCGACACAAATTGTTTGTGTTTTTCTTTACTCAGGACAAGGATCTTATATTTTGTATCAACATCCAGGGCTTTATGAGTGTCCTTTATACACAGCATAATCCAAATAATTAGAGAATCTTTATCGACTTATTTAAAACAAGTTTAAAAGCTGCTCTTCTTCATTATAGCAACCTAGTACCTTCTGTTCCTATTGCTTATGCAACACATATTAAAGAGTCATATGAAAATAAGAAGAAGGCACTGCTAGAAGCTGTTGGTTATATTCACAGCACCAGTGGAATATATGTGGAGATTTGATACTTAGACTACATCCAGGGTTACACTAAATTTTGTTTTTTGTGTGAATAGAATAGTTGCGCAAAAATTGAACAAGGTATGGCCTGCTCGGCACCCATTAGAACCTGGAAAGAAGAATTTTCAACATGAACAACTAGTATATCAAATGAAAGTGATTCCACCCTGATTAAAATATCAAGCTTGGTTTAGTGAAAAATTTCGTGAAGGCTATGAACCGGGATGGTGGTGCATTTAAGTACATCTGTGAAATATTTTAGGTTATAAATGAAGCTAAAGTAAATGAAGGAATTTTCGTTGGGCCACAAATAAAGGAACTTATGAAAAATAGACAGTTCGACAATGCGGCGAAAGACTGAAAAATTGATGTGGAATACATTGATAGACGTAGTAACAAATACAGATATGACAACTATAAGAGGCTAGTGGAGAACATGTTGGTGACATATGAAAATATGGGTTGCAATTTGTCCTTGAATCTCCACTCTCTGCAGTCCCACCTGGAATTTTTGTCAGACAACTGTGGTGAAGTCAGTGACGAACATGGGAAGCTATTCCACTAAGATAATGCTACTATAGAAATAAGATACCAAGGGAAGTGTAACACTAACATGCTTGCAGATTACTGTTGGATCATCATTCGAGATGTTCTTGACATTGATTTCAAGAGGCAAATCAAGAAACATAAAGAGTTAGACGACATTTCAGTCAGCAATGGGCATTTATCACATTATTTATACACTTTTATTCTAAAATAAACATTATTACAATTTCCTTGGAAACTGTAACCACGCTGAGACTTTCTTGGTCATTTCCATGTTCAGTGCCTTCTAACTAATTGATTAATACATTTATTTCTTTTAGTTCAAGGAAAAAAAAAAAGAAAATTGATTGACCATTATGATTAAGTAATTTAATTCATGCGTCTAAACACTTGTATACTCACAATTTTCCACGGAGGTCATTCACCTGGCTGTTAAGGTCTGCAATCTGTTGGAATACATTATAACATTTTATTAGAAAAATGCATCACTCAAATAACAGTAATAAATAAATAAAAAAATTTTTATAACATGCTCTCAAAATTTGGAACTAATGTAGTCAACACATAAATTTAAATAAAAAATTATCATTAAACTTAAGTAGATCATTAAGTTCTGAAATAAATGTAATATTTATCTGAGAAACACAAAATTATTTCATTTTTCTTATTAGAGAAAATAGAATTATTAAAGATAAATAATATTGGTAAAAATATTTCAGTGATTATATGACATTTTAAAATTATAAAAATAAAATTTGGTATTGGAACCCTTTTGAGGGTTTCTAGAAACATATTAGTAGCCCATAGCCTATATTAGTTATTTGTTTTATCCATGCTTAATTAATTATGCCTTATTATTATATACAACGTATTGTTAGTAACACAGTTTAATATGTTTACATTTTAATGACACACATAAATAAGTATTCCTCAATTGAAACAGGAAATTTGTGAGGTATCAATAAGTAATAAACACAACACAAGAACACGGTCAATAAAACAAACAACATTGAAGACATTAATATGTATTGCTGAAGGAATGATTTAACACTTACAATAAGAACATTTATGTGATTGTGTAAACACAAAACCTTCATTTGGTTGTTGTACAACATTGAAAAAGCGGGTTAGTTGCGTTTTCGCAAGTGAGCAAGGAATTGTGCTAGAAGTAGGTTCAGTTGGTTTGGAAATGAATAAATAGTTATGTTGATTTGTTTAATTTGGAGCTGTTGATGTTTTCACAATGTTAAAAAAAACAATGAGTACAAAATATGTATGTTCAGTAGTTGAATACCTTAATTATTTAGTGATTTAAATAGTTACCGTACATACTTGCTATGGCTCTGTATAGGAGTAATTTTTACTAGTAAAAAATGGAATGTGTTTAAACAAATATATTTCGGAAGAGTATTACAATGTTGCATTATTAAAATAGTCTTCATAGGGAGACACATAAATACTATACAATCAATAAAATATCCATACAAGAGTATGTTTGACTGACATATTACACATTCAGGTTTTCTGTGACAAACTAAAGAAAATCTATCTCTGTCACATGTAAGTAATTACTATTTATAAAATACATATGCAGCTAAGGACGAAAATAACATCATTTTGTAACTTATTCACTCAAAATAGTTACTAAACGAGCATTTTGGTGATTATTGTAAATATTTTTATAGTTATGAAATTAAGTATATTTATTTTAAAGTTGCAAGAATCGCCTTTTAAGACTAAGTTATCTGTTTTGGTGGCCACATGCTCTAACATGCTACTCCGCAATAGACTAAGCTGCTGATGACAGGGAGATCAAGGTTCAAATCTCAGTTGGGTGTGCTGAGGGTGGTTTTTCCAAAATGGTTTTCCACTATCTCTTCACACAAATATGGGTACATTTTATATAAATACAACCTTCTTAATCCCTAAAAACCATTTATGTAATTAGGACATAAGTGTATAATCTAAACAGGCAGTAAGACACAGTGATAAAAAAAGACTAAGTTCTGAAGGGGATTTTTTTTAATAGACTGAGTTTTAAAGAGGAAAAATCTTGTTTTTGTTTTGAAAAATATTTAGGGTAATTTGGGTGATAAGGTACGTGTAGTGAGATATTTCATGTATTATAGTTTGTATCCAGTAGACACTACACAATTTTAACATAATTGTACTAAAGTATGTTAGCCTCACAGTAAAAAAAAGGTAGGCTTATTCATATGTATTTATAATAGATGCACACCAATCATATGTGATGTTCACTATTATTTACTAAAATAGCTCTGAATAACTTCTATAAAAATAATGGCACTAAAGTAGATAGAAAAAAAAATCTTAAGTGAACTCCAATATTTCCAAACACTACAAAACACTATTATTTAGTAAAAAAAATAAATAATCAAAGTGTATGGTTATGGACTAGGATATTACAAAAAAAAGTTTGTTTTAAAAAATCTGGTTAACTAAATGTTCTCACCTCAGCAAAGAAGTTGGCTCTTCTCTCCATGGCAGTTTGTCTAAATAGAGCTCTAAATTAAATTGACACATTCACATCTATTTTTGAACAGTTTTAATAGATTAACTGTTATTCATTTGATAAAGTAGATATATACATCTCCTTCTAGCCAAACTACACATAATTCTGTTCCACTCCAAGGGAATAAAATATCCATAAAACTAGCATAATTTTTTATGGAATCAAATATTTCTGAGTATTTGTGCGTTAATATAAAATATATATTATTTTCGCCTGTGTTTGTGTGTGGGAATATAAAAAATATTTAGCCTTCTTTTGTTTCAAAATATTCAGTCACATTTGTTTCAAAATGATAACTAAAACAGTTTATTTCAGCCATTAAGTAATTTCTCCAAATGAGAATCATTATTTTTAGGATTTGAGAAACATTGAGTTGGTATACGGTTTTTGTAAAAATAAAAACTATATTAAAACGATTACATGTTTTATTTGTGTCCAAAATGTATTGATAAGGTGAGTTTTGATAGTAGCTCTAGGATTAGCTGTACTCGACTCAGTGCCCTGAACTGGTTGTGAACAGCGGGCAGGCCCTTCTATCTACGACACGTCTGTGGGGGGTGAACAAATTACTAACACAGAGACCACAAGACTAACTAGTTTTGTTACAGTGTATGTCTACATTTTATGAATTCCTTTACTAAGGAGATACCGCAAGTCACACCATTGTAATATTATTTTTATTAAATACGTTTTTGCTGACATAAGTAATTTTTTTAAAAGTCTGTATTTTTTAACATTGTTTACTTGTCAAAACTAAAATCATAAGCCTGTATATTAATAATTACAGTATTAAGAATTTGAAATGTCTATTTTTGTCTTGGGAAAAATTCTGCAACCCTGTGCAAGTTTTGGAATTTAACTGACCAATCAAAAAAAATATTTTTTTATCTGGGCTAGAATTATTGAATTTATTTTTCTTAAAATATTATCAGACCAAACAACCCGTAACTGAATATAATTAAACTTAATATTTGATCCATTCTTTTTAACAATATTTTATATTTAAAAAAAGTAATAATTAATTCCCATAAACTTTTCACTAATTTTGAGTGTTTTTTTTCTTGTAAAAATGAAACTGAAACTCTCAATGCTTGTGTGGCTTGCCGTGTGTCCTTTTTAAATAAATACAAAGACAACGGAACAACGAATAAGGTTAGCCAGACTTACTAGGGCCTACTTGAACAGATCACTGATATCATTTGTGAACTGAAATAATAGTCCATGGTTGTACTTATATTAATATTGCATCACGACATATTGAACTTGTATTTTTTGGGCATTTGGTTCCGAAAACACCAAAACTTTGTTGACACATAGCTAACATTTTAAATATGACTGACATGTTCCACAAGGACTGATTTCAAAAACACAAACAAAACCATGTGACTGTTAACACTAAACTATTCAGTTTTTGGTATTTCTTTTTATATTACTAATATTATTTTTACTTGAATGAATTTAACATTTGTCATTGTTTTGAATGCTCAAAATTCACTATATTTAATTCATTTTTGTAGCTAGAATTTTATTTCTTCAGTTATTTTGCTAACGAAACAAACAATATATTGCCCAGAGTAATGGTTATTTTGTGCTAGATACTCATAATTATTATGTTAGTTTTTAAATTATTTGAGTTTCAGATACATTTTTAATTTCTTATTTGAATATAACATTATATTTTAATCTAAATAATGATACATTAACACAAAATTTTTACTTTTAACACCATTGCTACACCATTAAACTACTATGTTTCACTTAGGTAATGCAATGGGAAAGCAACGAAAGGCAAAGTCGTAAGTTTTCACTCAGTGAATGACACAAACAGGCTGTCTTTAATAATAATTTTATGATCGCTTAACTCTACTCTAAAGCTTCATATTTAAGTAGCTTTTCTATTTGTCTTTAATTGAAATATATATGTAACTTTACTAAAAATACTATACAGTACAATAAATACTCTGGAATGTTACAAAAAACAAGACTATGTAACAATTTCCTCTTTAACATAAATTACACTTCTATCAACATATAAGTGCATATATAATTAGGGTATAAATATTATAAAAAGAAATCTCAAAAGACTGAATTGTTGTCAAGTCATGAAGGTTTTAAAAGGGTGCGGGGGGAGGAGGGCATAAGTGCCACTTTTGTTTGGCGAGGGTGGGGATGAACACACGCGGCACAAACACAGACGGTCACAAACACAGCGATGCAGCCCGTGGTGCAAACTCCATCCCTTAGACCAGCTGAGAGCTATGGGGAGGGTTGGGTTTTAAAGGGGGATGGGGTATTAAACAGTGGCACTTAATTACTTGAACATCTTCATTTATTCTTGGTTACATTTCTCGAGTCAGAGGATGGAGTTGGAATATGAAGTGTATCAGGAAACGATGCAGTTAATCAAAGTGTATCTTTGTTTTATTGCTAATGGGTGTGCTTCAAAAATGTATGTAAAAGAATGAGCCTTTCTGAAAAACTTTGGGCTCTAGTTTAAATTGTAAAAAATATACAATCTTTTTAAAAAAAATCTAATTATAATGAGTTTATTTTATTTAAACAAATACCGGTACTATATATGTTTTTAAATTTGAAAAAAATTGTGTATTGAAGAAAAAAATGTGCCAACACTTTGACAATTGTGCTATCTCCCATTCATATGTTTATTGAATATTGTTGCTTCATTTAAGATAGGGATGAACTATTTCGATTGTAGATGTGTAGGTGTTCTTTTGTGTCTACAACACCGGTACTCTAAAAATAAAGTATAATTAATTAACTACACTGATTTTATGCTTTATATGATAGTGTGGTGCTTAGAAAATGTATAATATTGTTACTATAACATATTGATCATAATTTATTAACACCAATTTTATTCTTATTTTTTTCCAAAATAAATTTGCACTCTCATAAACTTACGTCAAAACTAGAGGAATACTATATTTCTTGAATCCAAATCTTAAATTTTCTTTCAAATCACGAATATTTAAAAATGTACATTTTTATTTAAAGTGAGCATATTTAAAATCTAATTTAAAAAAGTTATGTAAGGCTTGGTGCCACTGACAAATGATATTTTGTCTGTCATGTCTCTCATGTCATAAACAACAAAGAGAAAACTTTTTTAGTAATTTTATAACATTAATACAATTTTGTCCTTTTTTGTGATTTTGTTATTCTCCAAACTACACAAGATTATATAATTCATTCCACCAATTGATTAAAATTGTTATTTGAAGTCAAGTCATAGTTGTACTCAAGATACTTTATTAAGATTTTTATGAATCTCAAATCTCTCGATTACCATAGGATTTGAGAAATTGAGGATTAGACCATCCCATTTCTAGTTTAAACCAATCAAGGCTATTACTAATACGTAATGTAGGTTTGACAGATTGATATGTTGACCATAACTAACTAATGATTCTTTTCAAAATTCAAAATAAAAAAAAGTCACTTTAGTGTGTAATGTTTAAGAATCTGCAAACAAATATTAAATTAGCCAGTAGACTAAGTGAAAATATGCTTAATTATTGTGCATGTATGAAAAAGCATTGAGATACTACTAGTTGATTTGTGCAATTATTTGATATAATTTGTGCATATGGCATATGATCCTATTAAAACAACTATTAATCACCTATTTGTAGATAATAAAAAAATGTCTATATCAAGCGGTGTTATGATGTCTACACTTGAATGGATGTAATTATATTAATGTTACTCGGTATTGTTTTCCTAGCGTTGTTTTGGCATAATTTTGGCAAATATTAACACAAATGTAATGTAAAATATAATATTACACAACTATGCTTGAAGTGGTTTGTTTGTATATTTACACTTCAGAAAAAAGAGATAATACCATTGTGTGACTTTGAAAAAAATTATGGAGTAATTTTTGTATGGAAAAGTGCCACACTAGATAAAAAAAAATACATCAATAAATGTGTTTTTATAGCTTAATTATAATTAAATATCAGGTCTTAATAGGTACTCAGTTGTATAATTGCTACAAATCAATCGACTTGATAGAATTATTCATCCGACCAAAATAGTTGCGAGAATATTAGTCAAAAAATAGGGGGCTATCAGAGTCCACATAGGGGAGGGTACACATTGTTATCAGAAACGAACATATGTAAATATATTGGGGGAGGGGGGTAGAGAGAAACTTCATGCCATATAGGAAGACGTGTGACAGAGATTCTTTCACCGCATGGAATTTGCACCACGACTAAATGTTATGAGTTTGCCCATGTTTGTGCTTTTCACGTATTATGGGTGATCTATATGGCGGTGCATGAATGTGTTGATTTCTAGCTCTTCGCAAGTTTGTACAGTTCTACATTTCATCCATACTCTTACACAAATTCATTTTAGAACCAATAAAATACTTTGACAAATTAGTATTATACTCATATTGGCATTTTAAAATTTATTTGTATCATTGCCCTCAAAAATGGTTTTGAAGATGCATCTAAATTAATCAATTAAATTTAATAATGCTCCTTACAACAATATTATTTTACAAAAATATAAGTTGGGCGGTTAAAACTGTTGTGTTATAGACCAAGGTCAGTTTATTATTGTATTAGAGTTAAATGAGCATTTTACTTAATAAACCATCTACTAAGAACTAAATCAATAACCTATCGATACAGTCTACACAAACGATATGTGTATAACTGATATATGCTCAGTTTATTAATATAGCTAAAATTACATGCCCCCTCTTTTTAAGAACATTTTTATTAATTGAATAGTAACTAACTTGTTACACGAAAGTGAGAATTTGAATTAAAAACCATATTTGTTCATCCTGGGCTGAAGTTATTAATATAATCTTATAGCTGTACTGTTGGCAGAATGAAAAGTAAATTATTAATTTGATTGAGAGGTATTCATTATGTTTGTGTTCATTTAGCCAAATCCACTGAATATTGTGTGTGTGATATATTTTTAAATTTATTTTTACCAAATAGTTTTTTTTTTTTTAAGTTTTAAGTTTACTCTCTTTTAAGTTAAATGTTATTACTGTAAAATAGTTTATATTTTAAGAATGCAATGCTAATTACATAATTATTTATTAATAAGAAGTAGAAACATGAGCATATATTTGTAATTTTATTTATGTAGTGCATTCTTTTTTAAGCAAGGATGATTGAAATTAAAAAATGTAAATACACATTTATCCTTAAACATTTGTTCGAAAGAAATTAATACAGCCTCTCTTAAAAATGTTTATTGCGATTACATAACTGTCAATTCACACTATTCTGTATTAGTATTCTAGTTTTCCTAATCTTAATTTCAAAGATTATTTAAATTACCTTCAAATTGTAACAAATATGATTAAACTAATAATACTTTCTAACACTCTTTTAGACCGTGTGATGTACAGTTTTTATAAAAATTATTTAACTAAAGCTATGAAATGTAGAAGAGTATAAACAAGCAAAGGTTCTTGTAGATTCATGATTATCTTCATATAATTATTTGAATGTGTTTGGTTTTTGTCGACAGAGGATAACAATGGGTACGTAACGCCACACTCATTACTTGTGCATACCTCGAAATCTTTCTTTTTCACTTCATGTTCCAAATCCCATTTCTGACCCTCACACAGTAAAACGCGATCAAAATACTGCTTCACGATCGACTTCAGAGTGTCTAAAAAACACAAATTACACATTCAGAGGAAAGCGAAACTGATATGGTCCATGTTCTTTGATGTACACTTGATTTCTGTATTAGAATTATTAAAGCGCTAAAACCACGTATTGTTTTCTGTACAAATATTGATAGATTTTCAAAACAAATGTGTGCTGGTTGAAATGATTGTACAGGAGGAATTTCAGTTTTATCAGATTTGAGTAATTTCATAGAGAATTATTTATGTTACATATATTTTTTGAACAAGATTTGATGTCGCCAAATAAGACAAATGTTTATGCTAAAAATGAAAATAAAATTTATATATTTTTTTAATGTCAACTTTATTTGTGTGTTTTTGTATTTAATCATTAGTTAATTACAGTCAATATCTTTACAAATGTTATTTTTTGAACTTAATTTAGTATTTTGAGTTAAACTATATTGAGTTAAGGTTTATTAAACTTTAAAATTATAATTTTGTTATAGTTAGCAAAAATAAAGGTAATTTAATTTAAATTAAATCAATCAGCTAAGTTATGTTATAGGCTCTAATATTTATCATAATGAGTGCTTAGTCAAGTACTGGTAAATATGATTCATATCATTTGATTATATAATATGGCAAATGGTTTTATTGATTACCTGTTGATAAAGTTTTAATGTAAAATTATCATATTATTAATTATAAAAAATGATGATCTCTAACATAGTTCTACTAAACAGTTATACATACTGCAACAACTCATTTCTCTAGCATTAAATAAGCTAATGGTATGTATTAGGTAAAAGTGTTCTGAACAAAGATTCAAACCCTCACATTGTTCCTCTACCAACTGAGCTATCCATGCTCTTTGTCAATACCTAGGATACATTTTTTTGCTTTCTAACAAGAAACATCACATCTGTCATGAGCTTGGCCATGGCTAAAAACTCTGAGGCTTAAGACCTTAGACATTGGCCAGTCACCCTGGAGTAACTAGTTTGAATTCGGGCTGAATCAAAATCTAATCTTTGTGGGTCATGAAATTAAGGAAGGTATAGGTCATATCAAGTTCGACATTAGTGCAGTCCCAGGTGCTAATAGTCCCAAATGTATTAAACTGTTTTGTAAAAATCATACTAATACATCTGTCATGTTTGTAAAAATATCCCACAACGGCATACTAAAATAATGCCACATATTACTCCTTAATATATATCTCAAATAAGTTTTTCCCATCATATAACTTTTAATTTGTTAACACAGCTTCATGCATTGTTTTATTTGGCATTTGGGGATCATTTTATTTATTATAATGAATTTCAATGAAATAATTTTAATAAGGCAGCTGAAATTTAATAAGCATTAAAAAGCAAAATGTCACAACCAGGGCCAGATAGATATTTTGGTGCTTGTAGACCCTAGGTACTTTTATTACAAAATTTTATATTTTCTTCTATTTTATATATTCTATTTTCTGTATTCTTTTTTAACACTTTGACTAGGAATCATGTCAATTAAAATGTCTCAAGTTTAAACTTTTATAAATGATGAACCACCTCAAGGCAGAATAACTATTACTTTAATACTTCTTTCTACTTTCTAGAACAGCCTCTTAATAGAATATGCATCTTGTCTTTTCCTTGGTCACGAGACCAGCGTTTTCCAATTAAATGTAGTCATGGAACCTTGTACAACATAACGAAACCCCTTAAATATTTTCACATGTGAAAAATTTCTTGGTTCAAGATCAAATAATTTTAAATTGAAATTTACATTTATCCAGGTGGAAGGAAACTACACTTTTTGTCCTCTTTTATGTCCCATAAATAAATGCATCTGCTCTGTATATAGGCCTGCCAGGGAAAAAAATTATAAAGTCTTAATTAAATGATAATTATAGTATCATAGCCTTTGCTTATTGTTATCTTTGTAAAAACATACAATAGATGTCAACATACAATGAGTAACATTTTCTTTTTTTTGGCAAATTCTTCTTGTATCCAGTTTAATTGTTGACATTAATGGTATTCACATGTCCAGAGCCTTATCAAGACTGTTTTAGCGTATAAAGAGACTCCCTCTTGGCTCAAGTGCATTCTGGCAAATGGCAACATTTGCCTACTTTGACTGCGCACCACGACATCTTGGGGTATTCTTCACATAAATCACCCCGCAAATGTGGTAACATCTGCATCAATAAGCAGAGCGTATTTTCTGCAGGTTTTGGATTACAATTATTACAAAGGCAGTTTAGTACACAAGCTGTGTAGTAAGGCTGTTTGGCCCAAATGTCTCATCCGCCAGATATAAATGTATATACAATATTTCTAACCTTGAATGTTTAAAATATTTTGTAATTTTAATTTTTTTTGCAGAACTCTTAATCTTAACTCATTTGGGAAATGCAGCACTAGACAATGAAGAGTGCTAAGTGTGTATTTCTTGGTTCAAAAAGGTTGTGAATGCAGGCCTATATGAATAGTGATAGTAAATAGTGAATACAGTATGTATGAATCATATTTAAAAAATATATTGTCCATTTTAAATACATACCAGTATATAACCTAAACGGGTAATAAGACGCAGTGCTAAATAAAAAAAAACTAATGGCCTATATGTTCATATTTTGCTCTCATAATTTATTGTGTTGACTGAGCTTGACCCTACTTAAAATATCTTATGGATATAAAGGAAAACACAAATTTAGTTATGTCAAAAGGCAAAAGAAAAGGCTTTGAGTAAAATTAAAAGGTAATTGCTGGAATATAATGTTCCACAGAAGTTCTACCATTTGTCAATCAAAAGATTTATAGCATTCATAGGCTTAACTCTACAGATAAAGGAACGTCTGCAGAAAGCTGCATTTAATTTTTTCGTTTTTTTACAATTTGGTGGTGACCTGGCGGTCTAGGGGTAAGGTGTCAAACTTCTGTGCTGAGGGTCCGGGGTTCAATCCTCGGTCCCGGCACAGATTTATTTGATTGCCAAACCCTTCCTTCACCTCTGACAAGATGTGTATTAATCACAACTTGTGAATGTGAGGAATGCCAGGCCTCCACCGTGGTTCGGATTCCACGTTAAACTGTAGGTCCTCCATTTCATCTCACTATCACCCTACCATTACACTTTAGCGTAAGTGTGTATAACCCGAACGGGAAGAAAGACGCGGTGCTAACAATAATAATAATAATAATACCATTTGGGAAAACATTCTGGTAAACATTGATAAAGTGAATAAAGCACTCCAAAAACCTGTAAATTAAGCTGTGTGCAAATGCAGAATTATATGATAGCCTTCTGGATTTTAGTTGATGTTTGAACAAAGACAAATATTAATAGTTTTGAAAAATTAAGTTAAAAAAAAACTTTGCTTAAAATTCTGATTACAGACAATGCAAAGTCTGAAAGAGTAAAAGGAAGAGAGTGTTTGATTAAACAGTAGAGAAATTAGTATTAGAACTAAATGCAAAAGATGCATTTCAAATTCAGGCTTTTTATTGAATATTACTTTTTGACTTACTAGTCATAAAAATAACAAAGACGCATACAGCACGTTAAATGATACTTTCAGTTTTCTTGCAGACAACTATTTATCAAATACAAAGCCAGATAGTTAGTCAATATATATTCATCATATTTAGAAGAAGAATTTGTTGATGAGTTTGTGATGTTTACTATGCTGTGCAGGACTTATCTACAGTATAAATAATACAATCTCAAATTAAAGATAAACTTGTTACAAGTTTTCAAATGTGCATATTTCTTTGAGGATTTATCTTTCAATAATTTATGGGGAAAGATGATCAAATTAAGAACTGTATGCACTCAACTCTGAGCAAAGGTCGCCTATCGTCTTTGGCCCTTTTTTTTTGCATTGGCAATGATATTTCTCGTAATATGAACTATGAGGATGTTAATATGTTGATGCAAAGAGAAGCCTGAAAAAGAAACCGTGGGAAATCCAGCCCTGGTCACGACACTTAGATTGACATCACAGTCCATTGTTAAAAAAAACACCACTATTGAACATCAGGAGAGAATTGTGTGTGTTTAGAAAAAGATTAGCCTGTCACCCTATTCATTGGTTGAATGGTCTAAGGTGTCGCACTGGTGTTAGATTGGCCTGCTAAAGAGGGGGAGATTGAAGTTCGAGTCCTGGTCAGGTCTCCTAGTGGTGGTTTCTCACTCTCCTTCCACACAAATGCGGTAGACTACCTCTAAAATTCTTCCTTCCTCATCCTGCCCTAACTAGAGTAGTTATCATGCATATAACCTGAACAGGTAGTAAGACACGATTTAAAAAAAAATTATTCCTGTCCTGGATAAACCTTTTACATACATCATATAAATAAATTTTCCAATAACATTATTCTAGAATAACAAATTAGTATTCATAACACTTTTAAAAAAAAACTTGTTTATTGAGAGTAATTATTTTTATAGTGTGTATGTATGCAAGAAAATTGCCTGTTGTTCAACCTTATCAACCATAACTGACGATATTTTTAAACATTTTTTAAACTAATTACAATTTTCATTCAAATTTGAAGTGTATTCACATGGCTGAATGTATTCGAGTGAGATAAGTGCCTATATAACTCTAATTCAAACATAGCTTTACTTTGTTTTAATCAGAGAAAAGTTTGAAATTGTAGAGTATTTGCAAAATGATAGGAACCCAGTGTGCATCATAGTATTAGAACATGTAGCATACAAGTTGACTTGTCATTTCTTTCACCTGAAAAATAAGTCAGTAAAAGTTGCCAGGCTCTTGGGAACAAGGGGGTATGGTTAAGGTACAGCCTCACTCTTTCTATGCAAGATCATTTTATGTCAAATGGCCAACTTCATTAGTCTTATAGTAGTTATTTTCGTATTAACCGGAAGAAACATTATAATTATTTCATATATTTGTATTAAATATAATTTAAATTAAGTTTAGTTTTATGTTATATATTTAAGTTTATTAGATTTTAAAATAGTCTTAAATTTATATATATAATATTCTCAAAATAGAAATAACTTTGGTTAAAAATATTGATTATAAAAACCCAGTCTATTTTTTTTTTAAATCATTAATTAAAGCTAAAGTATAGTAAAATTATTTTGAAGTAACCAAAATATAGGAGTTGAAACAAATAGTTTTTTCCCCATAGCTTCACCACAAATTAAATTTGGAATTAAGTAACAGTCACATATCCAAGATTGTACTATTCTTTTTTTATAACGGTTTTTTCTTATAATAGGTATATTTTACTACATATTCTCACATAAAAAAGCTTTTACCAAGCCCTTCTTTTCTCTAAAACAACCAATTATTCAAGAAATTAATTGTGTTTCACCTTTGGCATATCAAGTAATAAACTCAAGTCAAATGGTTCCAATTAATGTCATTCATCATAATTTAAAATTGAAAAGTTTCAATTTTCATTGTTTAAGTCATTTTTCCATTTTCTTGCTGTGAATCAATGTTAAGAGAGATAAGTTTTGGTAGCTATTATATAGATATTTTTTAAAACAAACTATCTTTTGGGAGATTTTATCATTGTTATGGTAGTATTATAGTGCTATTGTAAAAATGAAGCCATAGAAATATTTGTTACATTTGGTTATACTAAATGCAACACAAGGTTTTGTTAAGTTTTAAGAA
Source organism: Timema bartmani (assembly GCA_902151455.1). Classification (NCBI taxonomy): domain Eukaryota; kingdom Metazoa; phylum Arthropoda; class Insecta; order Phasmatodea; family Timematidae; genus Timema; species Timema bartmani. The sequence goes on along the minus strand of CABFWB010000383.1, from coordinate 287,965 downwards.
CTTCTAATAGCAAAAATTGGTTGCACAATAAAGGAATTCACTCTCTCATATCTACTCAGCACATTTTACTCTCAAAATGGGTGTGCACAATTTTATTAAACTCATAATTTAATCGTAGTATTTGAAATTGTTAGAAATACTGGGTGACAGTTTCTAAAAGATCTTTAGTTCTATGGCTGCCCACAAAATATTTCATGAATAAATTTAAATTTTATATATTTGAATTTGTAATAAATTATTATGGTACTATTAGTTAATTTTAGGAGTGATTCTCATTACACTGATATAGCAGAAAACACTTCCCAAACATTCTAATCTGGCATTTTATTTAAGAATTTACCCTACTTTGATTTTAGTAATAAACTTGACCACAACTGTGAATACACCTTTACACTGTTATTATAAAAGAGTTAAATCTGTTATTCATCAGGAGACTGTACCAAGTAGTGGACACAATGTAAGAGCTATCAGCTGTTCAACCATTAGGTAAATAAAAGTAACCTATTTTGGAGCGAGCGTCGTGCATATTATATTGTAGGACATATGTAGTTTTTAAAATAAAAATAAAAATTGCCATGAGCAAATAAAAAAAAAAGGAAACAAGTAAAAACCAGAGGGAGCGGTCGAAAAAAAAAACACTTGCACAAACTTTCGCTTTGAATTGTTTGTTTACCTCCATTTGTTTAATCTTACTGATGTATTCAAGGTCAAATTTATCACCCTCTAGTGTATAAATTTTATTCCAGTATTGCTTGCATAATGTCTGCAGTTCGGCTATAAAAACAAGATGAAACAGAAGACACGAATAAATTTTGTTCTTAAAATATTGTTAAAACACATGCTACAGTTTGAAAATAAATAAATTTTCAGGTCAAATAAGCTTATATATATATATATTTTATCTAAAATATTCAACATAGGTTGTGTTATACTTTACCGAGATATAAACATGAATTAGATGATTATATTATTTCCTCTATACCACTATGGCATTTAGTTGTTTTTAAACATATTTTTAAAACAATATTTTGTATCATATTATTTTCAAACGTGCTATTTGCTTGGATATTTAAAAAAAAATACTCATAGAGAAACAATTTGAAGTGTAGGTACATATATTACTGAACATATCAGTAAATCACTTACCATATTGTTTATTCTGAACGAAACTGATGGCTTATCCGCTAAGCCGTGAGTATAAAAGGTGTAATATGTGTGTTTTATAAATATAAAGAGTATATGATATGAGGATAGGGAGGATGGGAGGATAATATTGTTATTTGGCTGTGAACACATAAGCTAAGCAGAAGCTGCATGTATTAAAACGTTTTTTATCCTACTGGTCTTAACTTATGTGTCGTGAGCTCAGAAATTAAAGAAAAAAAGAAAGCAAAAGACAAAACTACTAATTTTGATTTAACTTGCTTTATCATGAGTCAGTGGCATCCAGGACTCACATTTACTATAGTTTATTTTACTGATGGTCTCATTTATGATCGACTGTGGGTTGAAATATAGACTAAAAGTTAAATGCACCGCCTCAATAGTGGAAGAAAATCTATGGTGTATTATTCTTGTTTTACTATTTTACCATGTCTATAGATAAATACTATTTTTATCAGTGGCGAATTTTAATGGGACTCAAAATATAATTTATGCTTGCAAATTTGGTTCTTGTTCGGTGCATTTACAATATAAACATTGTTTAATCGACAGAAGTTTAAATAGTTGGATTATTAAAAGTTTTAACTAGAATGAGCTTGTTTTAAGGAATGACTTTTAGTTACATTTATATAATGTTTTGTAATGGGTATTTAAGGTGAAAGAAAAGTTTAAATTCTTCGTTGCCTGGAAAATAAACAAATCTACAACATTTTTCACCAACAAATTTTTGGACACAATTAGAATGAGATATATTCTCCTGCCCATCACCAGGATGCATCAGTTTATATATACCGACTGTTCCTTACTTTCATACATATCACATTCTGGAAAACTTTACAAAAGTTAAACATTACAGCTATATGTTATGATGGAGGAGCCGTTCTCAAAGTTATGGAAACGATGTTGAAATATGTAGCAATAATATTAATATTTATGTAAATTTATGTTTTCTTACCCCTGATATATTTTTATAATTTAGAATTTTTATTTGATTTTTGGTTGGCTTAAGTCCAATGAACGCCCGATTGAGGTTAAGGATTTACAGCTTTTGTCATGCCTAACAGTTTTTTTTATCTTGGTCCTACGTTTCTTTCACTAATATTAATCTTTAATTTATTTAAATAATGAGGGGAAAATTCAGTAAAATACTCAAATTAGAGCAACAAACAAATTTTTTACAACAGACAAAGCTTGTCACCTTGTGATAAATTAAAATGTTTGCTTGTCATTTAAAGTACATAGGTCTGGATTAGGTCTATGAAAGTACGCCTAATGTATAATGTATTAAAGTCAAGAACAAGGTATTTGTTTAATGGTTTTAAATAACTTTTATTTGTATTGAAATTAATCCCATCAAATAAGCCGTTTGCAAAAAGTTTTGTTTTCTTTCTGATATTTTACTTTGCACTTGCACATATAAAAAAGTAAACTGCATAAAATACCACTGAAGATGAACATAATATAAAATCATGTAAACTTTTCTGATAATTCAACCCTGGCCCCGCAGACTAAGGCACATTGATATTATGCTTGATTGATCCAGAAGGTCAGGAATCAATCCCAATTACTCTTTTTTATGCATATTAGTTTTTCATTCTTTTTCAAAATATACTGGTGCAGTTCCTTAAAACCTCTCTTCTAATCTTGTCCTCTTTGATTACAGCCAGTAGTTGGTACTGGCATCCAAAAATGCTAGTAAATAATGTTATTTAATAAATATTTGATTCTAATAAGTTTATGTTAATTTACTCTTCCCTGCTAAGCAGCTGGGTAAAGCAGACTATAGGTCTCGGAGGTTCTGGTTTGATCCCAGTCATTGTTTAAGTAATTGATTGATTATGTAGGATTTTTCCATCCCACCCAAATATAAGTCATTGCACTCGTGCTCGGGTGTTTTGAATTTATTAGTTGCAGTTGTACTAGCTTAATATAGTTAGTAAGTTGTGTACTCAAATATTATTTGTTTAGAAAGGATAAGGCAAAATAATACTAAAACTTACATCCCAAAAATTTGAGAATAGATTTACATTTACATTTTATTATATATATTTTTAAATGTATGACCAAAACTATATGTGCTAATAGCAAAGTAATTTATGAGAAATATTTTCTAAAATGTAAAATATGAAATAGTAAATGCATCCAGAATGATGAGAGAACAATAATTCTATAACCAGACCAAGTAATTACTCTAGCTATCCTTTTATGAAATCGATAATCAAAGCTAAATTTAGATATGGTTGATTGATAAGGGCAATTATCAACATGACCCAGTGTTGATGCATGAAAGAATATTTAACTAAAGACGGAATTGTAAAATATTAATTTAATAAGATTACTTTTAATTTCTAAATAATGATTTCAAAATGATTGCTCAGCATACAATTATTTTTCTAAATAAATAAAACACATTGAGGAGAACACACTTTAATGTAACATTAATTATTGGTCTGTAATGTATCGATTTTTTTTAAATACTTCAAAAGCACCAGTATTGTTAGAAAAGCAGATTTCTTCTAAAAAATAATTAAAAACTTTAAAAAACATAAGAAAGCTGCCATCTAGAATACAGCATAGATATTATTATTATTATTATTATTATTATTAAAGTCGCAATGTTTTCAAAATGCCATATTTACAGAATATATAAATTTCTGTTAGACTACATAGTACATAGTAAAACTAAAGCGGTTCAATAACTATGTCATTTATTGACTAAGCTGACAAATAGCCTTATTTGAATTCAAATCCAAGATCTTAATATTTAGGCAGGTTTTGAAGAAATTAATGAATATTCAGGATTCAATTTAACATAGCACCTCTACGCATGCTCGGCTTATGCACAGGTCAATCCTATTTACTCTGGTGAAAACGTCAGCACAACACATGAAATGTAATGTTGTTTTAAGTAATTAAGGTTTTTTAGAAGTTTTTGTTTAGAAGTTATCTTTTAGAAAGAGATGACTTTGGTTGGGCTATTTTTATAATTTACTTTTAATTGACATTTAATTACATTAAACCAATGTTAAGGCCATAATGTTTTATATATCATCAAAGGAAACATTTATTTTAAACTTTTTAGAGAAAAGCTTAAAACCTCAACACTTTCAAATAAGGATGAATTAAGTTTTTTAGTTGGAAGTTTATTGTTTTGTGTTAGAGATATTTGTTGTTTTTATAAACAAATAAATCTATATAATAGACTTATCTCCACTTATTTGATTGGATGACAGACATATTAATGAATTGATTCAATCTTCTGCAGTGCCTAAAATAATTTATTATTTTGTTTTCAAGCTGGTCTTTGTACCCAATTATTCAGATTTTATAATTCTTTACTCTGGGATGGGTGTGATGGTTTCTAAGTTGTTATTTGTAAGTTATGTGGTCATATTACACATTTACAGTATATAGTACAATCACTTGCCTTCTCTCATTTAATGGTAAGTCTGCAAATTTATTTCAAGATCTTAGGTTAGATTTTTAATAGAACTAAATATTTAAACTGTGAAATTGGGCTCACTCCATTTCACTGATGGGTGTTTTCTCTATAATAAAATTGATATGTTTCTAACACATTGTTGGGCACACAGACTAAATGTCAAGGCTTATCTAGCCTGGTTTGCCTATAATGAATAGTCTGTGGCTCAAATCCCGGCCGGGTTGTATTCCCTGACTAGTTCCCCACACTATTTCCACACAAATGCAGTTAGATTTTCTCTTAACTCCATTTTCCTCATCCCTACTCCATTACAATAAAATTAAATTATGGATATCTTGGACGGCTAGTAAAATGTGGTGCGGAAAAATGTCATCTCTAATATGACGCTACAACACATTAAAAACAATATTTGGCACAATCTACGTTATAAAATATTTAAATCATAATCTCCTCATTAAATAAAAGTGTCATTTTAGTCTTGTATGTTGCTAATAATTTATTGACATTTGTAAATGTAGATGTGCTGTGCTGAAGTTTTAACCCCTAGCGCTTAGCGCCCCTGGTAAGGCAAAGATTGACTCGTGAGGAAGCTCCTACGCACCTCCATGTCCTTTTTGGCAACTTCGTACTCAAGGTCGAATTTCTCCGCCTCGAGGTTGCCGATTCGTTTGTGGTAAGCAGTGACGATGGACCTGGTGACTGCTAAGAGGGGATGAAGAAAAGGCCAGAAGCAGTCATGAGTGCTGGTTGCCTAACTCGCTGGACCGTCTATTGCGAATCGTTCACAAACTATTTGCCGAAGTTACTTTGGATTGATTTGGAATAAAAACCTAATCATCTTTATGTTTATTTAATTTGTAAAATATAAAATAGGTTTAGTTTTGTGATTATTATTTAATAATTAACCATTTATTGGGATTTTAATTTAATAGTGAAAAGAGAAATGGTGAAGGATTTATTGTGAAATGTCTGAGATTGTATTTTTATCTATGGATACATATACCTATAATTGGAGTCTAGAGATTATTTTCATTCATACAGGTAAATGCATCATTATGAGAAGTTAAAATGGTAAAAACTTTAACAGTTTTAGATGCATTGTTCTGAAAACCTTCTATGTACAGTGTTAATGTGGGGCATGTACTGCCTTTTTTTTAAAACTATATATTTCATCAACAATGTTGCAGACGATGATAAACGGCCAATAAAGGTGAGTAGACTTTGTGTTAAATATAAGAAAACTTCAAATTGAAGTTTTTGTCAGAGGGGAGGAAAAAGTAAACATTTAATTCAAGCTAAATGTAAAAAAATAGTAGTAGAAGAAGAAGTTTGTTAACTATTAAAAACACAAATGAATGATGTAGGCAATAACAATAAAAGTCACATTGTTTAAAAAAAAAAATTATCCTCTTAATTAGTGAAAGCTATGAGGGAAAACTTTACAAAAATGATTTTTTCATTCACAAAAAATTTGGCAATAAACAAAAATAAAAATCTGACAATGGAAATTTTAAAAACTTCAACAAATTAGGTTGGTTGCATGGATATTGTTTTTATTTATTTTTAAGTACTGTGTCTTGCAACACATTCAAGTTATACGCCTATATGCTAATTACTCTAATGTGTTAAAGATTAGTAAGGTTGAATATAGAGGAAGTGTACCCACATTTCCATGGAGAGAGAGTGGAAAATCATTTAGGAAAAACCACAATCTCCCCGCCATCGGCAGTTTAGTATATTGCGAAAGTGCCGCTTTAGACCATGTGGCCACCGAAGCGGGCTTGTATGGATATTTGTGATTAATACTATCCTGGTAGGTCTGACTAAAATCACAACCAATTGCAATGTTCCCACCTGGTTATGTAATTAAACTAAAATAGAAACAATAATACTGGAAATGTATCCCTTAATCTTACAGTAATGAATCACTTGGGAATAGTGTGCATCATACTACAGTGGGGGGTGGGAAGGGATCTTACTTGAATTTATTGAAGCCTTGTGTGTATGAAAAATTCCATTTTTTAAAGCTATTAGTCAAATAAATTATTTACATAGTGTATCCCTGATCATTTAAGAAACTCTTTACATCACAAAATAGTCTTGTAAATCTGGTGTTTATGTTTTTGTTATATTAATTATCTTTTTAAATGAGGTAAAAATATATAACAATTGTATTGCTCTTAAAAATTATTTAATTAAAATCGATCCTTTTTAAAATTTGATGTGTATACATTAAAATTAAATAAACTGCTAGAAGTTTAAAATCATAAATTTATATTTGTTAGAAAATAGTATAATTTTACTTAAGAATAAGTTCCTTTTTTTTATCAACTTGTGACTACTATTGCAATTTGCATATAACATTCATGTAAGAGTATTGAAGTATAATTTTTTTTTTAATATTAAGAAACACTTGAATGACGCAGAGCAAAACTTACATATTGACAAGCCAAATCTTACCCTAGACTCTTGCCAACAACACTGCAAATTGGAGTAAAAAAAGAGATACAAATAAATGTTAAAATAGAAAGCTATATATAAAATTTAAATATAAAAATAAAATTTTGAATGTTTGAAGTTCGATGTGTTGTTGATATTGTCTAGCGTAAAACGATGCGTCAACACCTTTTTTTTATTACGCTCTACCTCATAATCTTTCTTTTTAACGGCGTACTCCAGATCAAACTTCTCGTCTTCCAACTGGTTGATTCTCGAGTAATAGTCCTTGAGCACACGCTTAACTGTTTCTGTCGGGGAATTTAAAAATTAGATGAACATATTATCAGTTGAACATTTACAGTTATGTGGTGCTGAAATGGCGTGGTGGGTTTACACATTCGAGTCGTCGAGAATATGTTTCTTACATTGTTTAGGTTAACTTAATGGTTTGAATTATCAGCGAAGAGATAAATATCTTTCATAAATTATGTCAAAGTGTTTTTATTATATCAATTTAAATAAATATAAATTGATATGTTGTTCAACAAAATATTAGATTTATAAGAGTATGTTATTCTATTAAGAAAATGTACTTGATTTTAAAAATGCGACTACTTATTTTTAAAATTCTGCCTTTGTATGTTTTCAGGAGAGTAGTTATTTAGTATTGTATCTATATTTGAGATACTCTTGTTACAGAGAACTTCATTGGAAGGAAAATATAGGATAATACAGAACAAATGAACAATGTCTTATTAAATATTAATTATATGATGAATGATATGTGTTTTAATGTAATAAGTGATGTCTTCAAATAAATGTAACGTAGCAGTATGGAACTAATGAAAAAACCATAAAATTAGATTATGTACCATATTATATTTTGCTCAATCAATAGTAGATAATTAGGAAATTATGAGATGAATTTCAAACTGTAGACATCACTCTAGCTAAAGGATTAACTTGTTTGAATGAACAGTAGCAAAAATAATACTCTATGGAAGCAATACACTTTATTTCAAACATTTAAATGTTGCCATATAATATAAAAAATATAGCTTTAAGCAAGTATGGTACTTTAAATTTATTTAATAAAAGAATATTTATGTATGTATGCTATCAAAGTGAAAAAGCCTAATTCTATTTCTTGTTGTGAGATCACACTATAGTAAAATCTCATTGTATTGTTATGAGATCACATTATAATAAAATCTCATTGTATTTCTTGCTATGATATCACACTCTAATAAATCTCCTTGTATTACCTTTTATGAAATCACACTATAATACCGTATCTGATAAAATATAATTTTAGTTTTGGGTAAGAAATAATATGAAAAAAGTGGGAAAATTGGCTTTATTTCAAGTTTTTTCTAAACAAAATGTACTATTTATAATTCTTTACTAAATGTTTTATTTTTATACCTAATAGCTTAATGTTAAAAATAATTGATATAGCAATATTTTTGTAAATTAATATACCTTAAAAATCACATAATCTTACGATTGTATTAAGATGTTATGTTTTATCATATTTATAGCCCAAAACCCCCTTTTAACATACATTATAATAATTATTATTTTTACATGTTTAAAACAGTTTTAAATTATTTTTATTAGAAGTATTTATTGCTTTTGTTAATTTTTTTTTAATATAAGGTTTTCCTTGGCTCACCCTGACAATGAACAGTTGTCAAATGTCAGCTTGTAAGATTATATGCAAATATGAATTATTTTCAAGTAATATATTGTTTGCACTTTTTTGAAATTATTGGGTAATGTAATTGAAAATAATGAAGTTGTTTAAACTGTATGTTAATATTCATCTTAACACAGCTATTAATCAATGTGTTTAAAGTGTATGCATAACTATATTATTGTGAGGACTGTACAACTGACTTTATAACTAACTATCACAATTTAATTTTGATTCACTAAGAGTCATGTTTCAGCCACATATCCTGTAAAGGCAACTCTTATAGCTATCATATAATGCCTGATCTTAAACTAATGTTCATCCCTGGTAAGTCCAACTATTTTGAGTAAAGCATAGCATCTTATTGTCACCACGCACTACTATTTTGTTTAAATTTAAATGGGCATATGTGATTGAACCTAATAAACCACCATGTCATTTAATGTTCGCCAATATATAAACACACAGTAGTCTCGACTAACCTACTTGCACCTATCCAAACTCCATGTTAAACTAGATGGCTATTTGTTGCTCTTGGCAAAGGTCACACTTTAGGCTCCAATGTGCATTATGACTAACAACTTCAGTTGGCTGCTTAACGCTCACAAACAAACACATAAGAAGTAAATATCACTAAATTACTTTAGTGTAAATACTTTATTACACTGTAACATCAATCGTTCTTGCCCTTTGTAATGCAATGTACACTTAACCTATAGTACCTACTAATGATGTAAAGTAATTGGCATTCAGCTTACTGTGTTTGAAACTAAAATACTCTACCTCAAAATTGACTTAATGTTTTATCCAAATTTATCATCTGAGGAAGGATTGGTCCACATTACATCAGATAAACAAGGCTTTACTCTAATTGATTCATTTTCTCTCGATTTCTGTCAAAAAATAGTTGGACCTGTCATGGATGTTGTGTAGTTGATAATATTTAGAACATTAGACCAAAGATCCTTACCTTCATTGGCATCCTCAACATTTTTGGGTTTCCCGCACCTGTCATCGATGATCCTCCTCCTCTCCGCTGCCTTCCTCTCTTGTTCCTTCTTCAACTCCTCGGCGGCTTTCTTCCTCAACAGTAGCTGGAAAGGATCACAAAACAGACCGAGTCATTTTCCCACACAAGTGTCAATAATGGATACAACCGTTGAACTTTTATAACAAGTGGGTTACAAAATCCCAGAAAAAACAACTGACTTTTCCTCTGATCCAGAAATCTAATTTTCACTTCTTAAAACCCATATCAAACTTAATAAGTATTTTAAAAAAAAATCCAAATCTATTTATTATAAATAATTATTTTTAGAGTCCATTCAAAAATAAATAGGCATAAAGTTATTTGAAACTAGTGTTTGAATAACATTCAATAGTTAGCTGTAAATACAATTTTCTCTGAACAATTTTGATAATCCCTGATTTTTCTCTAATTTACAAGGGCACTTTTAAAACCCATGACATGTTACGGTTTTTCTATATGTTTCCTGATCGTGGTCACTCTGTAAAGAATTCTTTAAGTTGCACACCTAGCCAATAAAATGGATGTATTTTAATTAATAATGAATATCTCTTCACCAGGATTGTTAGTGTTTTCTCCAACACTAGTAAATGATTCTCTGACAGTTCCAAAGCTTCTCCTTTTCTCTTTCTCTCTCCCAATCAACCTTGAAGGAAAAGATGAATAAAAGGCAAAGTGATCCCCCTTCGTCTTCATTTACCCCATTGTACCAGTGCTTTTTATCGATGAAATATTGAACTCTTTTTTAAATTTCCGTATGGAGTTTAGTTCATTTGCTAGTGTGTTATTTGAGTAGATACTGAACGATAACACACAAAACCTGTACACCATGAGAACGGTGCTGATATCAGCAATCTTAGCTACAAGTAAGGTGTACCCTTCATTTACCGTTGAATGTAGCAAGCTTACCTTGTAAAATAGGGTCGTGGTGGTAGGGAGTCAATATAAGACTGCTAAATTTCGAGGTAAACCTAGTGTATCTGACTGATTCCCACAGTTTGGGGGGCATTCACAACCGCACTACTGTATATTTTTCTTCACACAGTTTTTCTTGTTCATTCCCACCTCTTACATTCCTCATCTATTTATCCTTCAACTAAGCTTATAGTAGCCTTGTGTAGAGGAATAGAAAATGCAATAATTGATTATGTGACAAGAAAAAACTACATGACTGGTTTAACTTGTAAACAATAATGTAAAATATTGGACATGAGAAGTGAATCATATGATAGATGTCTCTGATTGTATTTAGTTGAGGTAAAACTGTTGTAGTTAAGCTTTGTTTATCCTCATTTCGAAAATAAATATTTTCATGTCTAGACAAATTTTATGTAGCCCTGTGCTCCTGAAACGAACACAAGTAATACCAACTGTGACATATGTATCCTAATAAAATCTGACTGATTAGGTCAAATAGTCTTAAATAAACACTACCGTGGCATGGCAGAAAGACTCTGAGTTTTTATAAATAGTTATGGATTATAAGGATGTGTGAGTACTCGAAAATAAGAATAATTCAAAATATTAGTTCCTTAATTATTCGTACCTGAAAGCTGACTATTAAATTCTGGGTAAAAAGACAATAACTAACTTGTAAGTATAATACTAGAGTAGAAATAGTTTAGTAAAACCTAGCTTTATAGCCACTGGAGGATTCCTCAGGGAACAAAAAGTGTTTAGTTGTTGAAGGTTAAGGTCGCCCTCAGTCCTTTATTGTCTCCAGTGTTAAAATGGCTATGTGTTTTTATGACTTGTATCAAATACGTAAATTAAATTAAGTGAAGAATGACTTAAACACGAACTGGGACCTTGGGATTAAAGCATCAATGCTCTATCACTGATCCACTCTGGTTCATCTGCTATCCAGGGCCACTTTTCACTTGTTAGTGTTGTATTCGATTTAAAAATACTTGAAATTAAAATCACATGCTTTGCGCCCCACCCCCATGTAAATAATCTCACATTTACAGACCTACTATTTTTTTTAGTCTTTTTGAAGTAACTTACCCTGAGTTTCTTCTTTCTCTCCGGGGTCATGAAACCCTTCTTGGCCTTCTTGGCCTTGGAAGCCTCCTCCAGACGCTTGCGCACCTCGGCACGCTTGCGGTCGATCTCGGCCTGCTTCGCCTTCTTTGCCTGCACAAACATTCAAAGGGGTGTCGTTATGAAACCAGTAAACCAATCCTATCACATGACTCTAGTTACTTATGGTTTTACACCTGGTTGAGTATCTAATCATTACTAAAAAATATATTTTTGAGCTTGGTTTATGCCAACAAAATTAAAGAGTCGATACATTGTGTGCAATGCACATGTTTCATATAAAGCACCCGTCTCACCCCCTCGGACAGTGCTTAACTAAGGTAAGTAATAGATTTCGAGCAAGGTGTCACATCGTAGTTCAATTTTCTGTGTTTGGATGTTTTTTAGAAAAGAGACAATTCGAGACTAGGGAAACCATTTTGAAATTTTTTTCAAAATGCTACAAAATTTAAAACTAATTATTTTAAAAGTAATAAACTAGTTCACGGACAAAAATGTTGCTCTTGCCAAGTAAAGAATGCAGGTAACTGTACTTTGATGTAAATTCTGGTTTGAACGTAATCTTGTATCTAATATTCCGGTTAATCATCTGTGAGATGGGCTTTTGACTATTTTCAAGTTATCCAATTCATTCTTGAAACTCTAAGTCTAGCCAATCATAAATGCTGTTAGCAGAGTCCTATATAGGGGAATTGTTAGAGTATAAAAGAGTCGAAACATTATTAATAAAGTTAAACATATTCAAATATTTAATTTTAAATAACACAAGCATATACAATTTTAGAAAGAAGTAGGATCAAATAAAAAACAAATAGTAACCAAACTAATGGAAGCCACCTTCTGACTGATAGAAATTATCACGTTTGCTTGTTCAACAAAGGCTTAAGTTGCCATTACACTGCACATGACTGTCATCAAATGAATATGAATATATACATTATAGCGTTGATTATTTTCCCAAGCAAATGTTTACACTTCATTTTTTTGACCATAAACCAAACTTTAGATAGCCTCAAATACTAATAACATCAGTGTATTTTGTACTCCATCATAAAGAGAACAATTTATTTTCCTGTCCGATCTAATGGCCATTATCTGACTTGTATGCTATAAAAATCAAATGGTGTATTGATTCAAAAGTTACTTGATACATTTGGTATACATTATTTTACATTTAAATTTGGAATATTATCAGTGGCGAGTTGTGCTAAAAATGAGAAAATATTTTTTTCAACCCGAGACGGTCAATTCATACAGTAAGAATTTAATCTGAACTTACTCTTGTCAATCTTAAAAAGGAACACATAGGGTAAAAGCTTTTCCATCAGTGCAACTGAATACAAAACCTGTGGGAAATTTTGGACTGTGTTTGTGTGACACATGGCAACTCCCATCAAAAGTCTGAGATCAAAGCAGTATGTTCCCAATCTATTTTTTGGTCGCATTGCTTTTTTTTTTTCTGAGCCACTTATCGCAATAAAGCCATTTCCTTCACATCACTTAACTATATTTTTTTCTCATAACCCTTAAAAAAAAAGTTGTGCCTCACCACTGAAGATTTTTAAATTGATATTAAAATGTGATTTAAACAAAAGTAGTACCTACAGAACTAATGTATTATAAAATGTTTTTTTATATCTGATAAAACAATACTGTACCTTTTATCCATTCACGATACATTTAAAAATAATTATTGAAGATACTTTCTTACTAGATTACAAAAACTGCCATTGCATTATCAAAGAAGTACTGTTATTTTATTATGCTGTATATTTCTAATATATGTAAATAGGACTATGTTCTAAATCTACATTTTCAGCTCTCTCAACAGGGAATTGAAAATTATAGATTATTGAAATTTTTGACTCAAGTCTGTTTAAATAGCTATAAATACTATGTATAGTAAAATAAACTATTCATCATAAAAAAAAGGATTGGATAAGATCTACATTTTTAACCCTTTAAAAAACTGGAAATCATATGATAAAAAAGGGTTAGGAAACTCGAAATTTTTTATGGGGGTTTAGTTATTAGTCTATGCGTCTAGCAAGAAAGTATCAGTTATTATTGAATAATGTGAAGATTGCGGCTTCCCCAGAGCAAGACCACAATCACCAATCATACGTGCCTCCTCGATACGCCTTCTCTGTGAAGAGAAACAAGAACACACACAATTAGAAACAACACGTTCTATCACACTCATATTTATTATTTATATTGCTGCAGCTAAATAACTGTAATATGCTTGGTCTCTTCCCCTCTTTATAAATAATCTACTGTCTATAGTATTGCACAAAGAAAATAAGAATAGGAGCAAAATTGGAAGGTTTTAAATAAATCCATTAATATGGATTATATAGATGGAATACCCTCTATCTACCTATACTTCTATCAATATTTCATGGAAAATTGGCAGTTGAATTCACAAGAATTTCAAAGTTTGGTTTAATCTACTAAAAATTAAACACTTAAATATTTGTTACAAAAATATAAAAATAAATGTCATATTGTTTATTTTATATGGGAAACAACCTGTAGAACCAATTCAAGTGTTTTAAATATTTAATCAAATCAGCTCTTAACAAAGAAAAAAAGATTTTATTGTTTTAAATGTCACACATAGCACACCAAATATTAACAATGAATTACAAAAAAATATGATATCCTTAGTTACTTTCATCCTATTCAGAAAAGTCTTACAATGATTAGCCATTAAAAAATAATAATCAAGTATGTACAACTAGAATAAACAATTAACTTTTCAAAACAAAAACAACATATTTGCCATTATTAAATTCTTATAAAATCAAACAATTAATTTCCACATAAAAAGCAATTTGTAAAATATATTTTGACAGTAGCTATGTACATTTTAAGTGCAACAGTTTGTGGAAAAGTACAAAAGCCGCACCAGCAGACCAGCACATTAACCGAGATAAACACATTTGTTCCACATAAACACAAATAAACATAAGATGCTGCAGCATAAATATTCAAAGCAACAGAAAAATCAGCAATTTTTAAAATAATATACCGTAATACAAGTACTCTTGATATTTTCTTAAGTCAAGAAAAGAACTTCCTTCTATAGTAGAGATTCTCAACATTTGACTTAATAGCCCCACATTTCTGAGATTGTTTCTATGGCTTTAAATAATACAATTTTGTTCATACATTTATAACTGTTTTATAAAATATAATAACTATGCTGCATTAGAATTGAATATGAATGTTCCACCGATACTGTGTTTACCAAAGGCTAAAAATTCAACCGAGATGTAATGCTTCTTTACTTGGAGTTTAATAAGAAAAGGCTGAATATTTAACATTTTCACTACCCCTGAATAAGTATATATAATAAGAATGATAGCAACCCGCTTTTTTGACCACATGATCTAAGGCGCTACTCTAGCAGTAGACTAGACTGCCGATGACAGGGAGACAGAGGTTCTAATCTTGGTCAGGTATACTGAGGGTGGTTTTTCCAAAATGGTTTTTCATTCTCCCTCCATGAAAATGTTGGTACACTTCTAATAAATATAACCTTCCTCATCCCTAAAATTATTAGTGTAATTAGTGCATAAGAATGTAACCCATACAAGTAGTAAGATGCAGTGCTAAAAAAAAGAATTTTAGCCTAAAAAATATGCTTATATTTGCTTAATGACAGACATGTAAACAAAACAATGTCATCTTACAGCTATTTTCTGTCAAACTGTTCTGTTCAATAGTCTCTGATTCTGTTTTGCTATAAAGGAAGGTTTTTTCTTAAGTTGTAATACATTGACAAATTTTATTGTGATGACAATCAGCATGTTTTAGGAAGCATGTTAGCGGAATGGAGTGTTAAACAAGTAAGGTGCTCACATGCGTTTTTACCTTACATATCCCTCAAACTTCCAATCCTCTTCATTCTTGTTAGTCGTTGTATGATATGTTTTTAAATTTCTACTACAGGTAGTTCTGCGTTTGCATTAGTACCCATAGTTGTAAAAATAAACTATTATGCAAACTTGTATGGAATACATAAAATTGCTTTTGATTGTGTTGTAAGACAGTTAATAAACATTGACTAAACATAAATATATAATAAGCGGTACTTTGGTAATTTAAATCGATTTAAACAACAGTAAAAATATTTGAGCTTAAAATGTTTAATGTTTTATAACTGGTTTTTAAATTTTGAATATGCATTTCGTTTAGGTTTTTTTTAATATGTCATATATTTAGTTAAAGCAAAAAAATAGTACAATATGTTAAATCATGTAAAATATTTCAAAGATAGCACTGAACAACATTTTCATGTTGCATGCTAACTATCAAAATAAACTTATTTGGAGGGTTGAATGAAATTATATTGAAACAAAGTAATTATGTCTGTATGTTAATAATATGTTTATTTAGAAAACTGCTGTATTAATTTAATATTCTTTAATACTGTTCCAAGTATCTTAAATTCGTGACTAAATATATTTAAGGTTTGTATTTCTTTTATAACATAGAATTTAATACATATTTAATTAATATTTTTATATAAGTCAAGCTTAAATACACTTGCTATACTTGGTCTTTGAGGACTTTAAGAATATTATATTTCGTGATTAAAACTCTACCTACTTAATATGTTTGGGCTACTTAAATCTGGAATTTCCTAGCTATAGTGTACTTTGAAACATTCTTAGTATGCCTGATGAACATGTGATTGCAATCCTCAAACAGGATTAAAAACACAACCTAGAGATTATAAGAGGTGACTGATCCTCACTAAAGACCTTGACTTAATGTTCTTGGTTATAGAAAGATTCCAATTTAACTTTTGAGGTATAATATATGATAATTTTAATTTTTAGCAATCCATCTTATGCGTGCTACTAATGTTTTATGTTTTACTAAAATAAGACAAATGAATGTAAATTAAATGAATACAAACATTTTTATTTTATAGTATAAAAAGCTTGTGTTTAATGTACAATTATTTCAAAGACTAAGTTGCAATAATTTGAATCAAGTTCACATTTAATATTATTTGTTTGTATTGTAATATGTCAGTAGCTACCTGATACATTGGTACGTCTACGAACAAGTCCTGTGTTTGAATTTTGTGTCAAGATATCATATTTCAACTATATTTGAAAATTATTATTTGTGCAAGGTCACTTGTTCTAGCTATGATCAGCAGCGTATGCAGAGTTGCAAAGTAGGAGGAGGGGGCCCTCAAGGTGATTAGAGGGGGAGTCACCCCCAACCACGGGAGGCAAATTTTTTTACCATTATATACACCTAAAAGCTGTTTTGGAAAGTTTTTTAATGGTATTTGTTGACTTGATAATTTACATTTTTACTATTATAAACTTGTCATTTAACATTTAAGAATTTAACAAAATAATAAGTAGGCTTAATTTAAAGTTGGCTTAACTGTTACATAGGCCTACCGTCACAAAAAATCACCGATTATTTACTAACGCCATTGTAAAATATCAGAAGATTACAAATTCAACACTCAACAATGAATTAAACAAAACTAAAAATAAATTTGTCGCAATCTTTTGCAATGTACTGTTGAGAATAGAAAAGAGTGCTGTAAACATTAAGGCTACAAAGAAACATTGGCAGTGAAAGAGGGGTAAGACGTTAATCCCACTGACCAAATAATAGTATTTTCAGAGCTTGAAGATATCCCACGCCTATGAAATAAATACTTTTGGTGATTGATTTAAAGACTAATTTTAATCATCTTTTTTTTCTCTTAAGATCTCTGTGGATCGGAAGACATCCCCAAGCTATGGTACCCCCCTTAAACCCCCTTACCCAAACACCCACCCCCACCCTCGTTGGTTTGCTACTGGCTATGATTAATTTTCTATAAGTCTTATGTATTGAATGTTTGATAATTGTGTGGTAGAATATTGACACAATATAAACTGAAAATTGTATACAAGTTTATTTTTACAAGCAATATTTAAAACAAAAATTAGAAATTATATATATTGTAAACAGCCTCATGCACTTTAGTGACATAAAATATAAGAGGCTTTGAAATTAGGACATCCAAATCTCTTCTTTTTTTTCTCTAAGAAAACTCCATAAATCATTAGTTGACTACCCTTGAAATAAGGTTTAATATACGCTTCATGTTGAGCCTCGAACTTGACACAAGCTAAATAACAAGATTTTTTGTTATGTTTTGTGTGTTTTGGTGTATCTACAGTCACTCACCACTGAAGCTGAGAGATGGACCATGGACCTGTTATCATTTCATTCTAGTTGACTAATATTCAAGTGCTAGCTAATTTTTGGGGGTAAAACACTTTCTAACGATGCAACAGAAATATAAGAGATGTGACATGATAGCAAGACATAATTTCAAAATCAACATATTCAAAAGTTTCTTTAATGCTATTCATTATCTAATCAGTTGGTTTTAAGTTGCGATGGACAACAGTAGGCTATGTTATCAATCATTAAATTGTTCTGAATTTTAGTTTCATATAACATATTATTACATGAATATGAAATAAGTCTACTGAAGCTTGGTACAATTTTATTAATTGGTAGAGAAAAAAACTCACATACCGGTAAGTGTTGAATATATTTGCTCAAGATATTATAAATTTAATCTTTAAACTAGGAGTTTCAGGAAAATGGTAAACTATATTTAAAATTCTCGCTTTAGTCCTGATTATTTCCCATAGTGGAATAGAATTTCAAACAAGTTTTTGAAAAGAGGATTATATTATGTATTTTAGTAACAATATAATAATATAACAATATAATTTAATTAATATCGCAAAGGTTTAATTAACATGTCCTCTTCCTACCAGGAGGCCACATAAACTTCAATACATGCTAGTTCTTATTTATTTTTTACATCTCTTATATTTGTTGTATTCTAAAATAATGGTGATGGTTGGGGGGTGTTGGTTTCATTCAAGGTTGAACTACGGGAAGCAAAGCAGGCACATACCTTTCATCCAGAGTTTGTTTTCTGGACTGATACTGTAGAGTGACACGACAGCAGATGGAGGGGTGGTGGATGTCCCAAATGTTGATGTGATGTCAGAGGAAGAGGGTTAGGAATGAGGGGAAGGGGAAATAAACACATAATTAAAACATTGTATTGTTTGAAAACATTTCCAATGGGTGCTCAAAAAGTTACATCCTCACTTGGAAGTCCGATAAGAATGTTTTAGGCACTTAAAAATATTTGGCTATTAAAATTTAAGACCTTCTGTTTATTATGAATGCCTAATTACTCTTATTTTGACAAACTTCTGCTTGTTAATGTTTTACTTGAGTTTATTTTACACATAGCTAGGGCAATTCATTTTTAATGCACTATGTGGAAAATCAATGGCCACTTTAATAAATATTCATCATTTAGGTTGCAAAAGTTTTGAACACCCATTATAAATGTTTGAAAAATCACACTGTAAAGAATCTAGTACTTTTTAGTCCAAAAATCTTATCATTATGATCTACAGAGCATATACTTGAGAAATAATATATTTTAATAGCACTTTATAGATCAGAATACTTTGAAAATACACATGTTAATACAATTAAATATATTTAAGAATAAAAATAAATTAATGTAAATAGAGGTTAAGATTATCTTTCAATACCACCTGACATAGAGCTATCTGGAGGTTTCAAATTATATTTTCCTGTTTTTATCCAGGTGATAATAATTCCTGTAATATACATAACGTACCTACTTATAAGTTCCTGTAACTATCCTAAAAATGCATTGTGTTTTAAAAAAAAACTTTTCATGTTTTAAGCTACTAAATACTTTGATGCTTAGGAATAGGAACAAACCAAACATGGCTTTTACAATAAAAAGAAAAGCACACAGCTCACATTTTACACTGCTGCCACTGGACACAGTGGTAATGGCTGCCTCACAAAGAAAATCGGTCACTACCGAGAAATCTCTTGACCTCGATTTTGTCTTATTAGAACTCTTCAGAAGGGAATGTGAGAAACACATTGCATATTATTAAAATAAGAAACATAAAATTTTAAAAAAAGGAAATTTTAGGAATTTGCATTTTGCATTTTACACTGTTCCTTGAAGAAGTCTAGTAGAGTGAAACCTTTGTTAAGGTATTAAGTTGGGGTAGAGGTGTAAAGTGTGAACTGTAGCCCTCTTTTAGTTATAGAAGCCAAGCTTTTAGCTCTTGTCCTGCTTTTCCTCTGTACTTGCTTCTATGTATAATCTTGTGGCTATAATATCTTGTCACTTTTATAAAGTAAAAATGTAAACTGTATAATTGTGGAGTAACTCAAACAATATTGACAAAAGGTCACTATATTAATCTTACAACTTTCTATATTCACACAATCCTTAAGACAGTAAATTGACAGCTAAATAACACAACTTTCAGGGTATGAAACATTAAACTAGATGTAGCAGCATTCATAACTCAAATGAGTTTCAATAATTAGTGAACAGACTATAGCTATGGGAAAAGTGCTGAAAGTTTCACCTTCTTGCTCAGTAAACCCCTTAGTTGTAATTTTGCGGAAGATACTCACCTCACCTCATCGTCCGCCATGTTGGATGTTTTGTCTCACTGCTGCAACAAACAAACAAAATTAATATGCATTTTCAATAAAAGATAGACGACAACATAAAATATTTAGAATAGTTTTATGTTTTTACATTTTTGTTTTTAATAATATTTTTTTTTTAAATCAATATTTTTAAGGAGTTCTTCAGAGACAGAAAACACTTTTGTAAAGCAACAAAGTGTGGTGCCGGACCACTGATATATCTATAGGTCTATAGGTATCATGCGACACCCAACCTTTGCTTGAATTTAAGTGGATACAAAATTCATTATATATTCACTTAAGCGATTTTATATGAGTTATATTTTTATGTAAACTTTGGTATAGAATTATTTTGTGAGGTGTGTCCAAAAAACTGACCATGAGATATGTTCTCTAAATAGCTTCTTGAGCCACCCAATG
Source organism: Timema bartmani (assembly GCA_902151455.1). Classification (NCBI taxonomy): domain Eukaryota; kingdom Metazoa; phylum Arthropoda; class Insecta; order Phasmatodea; family Timematidae; genus Timema; species Timema bartmani. The sequence continues at coordinate 267,178 of CABFWB010000383.1, read as the reverse complement.
CTCAATTATTTGTCCGAGGACGGCCATCATCATTTCTTAAGAAACCTCGCCCAGTACCAGGAATTGTGAGATTAGGATAATAAAATATATCCACAGTCAAGTAAATGACTGTAATAACCACCTGGTATAAAACCAAGGTCATCTACATTTGTAGACGACTCTCATAATCACTCACGATTGTAAACTGATAATGATGTTGCATTGTTCTAAAGTAAAAATTTACCCACAGTAGCAGATATGAATATGTTTGTTTAAGTTCATTTTATTATTATTTCCATGCATTCTACTATCACTAACAAACTATCTATTTATAATAGTATATTGAGGGTGAATAGTGCCAGCACAATCTGTCTATTATTTAAGCTCTGTAAGCCACAGAAACAGTAGGAGGAGGGTGAATAGTGCCAGCACAATCTGTCCATTATTTAAGCTCTGTAAACCACAGAAACAGTAGGAGGAGGGTGAATAGTGCCAGCACAATCTGTCTGATTTAAGCTCTGTAAACCACAGAAACAACATGAGGATGAATAGTGCCAGCACAATTATGAGGAAGGTGAATAATATCAGTTCAATCCGTTTACAATTTAAACTATTATAGTTATAGAACCAGATCCAACACCTTACTCAGTTAGTAGTATGTCTGCCTACTAAGCTAAGGGCCCCGGGTTCGATTCCCGGCATGGTCGAAAAATTTATCATTGGTGAAATGTGGGTTTACCCTTTCACATTGAACAGTTAACAGCCGTGGACTGGATGTTGTGCCTGTCATAGTCTTAAGTTAGAATATGAAGCTACGACAGGCCTAGCAGGCCAGTAGTGGAAAATATATAACTTGAATAAAAAACTGACCCAGGCCACAGGCTGGGAACAGTCATGGATGTAAAAAAAACTACAGAACCAGGACACACACGGCTGAGTATGGGGAATAAAATGTTAGGCTCATATAGTCTGGTTTGCCACTGGTGGGGACGTCATGGCTAGAATCTTGGCCAGGTGTACATGGGATAGTTTTACTAAATAGTTTCTTGCTCTCCTTCCACACAAATGTGGACACATTTCCTCTAAATTATATCTTACCTCTCCATAACCTATTAATGTAATTTAATAAGTAAAACCCAAATTCGTCATAAGACATAGAGTGAAAGAAACAGTGAGAAATGTGTGAATAGTCTACAAGTGAGCTCATGAGGAGGATGAAGTGCACCAGCATTCGAGCAGAATGATTGTACAGGTCATATAACTCGAGTTGGCAAGGCGAGTCGAACATGACGGGGCGGGCGGAGCAACAGAAATAGCTGAAACTGTGTCTGGACCTGAAAATAAACGGTGCGCGCTCGGTCTCTCGAGTCTAGGGTTAAAGAGGGGAGGGGGCCGGGCCAGGCCAAATTTGGTGCGCCACCTCCCCTTCCTCGTCTCTAAGGATAACCCGATATCTCGAGAGGAGTCAGCGCAACATCTGGACGACGGATGATTGTTGTTACCTTTTATTTTATGTCAGTCCAGGAGTTCTTCTTGGGTGTGCCGTTCTAGACGTGCTGCCTTAGGTTGAGTTGGTTTGTGAGTCGCGTGGATTTCGTTTGGAAAGTGCACGTTAACATTAGCAGAGTTAGCGGTATTGACCTTTTTTTTTAAGAAGTTCGTATTTCGATTCGTTAACGAATCCACTGGGTAGGGAAATGGGGCTCATATTGATCGTTAATATAATAATTCTTGAAGAAAGTTCTGGTATATTACCTTAAAATTGAACTTTATCATCCTGTTTCCTTAAATTACATAATCGATCTTCGTACTATGACGCAGATAGCACAATACTTTATTTGTTCAGCACAAGGCACACTGGACCATTTGACTAATGGTACGACCGGCTTCGGTGACCGCGGGTCTAACGCGCTACTCTCGAATAGACTGCCAAAGGCGGGGATATCGAGGCTCGATCCCGGTCGGGCGCAACGAGGGTGGTTTTTCACTCTACTTTCACTTAAATTCAGGTGCACTTCATCTCAATTAACCCCATCTAATTCCTTAATCACTAGTGTAATTAGTACATATGCGTATCATCCAAACGGGTAGTAAGACCTGGTGCTAAAAGAAACTAATGGTACGGATTACAAGAGTATATTAGCATGGAGAGGGTGTGGGAAAACCACAGCGATAGATCACGTGTTAAAAACCACAACTAATGAGTACATCCACCCAAGCGGCTCGAACCATCACTGGTAGCCCAGTGTGTTGAGAACTTGGCGCTTCATATCACGTGACAACACGTGTGGGGGTAAACAGTAAAGAGAAATAGAGAGCAATTTACCCACATGAACCAGGATTTTATTTAGTTTATTTGAGGTATTTCACGTGCACTTTCTGAACCGACTAATTATATAATCAGCGTATAACCCGAACGGGTAGTAAGACGTGGTGCTAGTAATAATAATAATAAACACTTTTGTGTTTAAATGCCCGAGGCTTGTTTTAAATGCTAGGGTTAACAAAGCAGATATTTCCAGATATCAATGTCAACCATGTATATTTGAGAAGGTTAGTTTGCTCATCGTAGTAGCACAGAGTTTCATATGCGATAATGTAAACAGTTGATTAGGGGCAAGAAAGAAGTATTTCAATTGCAATGGTGATTGACAAGATGCCACTTAATATAATGAACTGTTTATATTTGGTATCTGTGGAAAATCCTCTAGAGAACACACCAGACGAGTCAAACCATATTGATCCTGTTCGGCGGTCGAATGGTCTAAGGGAGACTTTACAAACTCACGCACCGCATCCGGCCCGCGAGACACTTCTGCTTGCAGTATTTTTATATTACTGTCCGGCCCTCAATCTTACACGCACACCAAAAGTTTCCCGTTTATTTCTTCTTGTTTCAAGGTAAAAGTTCAGTGACCCCCTTCGCAGTTTTTCTGAGTGTTTGAACTAGTCTCTTTTTTTTAGTGAGTTTTATATTTTTTCGGGGTAGAAGGTATTTATAATAATGTTAAAATTGATTGAAAGCTACCCACAACCATAAACCGCCATCTTGAGGCAACATATATCCCTCTTCTCACTGTGAGTCGACAATAGTTGATATTATTATTAGTATTTTCTTGGTTCTCCGCCCTTACAGTGTGTCCAAAATACTAGCGGGCCCAAGTGAATGAGAATGGAACCTGGGCCAGCGAAATACTCAAATCAATATTAGCTAAATTGAGAAAATAAAAATTGAAAAAAATCAAGGACCCGCTTCTGTGGCCGCATACTTTGACGCGCTACTCTCACGGTAGACTAGACTGCCAATGACAGGGAGATCGGGGTTCGAGTCTCGGTCTGGTGTACTGAGGGTGGTTTTTCCAAAATTGTTTTCCACGCAAATGCGGGTACACTTCCCATAAATATAACCCTCCTAAGCCCCAAAAACCATTAGCGTAGTTAGTACGTAAGCGTAAAGCCCGAACGGGTAGTAAGACTCAGTGCTAAACATAATAATAATAATAAAAACAATCAAGTATTTAAGGTGATAGAATCATATAGCACCCTCTAAAACAGTTCAAAAGGGATTGTGTTATTCAATGTATATGCAATACTGTAAAATACTTTACTTAAGTCTCATCCTATCTACTTGCCTTCAATCACAATTATTATAATACATTAATCTTTTCTCAGTAAACATTTTACAATCTATTATTATTTCCCTGAATATAACTACATTTATTATTTATTATTGTAATACTAATTCATTTTACGCAACTTTCATTTTTATCTCAAAGTACGTTCTTATTCTTTATTTGCTATTTTTTTTACTTATTTTTTATTTTAATCTCACATTTATTGATACAATGTATTCATCAATATTATAACACATATTTCAATTATAAATATAACTTATGTTTTCACAGTAAATATTTTAGAATAAATATTATTTCCCTGAACATACCCGCATATCTTTTTATTATTAAAATACTAATTAATTTTCATCTTTATTTCAAAGGAACTCTCATTATTTATGTATTATTATTATTTTTACTTATTTTTAATTTTTTTCTCTATTGTTTATTGATAAAATGTATTCATCAATTTTATCACACTTATTTCAAAATTATCTTATCTGTAACATTGTACTGGTACTGTTGTCTATTATGTTTTGTGCATTTTGCCTTTTTACTTTCTCTCTATCTTACAGGTAGAGAAAGTATGGTGATCGTCAAAAAAATCGAACTCGAGATTTTGATGAATTTTGACGTTTCATGACTTCCTGAATCCGAAAAAGTGGTTTTTGAATTTCTGTCTGTCTGTCTGTCTGTCTGTCTGTCTGTCTGTCTGTACCTCCAACTAGAGCCTAAACTATTTTACCGATTGAGCTGAAACTTGATATCTAGGGTTTTCATAGGGTTGCCCCGAGGGGTTTTTGGAATTGGATATCTACCCCTAAAATTAAGGGTAGTTTACTGAAGGGAAAAAAGAGAAAAAGTCGATTTTCTCAAAATCGGCTCTAACGATTTTGATTAAATTTCATTTATGAACATTAATAAATATTCCAAACAAAATGGCTACTCTCAATATTTCGGCAAAATGGCTTTAAGGGCTCCGGTCTGATGCGTAAATTAACATTTTTTATAATAGCTCCGAAACTATTTGAGATATGAAATTACTTAGCATTACAAATATGTATATATATTTATAATACAAATATTTTATTCGAAACATATTTTTATAAAATCAATAATTTTCAATCTATACGCAATTATATATATATTTTTAGCTTTTTGGACATTAAAGCTTAAGTATTGCGATCGTAAAAAAAACTAACCTGAAATGTTGATGGATTTCGACGTCTCATGACCCCCCGAACCCTAAAAAATAGTCTTTGCAATGCCGTCTGTCTGTGTGTCTATTAAAACTTAAAATTAAGGGTAGTTTACTGAAGGGCAAAAAGAGAAAAAGTCGATTTTCTCAAAATCGGCTCTAACGATTTTGATTAAATTTCATTTATGAACATTAATAAATATTCCAAACAAAATGGCTACTCTCAATATTTCGGCAAAATGGCTTTAAGGGCTCCGGTCTGATGCGTAAATTAACATTTTTTATAATAGCTCCGAAACTATTTGAGATATGAAATTACTTAGCATTACAAATATGTATATATATTTATAATACAAATATTTTATTCGAAACATATTTTTATAAAATCAATAATTTTCAATCTATACGCAATTATATATATATTTTTAACTTTTTGGACATTAAAGCTTAAGTATTGCGATCGTAAAAAAAACTAACCTGAAATGTTGATGGATGTCGACGTCTCATGACCCCCCGAACCCTAAAAAATAGTCTTTGCAATGCCGTCTGTCTGTGTGTCTATTAAAACTTAAAATTAAGGGTAGTTTACTGAAGGGCAAAAAGAGAAAAAGTCGATTTTCTCAAAATCGGCTCTAACGATTTTGATTAAATTTCATTTATGAACATTAATAAATATTCCAAACAAAATGGCTACTCTCAATATTTCGGCAAAATGGCTTTAAGGGCTCCGGTCTGATGCGTAAATTAACATTTTTTATAATAGCTCCGAAACTATTTGAGATATGAAATTACTTAGCATTACAAATATGTATATATATTTATAATACAGATATTTTATCCGAAACATATTTTTATAAAATCAATAACTTTCAATCTATACGCAATTATATGAATTTTTTTAACTTTTTGGACATTAAAGTTTAAGTATTGCGACCGTAAAAAAAAACTAACCTGAAATGTTGATGGATGTCGACGTCTCATGACCCCCCGAACCCTAAAAAATAGTCTTTGCAATGCCGTCTGTCTGTGTGTCTATAAAAACTTAAAATTAAGGGTAGTTTACTGAAGGGCGAAAAGAGAAAAATTTGGTTTTCTCAAAATCTGCTCAAACGATTTTGATTAAAATTCGTATCTAGGCGTTGATTAAGATTATAAATAAACTGGCTATTTTCATTTTCCTATGAAAATGATTTTTAGGGTACTTTACAGAAGCGTTAATTTCCGTATCTCCACAACTATTGGAGAAACTAAACAACTTATCATTGCAAAATTGTAGGACTATTAGAAATAAAAAACTTTTATTTGACATATATTTTTATAAAAGCAGCAGTTTCTGAGATATTTGCAAATATATTAATACAATTTTGTGAGCTTTAGTTGTAAACATATACTACTTAAGTCTTAACGCAATAATTCTCCAATGCCATAGAGTAATTAAATATAAGTATCTAAAAAAGTATGTTATTTTTCCTTAAATCTCTTAGGAGAAATGTTTGCATAGCAATGATCTATCTCCATTTTAGACTCAATAGTCAATATTTACATTTTTTATTGGTCAAAATGTATAAATGAATAATTAAATATCAATGCGATGACTTGAAGATCTGCAACACCTTATAAAATGTTAAAATTTTAACCAGAAATCGAAATTTTAATACGAAGTGTTGACCCTTGTGGAAGACATTAAACTGTTTGAAATGCTCTTAGGTGGACAAAGATGCGCCTCTTTTCTCATTGATTATATAGCATTGTATATTATTTTATGCGTGCTCTTATGTGGAGTGGTGATGATACAATGTACATTATTCCGTTCAGAAATCTTACGAGTTTATAGAAAGAGAGAGAAAGTCTGTGCGGTGCGCCGTACCATTTATTTACTTTTATTTCATGATAAAATATTCATAATGTCTTTTAAATCTTTTAAAATTTGAACCCATGTAAAATTTCAATTATTTTAAATCCATAGTCCTATAAATGAGCTCTAGCTCTTTGAATAATTTAATTAATTATCAAATAATAATAATAATAATAATAAATATTCACACTTGTTTTAATATGTACCATCAAATAACTAGTGTAGACATCCAACGGCGGGCACAAGAAATAAACGCGAGGCTCATCTCTTCGTGTTTGCCAGTGGTGGGGGTCAAAACCCAAACGAATTTACTGAAGGTAATTTTCCTAAATATTTTCTCACCCTACCTCCATACAGACGCGGTTACATATTCTCTTGGTTCTACCGTACTCACCCTTTACCTACTAGCGTAATTAAAATGTGTATAGTCCAGACGGTATTTTTTAAAGCACCACGTCTTACTACCTTTTCTGGTCATACGCATAATGTTTACTAATTAGACTGATGAGCTAAGGAATAAAAAGGTTTGATTTAGAGGAAGTGTACCCGCATTTTCCTGGAGGGAAAACCGCCTGACCGAGAGTCGAGCCCGGATCTCCCTGTTTACACACATGACTGAAGCCTTAGACCATGCGGCCATCGAGGTAGGTCCAGACAGGTATTAAGATGCGGTACAGAAAAAAATGGAATTAAGCAAACCTGTTTCTAAAGGTTATGCCCCGCAAAACTCCGGGTTTGTGAATATGGCTTTTCTACAAATTTGAGTTTGAGATAAGACTGTGCGAATCCATAATTTTCATTTTAAAATTGAATCTGAATCCTGACGAGTCCTAATTGAATCTAATGCTAATTTTATTTTATAGAACCGAGGCTTAGACGAGACCCTTCTTTGAAAAAATGGAATAGAAAATTTTATTTTAAAAATAGGCTTGGATCGAACCATTTATTTTATGCTTACTATGATAATGTTTCATATCGAATCAGTGTTGAATATTTTACTAATATTTCTAAAAATGTTGATAAACATAAAAAAAGTTTAGACACAAAAATGTTAAAATATAAGACATGTACAGTACTGTGACAAACAACTGCCCCACACGTGATTCCATTACGACCTGCAACTAGAGCTAATTTCTCCATTCACTCTATCACGTCTGACAATATTAATTTGTTAAATATGAATGAATTATTATAAATTCGAATTTTGAGATAAATACATCGAATATTTGCTTGATTTCGAATCTAATCCGAATTTTCCAATATTAAGATTTAAAATTTCGAATCTTAGTAAGATTCGGATTTGAATTTGAAATTTCGAAGGTTCACACAGGCCAAGTTTGAGACCACTTGTTTAGTCATCTTTCCCGCAATCAACTATATTGACTATGACTGGGAGATCGTAGCTGGTAACTCTGGTTGTGTGCACTGAGGGTGTTTTTTTTAGCAAATGTTGGCCTCTTGCGTTCAGTCCAAAATTAAGTTTATATATATATATTTTTTTATTTTTTCACCACCTCTAACTAACTACTTGTTTAGGTTGTACGCATATGTACTAATTACGCTAACTAGTTAGAAATTATTAAGGTCAAATTTATAGGAAATGCACCCGAATTTGCTCGGAGGAAAATTGGAAAACCATTTAGGAAAAACCTCAGTACATCCGCCCAGAATTCGAACCCTGATCTTCTTGTCCTCGGCAGTCTATTGTGAAAGTGACGCCTTAGAGCATGCGGCCACTGGAGTGGGTAAGTCTATCTATGATCCAAAGTTTGACTCTTGATAAAATATTCCCCACATTTCTTGCACTTGTTACTGAAGGGTCACCCTAGTTTAACACGTTTATTTTCAAATCAAGCCACAAAGAGTCCTCTCACTGGGGATTAACCAGGATATAAAGCTGCGTCCCCAATGAGTCGACATTGCCGATTGACGAGAGTGGTGGCTTCTCTTCTCCCCACTGAGTCGACATTGCCGATTGACGAGAGTGGTGGCTTGAGTCAACATTGCCGATTGACGAGAGTGGTGGCTTCTCTTCTCCCCACTGAGTCAACATTGCCGATTGACGAGAGTGGTTGCTTCTCTTCTCCCCAATGAGTCGAAATTACCGATTGACGAGAGTGGTGGCTTCTCTTCTCCCCAATGAGTCAACATTGCCGATTGACGAGAGTGGTGGCTTCTCTTCTCCCCACTGGGTCGACATTGCCGATTGACGAGAGTGGTGGCTTCTCTTCTCCCCACTGAGTCGACATTGCCGATTGACGAGAGTGGTGGCTTCTCTTCTCCCCACTGAGTCAACATTGCCGATTGACGAGAGTGGTGGCTTCTCTTCTCCCCACTGAGTCGACAAATGAGCCAGTCGAAAGAAAAATATTTGACGAAGACTACGTGCTTATTGCTTGTGCCGTATTCCCTATTGTCGATTCAAAAAAAAAAAATATTGCGTTATAAAAGATGTGTAGAAAACTTGGAAGTAGAAGTGGATTTAGTGGTAGTTGTTTGATAGAAGATTTAAAACAAGATTATGTCGATGTTTTGAAGCTTGAATACAGATTTAACGGTGGTTTCAGAAAGATTTTTCGGATGTCCTAAGGTGAATTTGAAAATTTATTGCAAATAATTGAACCAAAGATACGTAAAAAGGAATCCAGACAAGCCATTCCCTCGTAGGAGCGTCTTTCTTTGGCTTAACATTACTTTACGACCAGAGATTCTCCGATCATTCGCTGATTTATCTCTTCAAAATTTCAAAATAAATCATTTATTTGTGCCATAAAGACATCATACCTGTTATTTAAGTCTTGATTATCTTTACTTATAGCGTTCCACAGTTATGTGTGGGACCAATAAAGTTCAATAAAAGAAAACACCTTTAAGTTATTCCACTCCATTAAAAAAATATTCAAATATAATTTTAAGAAACAACTCTACCCTACGATGGTTGAATGTTTGAGATCTGAAACATATTCCCACCACTAGAGTCGACACGACCTCGATTGATTTTTACCAACAGTAGATGGGAAATCAATCGAAACATCAATTTACATTTTTTGTCGATCGACAAATTCAATTGAAGCGTCCCCAATGAGTCTACATTGTTGATCAACAATATCGACTCACAATAGACGCGGCTTTAGGTATGAGACTCACTTTGCTCGTTGGGGACTCCGCCCCCAAACCCCCAGTCATCGCATTTGGCACGCTTATGGCAATTGGATGTGCCAATATGCCTGCCAAATTTTATGATTCTAGCTGTCCCATAAGTGTGTCAGAAAATTAAAAAAATGTGTGGAAATGGTGCAAAATTTACCAAAAATCAAAAAATCTAGTTCTATCTCACCAAATCCGTAGCTGCTGGTGCAATCCGTTTTTTGATAAGTCTTACCGTTTAGCCACAAGAGACCTCCAAAGAAAGGTCCGTGCACCGACTTTAAAGTTGCTCCGCCAATATTAATTTTTTTTGGGGGGTTAAAAATTAAAATTTTTTGCTTTTTGGAATTTTCCCGTCGGTTACAGGATAGAAGATAGAAGTTTGCCAAATTTCAAGTTTGCTTCAAGTCTGCTTCTTCATTAATTTGGATGGATAGATATATATTTATAGGAAGTGTACCCACATAAAAAACATAACTTTTTTACTTTGTTCTACCACTAAAGTACCCAGGCTGGTCTCCTGCCCAGATCACTATTTATATTAAGGTAAAGGTTGGACTGGCGGCGATTCATTAGATATGATCTGAAGACGTGGGGAGGATAGTTTGGGTATTTTATGCCCACACTAGTGACCACGTGGCCAGGGCGTCACACTCTTAATGTACCGAGTTGCCGGTTAATGCTTTAGTCTCAGCCACTGCACTGGTGTTGGTTTTACACACGTGATTTATCACTGTGGGTTTTCAATTTCCTCTCAATACTAATGCGGGTACATTTCCTTAGGTTATCTTCCTTATCCTTTTAACATTATATTAACCCGTTAAGTAACCATTGAGTTAATGCGTAGACAAAAAGAGCATGGTCTTATAATTATTAGTGCTAAGTGACTAAAAATAAGTAAACATATTTTAAATGCGAATATAATATTGTATAATATAAATATAGTTGTATTTTGATAGTAAGGACCATTTATAAAATACAAATCCTCTATTTTATTAATATTGTTTTAGAGACTTTCTATCAAAAGACACAGTTGATAAAATGACTTGACGTACATATATATAATATTAAAGAAGTTTTAGTAACGGTTAGATACGATTCTTCCTACAAAAATGGTATTGTACGTATGACATTTATTTTTGAAATGTTCTTAATACATTTTTGATGTTTTCTGAAATTAAATCACAATTTAGCCCGACCAAGTAAAATGTACAGCTGTAATAAAAGTATTATTATTTTTAGCACCGCGTCTTACTACCTGTTCAGGCTATACGCATATGTACTAATTACGCTAGTGATAAAGGTTGAATTTAGAGGAGGTGTACCCACATTTGCGTGAAGTGTAAAACCATCCTGGAAAAAAACACCCTCAGTACACCCGACCGGGATTATAATAGCCCCGATCTCCCTGTCATCGGCAGTTTAGTCCAACACGAAGGCGAAGCCTTAAATCATGCGGTCACCACAGCAGGTAATCGAGATATTAAAAAAGCACTCATGTTGCCCTTATCATCTAAGTTTTTTTTATTTCTTCCGCTTCTTACTACCTGTCCGAGCTATGCGCATTTAATTAATCTAATGGGGTAAAAATAGATAAGGTAGGGAATAAATTTACGCAAATTTTCGTATAAAAAGATTGTAAAATCATTTAGGTAAAAAAGCGCCATCAGTATATACCCTGCCAGTCCGTCACCAGTAGGTAAGGTTAGATTAAGCTGACGTTTAGTTCGCGTACCCACCAATGCTTTAGATATATCACAAAAGTGATGGTGACGTTCCTTATGATGTGTATTTGTTTAATCAGCCCACTTATGCTTGTATTCAGAACGGGTTAGAAGACTAGGTGATAAGAAATCATTAGTCCCCTAATATTATGGTTACTTAGGTACTAGCAGGTATAAGTGTAAGTGTTCTATCAATTAAAGGGTTTGGTTATCTAGTCCAAGTGTACAGGAGGATGAAGGTAACATATCTTCTAAGTTTGACTGGAAAGAAGATGTGAGCCCAGACATGATCGAACTAGCCAATGATTCAACTCCAACCTCTCGTGGTAAAACGTGCTGACACTGACGGTGGCTGCTGACTCCAAACCAGATGATCAGGGCTCACTGCACTGGGAGTGTTTTTTTTAAACATAAGATAGAAAAACAATTTGTTTTTAACTTATATGCATAAATTGTGTTTTCAAAAGCCGCTCACTGTCAGTTCAGATTTTTCACCCAAATTAAAATCGTAGATTGCAAATAGTGAGGTACCACTAACGGGTGGATTTGGGAGCGGGGGAGGAGGGGGAGGTTCAGTTGTGAAATCGTTGGTCTGTCCAGGCTTATGTCACATTTTCTTCCAATCATCCTCTTCACACTTTATCCTGATCTCAATCAGTGTAAGTTGTGAAAAGTACGAATGGATGTTAATAAGTATTACGCTATAAAAAGGTATTATTATTATTATTGGTACTTAACCTAAATAGGAACTAGCACCTAAAAGTGCATTTGTAGTGAACTTCAAATCTTTCATAACTCACCTGCTCTAACAGCAAGTAAAGATTACATTTTGACTTCAAAGGGTTTCGAACTAAATTCTCTTAGATTTGGTAGAACATCGTCTGAAGCACACCAATTTGAAAATATCGCTCAATTCCGAGGCCTACCAGTGACTCAAGCTTTCTAAGCTTCGGAAGGCCAGGGTTATGAGGGTGAACTGAATTCAACTTGGCCAGGTAGAGCAATCGGCCAGGTGGAGGATGTTTGACGCAATCAAGGATTATTTTAGTTGAAATACACGGGTCGTTTGGACCAATTTGGTCATAAGTACGTTTGGCGCGGTTGTGAAAACACTTATTAATCCTACCTTGTGTAATTGTTTACTTTCAACTCACATTTTTATAACCAGTATCTGTTCAATCTTCTGTGACTATGGATGCTGACCAAATTATTACAATGAAGTGTGGCAACGTGTCTATTAAAATATTGTCGTGGATGGTTTCAAACTTTGTGAGCGCGTCACTTCTAAGTAAAGGTGAAGACAGTGAAGTTTCTCTTTACTGACCATAAGTGTTGTGTTTGCATTTTACTGTACGTCAAAGGATTAGTTAGGATAAGAGGTGAAATTAGGATTCTCTTTCTTCCTGTCTTGGTCGTCCAATCGACCACCCATTTACTTACTAAGATTGCGCCAAACATCCAGTCTATATTGGTCCAAAAAGGTCGCTTTTCGGAGGAAATGTCCTACGGCCACTTGACCAGCAAACTCCTCTAGAAAGGAGAGATTAGCTGCGGTTTGGGTATCCCCGGTATATCTCGTAGGAATCAATTGTGTCGGAGTAAGGTGCTCTAAACACTCACCTAACCCCAATTGTTGAAGTTATAAGCCAAAGAAACAATGATAATATGACAATAATTAATTTTTAGTACTATATTATCTAAGTCTTATATTATAAATGACAATTAAGTCAAAAGCAATAAATGATAGAATATAGTTGTCTCTAATTTTGTCTTTGTTGATACATGGCTTGTCTAAACTAGAATCGTTCTTTATCTACTTTTTAACAAATATAAAAATAAAGTAGCCAACCTTGACAAAAATTACTATATTAACCTTAAAGCTATCAACATTTACACCGTTTAAGTCTCGGTTGGGTGTGTTGAGTTTTTTTTTTATAAAATGGTTTTCTACTATCCCTCCACGCAAATGCAGGTACACTTACTCTAAATATAACCTTCATACTCACAAAAACTATTAGCGTAAGTAGTACATAAACGTACAACCCGAACGGCTAGTAAAACGCGATGGTAAAAAAAAGACACCATCTGTAAAAATTGGCGGCTGCAAAACAAATCTAATGACATCTATTTTTGGGTTTTTTTCTCTCGCCATCCTGGCTATACGCATTTAACTGCGCTAACGGGCTATGGATGAGTTAGGTGGAATTGAGGAAGTGCGCCCATATTTGCGTGTAGGAAGAATGGGAAACCATTTAGGAAAACGAACCCCAACCTCCCTGTCACTGACTAAGTGAGCCTGACATTTAGTCCGCGGGCCCTCCGATGTGGGTTAGAGGAATTATGAACACATGAAATGAAATCTAATAAATATTTGAATCATCGTATTGCTGTCAAAAATTGTTGGGTTGACTATATGTCTCTAATAAACTAGAATTAGTCTTCTATGGGAAAGATATTTGGTTTGATCCGTTGCAGAGCCTATTGTTAATTAGTTTTGTTTATTTTACCTTCCGATTGGTTTGGTAGGATTGAGAATATCGTTTCCTATTTTGGTCCGACGGCTTATCTTAGTCGGTAGTGCGTCTTTTTACCAGTAAACTTATTATGGGTTCGATTCCTAGAAATTGCCGAAATGTATCACTGAAATCGAGTATTTTCTCTGTCGCAAATTTTTCCTTGGTTAATATTATCTCATTTTTGCGCCCTATAACTTATTCGTCGATCGAGGTATCCACAACTTAAACTAATTTGTCTAAAAATACATTATGAGGATTGAAATTTAAGGAAGTACATTAGCTTTTAGCTGAAAAGAGAATGTAAAACCAATCGTTCCTCGTGATCCGCGTCTTACTACCCGTCCGAGCTATCTGAACTGGAGTAGGGATGAAGCAGGAAGACTTAACAGGGAAAGTACCAACATTTTTGTGAAAGAGCAGTGGGAGACAGTTTATGAAAATAAACCTTCTGTAAGCCTCGAGCCGCCGTCAGCAGAAAATCAGGCAAGACCAGACTGACACTTTTGTCCGGCTGTCCATCGGTTCGAGTTAAAATAAATTATAAACAAATTAAATGTACCCCGTTTGGGAACTAATCCAGTCTTCTCAGGTAAAAGTCATAATACTGCGCCAACCTTTCTGGCCCGGGTTTATTGGTAAATTAGTCGCCTGGGGTATTTTTACTGGGCTCGTCTAATTAGGACGGCCTCTGCTCGTGTATTTAGGTTAAGTGCACCGCCCTTGTACCAGTCCGGTAATACTTGAAGAAAACCACATGGGCTACATTTGTAAAAAGGAAATCCGCTCTCTTGCGATCATCGATAGCTCAGAGGCCATGTACATCGTCGTAGGTCTATATGAAGCTAAATTATTATTGGTCAAAGTAAGCGTTTGACTGGAATCTGTGATATTAGTGAATTGGCTAAATATTCATATCGTGTTTGGTCACTGTTAAAGGAGAGCTCATGGTTCGAATCTCATACAGGCGTACCTTTGGTGATTTTGCACTTGTCACGTTATCTGTGGTTTTTACGTCCTCTCTCACGCTAATGCGACTTAATTTCCTTTCTTAATCTTACCTCCTCATCCTTGAGAAAAAAACGCATGGATTGAATTAGGATGGGAACTTGAGATATTATATCACAGCAACCAGACCCCGAGACTACTAATTTTACATTTAGTCATAAGAAACAAATTAAATTTCACATTTATAAATATTGGGCCACAACCAAAAATAAAACATGGCAAATTTATATATATATAATTATTAAGTTTAACTTCAAGGCTATAAACGGCTTAATTTAATAGATAAAGAAGGTGAGCAAATTGTCTTAGTGGAAGTTTACTCCCATTATCGTGAATATGAGGGGAGTAGATCACAAGTTATAAGCCACCCCAGAGCATCTGGTTGAGATATACTCGGACATTCCTTTTCAATGGTGAACCAGAAAAGATAAGATTCATGCCTTCGTCCGTATGTTCACAGAAGCGTGTTGTTTCAGATTTAAATTATTTATTTTCTTTCGGGTCACTATTTTTGTGCTTTTGTTTATTTTAAAAATAATGTTGGTATTATTTGGCATTTGTAAAATAGTTTAAACTATCGAGATTATCGTATCAATCTTTACTCAACTATACAACGGATATAACAAAATAAAATAAAAATTTAACTAAGAATAAAATATTGTGTAGTAAATTAAGTAGGTAATAAATGTCGGTAAAAAGCTTTAGAACCATTATACTTAGACTGTGTTGAGCTCTTGAGGTACACAAATAAAAACTTAGCATAATATATTATGCATATCTCACACACACCATTCCTAAAATTTTTAGTTTGAATCTCTCTTAAATTGTATCTTTGACTCGTTCCTAATATTTTAGTCATTTGTTGAGATTATCCACCACCATATCAACCAATCACAATAATTATTGTAAATACAGTATTTAAACAATGAATTTTAATAACCAGTTGTTTTATCTTAATTGTAAAATTCATTCGATTGTGTGACTTACAATAGGCTGGTTTAAACCCTTAGTTTGAATAACATTAAAAATTATAGCTATATGTTTATTGAATGACAGTTTTATAATCACACGTTTTATTAACAACCAACTTACAACAACTTGCCCCGGTAAATACAGTATCTAAAAATTTGAGACAACTAATATCAAACGATTAATTCTCTTATATGCTACTTGGGATCAAACTATAGCCCTTAAGGCCTGTAATCGTTATACCTTTGCTCATCACCTATCGGATAAGAAATATTGTTATGAACAATCAAAACAAACTAAGAGTAATTTGTAAAAATGTCTGCAACATAACAGCAACTTACACTTAAGTGATAGGCAACACAAACTACGTCCTGTTTGGAGGATTGACAGACATCAGATTGACAAGGCGCTGCAGTTGACATAAATGTTAAGACGGGACTAACCTTTTTTAAGCGCATCAAGTTGGCAAGCATTCAATAATCCAAGACAACAACAGGTGGGACTATAATTTATTGTTTTATATTCTTAATGGGCAGCACTTTCTTCGCCACACTGTAGAATCACTGCGCTACTTACATAATTTTTAAACATGTATTTTTATCTCATTAATTTTTATTGTTTTTGTGTTGTGACAGTGGAGGTATATTATGATCCACTTTTTTGAACGTATGGATAGTTTAAGTATCGTTCTCAAATTGAGGAATGAGTAGAAAACTTTGTCGATGGGTACACGGATTAAACATCCAACTCGGATAGATTGTTTCGCTGGGGACGTTACGGTTTTAATCCTGGTCGAATGTTAGGAGGGTGGCTATAATATGTGGTTTGGGTAGCTGGCACGTGTAGTAAGGCAAGTTGTAAACAAAAAAGTAAAAATATTTCTAATTAATTTCTAATTAATAGAACTAAATTCAAAACTGCCCAGCCCGGCGGTCATCTTATCTAGGACACCAGTAGCTCAATATACTGGATCACCGGTGATGATGTAGAGGTTTGAATCTCGACTGGGTATATTCGAGGGTGGTTTTTCACGTATGACTTATCACTGTTTTTATTTTTCCTTTTTTTCTACAATAATGTGGGAGCACTCCCACCCTTCTTGTTCCTCTGCCTTAGAGTAAGCCGTTAATAAACACAATGTGTAAATTACTAATAAAAATATTACATTCAAAATGGAATAATTTACTATTTACAAGCTTTCAATGAAAGTGAAATATATTGTTCAAAAAATACAATTCATACAGAATGACATTAACAAGTTTATATATTTTTAGCACATCTTACTACCCGTTCGAGCTATAAGCATATGTAATAATTACGTTAATGTGTTAGGCATGAGGAGGGTTGAATTGAGAGGAAGTGTATCCACATTATTGTAGATGGAGATGGAGAGGGAAAAACCATTTAAGAAAAATACCCCTCAGTACATCTGACCGAGAATCGAACCCCAATCTATCCAACATCAGAAGTCTAGTCTAAAACGAGAATAATGTCTTAGGGGTTGGTCTCTCAAAGTGGGTCGTTAAAAACTGTTCCTCTGTATATTTATTAATTATCAAGACATTTGATTAGAGAAAAGAATTCAGCCTTCGGGAAAAGGTTAGTTTTAATAGAAGATACTGGGTTCTTTTAATGTTGTTATTTGATTTATTTGCTAGTTCAACACCAAGTTCTTTAACGACTTAATATTTAAGGATGTGCAATATAAATTAAAAGTAATGCACTTGCAATAGTGTGGGGAGATGCAGGTAAACTCAAGCTATAAATCACATATGGAAAATCACCCTTAATACACTGACTGAGACTCAAACCTCGAGCTATCTCTAGATAATAGTTAAGTTTACAACGAATTCAATTTTCCTATTTAATTTTATTGATAAGTATATAAACTATTTTTAATATATTTCAACAAGAACCAGACAATATTTTCTCAACAGATTTATAAATCACTTGTAATTTCGAATTATTCAAATTGGAATATTTCTAGCACATAGACATAGTCTAACAAATATGATATACATATTTCCACTTACGTTTAAGTTTTGAGAAAGTAGTTGATATTTAAATCTTCCTAGAACGTTTATTCACATTTACAACCAATGTCATAACACAAAACAATAAAGGTTTGATTAAATAAGTATATTTTCTAAAATTCTTTCTGTGACACAATACTGCAACGTTGTTACTTGAATGAGGAACTGTTTTCTAAGTACCGCATCTTAGTACTCATTCGAGTTATACGCTTATGTACTAATTACACTAATAGGAATTAGAAGGTTATATTAAAGGAAGTACAGCCGCATTTGCGTGTAGGGAGAGTGGAAACAATTTCGGATAAACCCCCCTCAATACACCCGACCGAGATTCGAACCTCAATCTCCTCATCAGCGGTAATCTATTCTACTGCGAGAGTGACGCCTTAGACCATGTGGGCAACGAAGTGGGTGGGAGAGTAACTATTATTGGAGTTACACAGAAATAGGGTAAAATACTGTATGTATAATAAGTATAGTCAGATCATTGACACTTTAGAGTGATCCTGAGCAGATTACAGCCCGTGGCCCGTATGCGACTCGTCACGTATTTTTATGTGGACATCCATTGAACTATTAAATTTACACACGACATTAAATAAATGTATGATGAAAAATAATTAAAAAATGCATTCTTCTCCTTAAGTTTTGTTTTATTGGAGAATCACTTATAAATGGACTTTTTTTATTGTGATTAAACGTAATTTTTTTATATAATAAATTGCGTCTATCGAAAAATGGTATTTTGTTTGGTGGCTCATTCTTATATTTGAGTTCTCAATGTAGTCCTTCGGAAAAAAAAAGTAAAATAAATCCTAGGCTCTGCTTTAGAGAATTACTAAATATATTTTCATGTATTTACACACACAAGTCATGTGTTATGTTACTGCAACTTTTGACTCATGGAGTCAATATTGATATTTATAAAGTAAATATTGTAAAACATTAAATTGGTAAATATTAACGCTTTAACTATTTTTTATTTCTTATAAAAGATTATTCATTTCACGATGTTACAATAATCCAGTTACAGTAGATAATAATATATTGAAGGTGTTCCGCAAGCTACTTTCTTGAAACAGTTTTGATAATTACTGCCATTAAGTAATTCCACTAAGGCTCCTTGAAGTAACTCCAAAAGTTATTTTATTGCATGTTCAAATATTTACTTATTGAAGTAGTTCCACTAGCTACTGCCTTGAATTAGTTTCGCTAATTACTGTCTTGAAGTAATTCCACTAGTTATTTTCTTGTAGTTCCACTAGCTACTGCCTTGAAGTAATTCCACTAGCTACTTTCTTGTAGTTCTACTATTTACTGTGTTTAAGTAGTTCCACTAGTTACTGTCTTGAGGTAGTACCACAATTCTACTGTCTTGAAGTCATTCCACTGTGTGCTGTCTTGAAGTTGGTTCTACTAATTATTACTTTGAAGTAGTTCCACTAGTTACTGTCTTGAAGTAATTCCACTGTGTGCTGTCTTGAAGTTGGTCTACTAATTATTACTTTGAAGTAGTTCCACTATTTACTGTCTTGAAGTAGTTTAACTAGTTACCGCCTTGAAGTAGTTCCGATAGTGACTGTATTGAAGTAATTCCACTTGTTACTGCCTTAAATTAGTTCTACTAGTTATTGTTTTGAAGTAGTTCCACTAGTTACTGCCTTGAAGTAGCTACTCTAGTTACTGTTTTGAAGTAGTTCCACTAGTTACTGCCTTGAAGTAGCTACTCTAGTTAATCTCTTGAAGTAGTTCCATTAGTTACTGCCATGAATTAGTTCAACTGGTTAATGCCTTGCATGATTAGTTCCGCTAGTTACTGTATCTAAGCAGATTCCCTAGTTAATTTCTCGGCTTGTTTGCATTGATAAACTTAAAGAGTTAAGGAACTAAATATTACCATAGCTATATTTTACAGACATCCCATCGAATCTTTGGTCCATTAAGTGCGTCCTTTGCTAGATGTTATTAATGCGTTAATGTAGATTTAATCAATAAATTCCGGTTGTCGATTGACACAGGAAGTATGACTCACAATTCTACTGTCTTGAAGTCATTCCACTGTGTGCTGTCTTGAAGTTGGTCTACTAATTATTACTTTGAAGTAGTTCCGCTAGTGACTGTATTGAAGTAATTCCACTTGGTACTGCCTTAAATTAGTTCTACTAGTTACTGTTTTGAAGTAGTTCCACTAGATACTCTTGAAGTAGTTCCATTAGTTACTGCCTTGAAGTAGCTACTCTAGTTACTCTCTTGAAGTAGTTCCATTAGTTACTGCCATTAATTAGTTCAACTGGTTACTCCCTTGCATAATTAGTTCCACTAGTTACTGTATCTAAGCAGTTTCCCTAGTTAATTTCTCGGCTTGTTTTGCAGAGATAAACTTAAAGAGTTTAGGAACTAAATATTACCATAGCTATATTATACAGGCATCCCATCGAATGTTTGGTCCATTAAGTCCGTTGCTATGAATTTGTTCGGATAACGTTGCCCTTATACATGGTATGAAAAAAATGTGCACGTCATTCACGACTCGTCGCACCAGGAGCAACAAAATGAATAAGGGTGTAATGCGTTAAAGTGTGTCTTCATTTTGAGAGCCAAACTTGTGATGAAGAGAGAAGTGGGTATTTTTAAACTGTTATTAACGGTTAAGGAAGGGGAGTTAAGAGGGAATGCACCACCATTCTCCTAGAGAAAGGCTGTAAAAGTCAACAAAACTTAACCTATCCCCAATGCAACTGACTTTTCATATCAGAGCGAGGCTTTCTATCCACCACACCAACCTTGCCTAGAATGATAAACGATATTAGCGGGAAGTCGTTGATGACTTTACCTCATGAATGGGTTTGGGGGGACACTGGGGAGGTGATGTCACTTTAAAACGTTTTACTTTTAATACCACTACTATTAACGGGGTAAGGGCTAGTATGGAAATTTAGAAAAATGCATCCGCACTAGCGTGTGGAGGAGGTTGAGATAAAACACAAGGGTAAATCATCTGTGTAAACCAAAGTAACCGCCTGATATTTGAGCCACGACTTACTCGTCCGTCGCCGGAAATCCAGTCTGACACCGTAGACCATATGATCTCCAGTGTGGTTGGGTATTTGGGGCCTGTTGGGCTGCACTGGGCTAAATTTGTCCGTAAGTCATCTGCTGATATAGATGTGTGTTTATAAAGTTAACGTTGATTAAAGTATAAATATTTTTGGGCATACACTCACATTTTAAGGAAAAATAAAAACGCAATCAACTTCTCTATTTGAAACTATAACAATAATTTATATTTTAGTATTACCAGGGTTTAAAAATCATGCCAACCCATAATCGATAGTAACGTCCTAAAAACAAAATACCAACTAGAAATTAACGTAAGAGCAAAGAGATGGAAATGCTAAGGCCATTGAGAGAGCATAAGGGAAAGATAGAAACGGTTTACGCTAAAGAAAACAGAGAGTGAAGCCAATAAAGATGAACGTAATAAAAACAACTCTCGCTCTTTGTCAACTGGTTTGTCGAGTCTCTCGCCATTCAGATACTAAATCCTCTTCCTTCAGATACGAGATGATGAAGTTCCTGTAAGGTGGGTTGGAGCAAGAATTGAGAAGAGTGAACGGGAAAGAGAAGGATAGACATAGCAAATTAAAAATTCAGCAAGGACAATCAAAATTAATGTTTTTCCACATATTTTTGCTACCTGTCCAATGTACCTACATTTGAGTGGGGGTGGAGGGGAGGGTGATAAACCATTCAGGGTATGCCACCATCAGTACGCCAAGCTGAGACTCAAACTCAAACCCACCAAACAGCAAACAAGACAAGGCAAGACCGGCGCCTTAATCCAGGTGTCCACTGATGTAAGTATACATCCTATTCCTTGGTATAAACACTCATAAAATGGTTGTGTAAAGTGAATGAATTCCCCCTTTCCCCCATAACTCTTGAACCAACTGACAAATTTCGGCCAGAACTTGGTGAAAATTCAGTTCTTCTTTCGTATATTAAAGTTTGATATTACCAGCTTCGGTGGCCACATAGTCTAAATCGCTATTCTCATGTCATACTAGACTGCCAATGACGGGGAGATCGAGGTTCGAATCTCGGTCGGGTGTACTGAGGGTGGTTTTTCTAAAATGGTTGTCCACGTAAATTTGAATACACTTCCTTTAAATACAGCCTTCCTAATTACTAAAATCATTAGCTCAATTAATACACAAGTGTATGACCCGAACGGGAATTAAAACACGGTGCTAAAGTAAAAAGTTTGATAGTATAGCTGAACATAGCTAAGTGGCAAAGTTGGCCGAGCCTAAGCAAATAATTCTCTTGCTTCTTCCTAGGCTCACAGAATAATCGGATCAAAGGCCACTAAGTGGTGGAACACTAAGCCACCAAAGGGCTAAGCTCTGATAATATAGTTTTGTAACCAAGCTATAGGGTTTGATTTATTGGTAGCCCACAACCTCTCTTCCTCAGCATATGGTGTTAGACCCCTGGATAATAGGGTTGGACCTCCCCAACTTCAAGATATTTCAAACAAAAAGAAGAAAAGTATTTAACCAATTACTCGTAAAAATGAAGCCTTATCAAAAAGGTCCCGATGCAACAGGTTGACTATAAAGAAGATATAAACATCTCAGAGGGTTAACCCCCTACCCAATCAAAATCACCTCTTCACACACCCCTCCACTGTACAGTATTAATTATTGAGCTATGGTGTTGTTCAAAATGAAACACTGGGAAAACAAGAATTCCCATACTTTCGCCCAACAATTCGAACAACTTAATTCTACACAGTGTTCCCGTCCAAAGGCAACTTTGGCACCCATTCGCGTGTCGGTGCCAGCCTTTGATCTAAATGTGAGCACAAGCAAGCAGAAACAGGTGAAGTATTCCCACTGGAAAACCGACAGAGACAACGTTGTATATTTTAGTTCCACTCGAGATGACGACAGAGCCTTGCTCGCTGCCAAATATAGCCAGGACCCTATGTGTACACTTCGTTAGAATAACGTCTGGACTACTTGGAATTAGTAGGAACACAAGGGGGATACATTTTAAACTCGTGTCACATTATTAGTAGGTGCAGGGCTAGGTGAAGCTGATACTCGCATATAACATCCATGATATGTGGCATTAATGACATCTCTAGTAGGTGCAGGGTTAGGTGAAGCTGATACACGTACAAAACATCCATGATATGTGGCATTAATGACATCTCTAGTAGGTGCATGGCTAGGTGAAGCTGATACACGCACAGAACATCCATGATATGTGGCATTAATGACATCTCTAGTAGGTGCAGGGTTATGTGAAGCTGATACACGCACAGAACATCCATGATATGTGGCATTAATAACATCTCTAGTAGGTGCAGGGTTAGGTGAAGCTGATACACGCACAGAACTTCCATGATATGTGGCATTAATAACATCTCTAGTAGGTGCAAGGTTAGGTGAAGCTGATACACGCACAGAACATCCATGATGTGTGGCATTAATAACATCTCTAGTAGGTGCATGGTTATGTGAAGCTGATACACGCACAGAACATCCATGATATGTGGAATTAATGACATCTCTAGTAGGTGCAGGGTTATGTGAAGCTGATACACGCACAGAACATCCATGATATGTGGCATTAATAACATCTCTAGTAGGTGCAGGGTTAGGTGAAGCTGATACACGCACAGAACATCCATGATATGTGACATTAATAACATCCCTAGTAGGTGCAGGGTTAGGTGAAGCTGATACACGCACAGAACATCCATGATATGTGGAATTAATGACATATCTAGTAGGTGCAGGGTTAGGTGAAGCTGATACTCGCACAGAACATCCATGATATGTGGCATTAATTACATCTCTAGTAGGTGCAGGGTTAGGTGAAGCTGATACACGCACAGAACATCCATGATATGTGGAATTAATAACATCTCTAGTAGGTGCAGCGGGTTGTGAAACAGTCCAGTAGAGAATTTATGTTGTATAGGATTATAATAATCACTTTCAAATTCAGAAGTTGGTTAAGCTGTATATTAGATGATAATTCTTGGTTTCAGTTTCCTTTATTATAGTGCAGGCCAACAGTCAAAAGACTTATAACAGGCCAGCATTGAAAAATGCACAAGTACCTGACATGTAAGCATTAATGCATAATAAAATAAAATAAACAATCATAGCTAAATAATTATACATGCAGATAATTAGTTACTAAAATATAAGAAAATAATAATAAACTACTGATATTAAAAAAAAAGTAAAAAACGGTAAGCAGAATAATGCAAATTTAAATGTATTAGAGGTAGAAATTGTACTAAGTAAATCAATGATAAGGGAGTTCCTTAATATTTCTCCGAGTTTGGCTCTTTTTTATGGTAAAAGTCGAATTAAACAAATCTAGAATCTATGCTATGGATACAACGGCCAAAAGGGCTGACCTTGTAAGAGTTATAGAGAGAAAACAATTTTGTATTAATGAAAATGCTTTTGATGAAAGAAATAGTTTAAAATTTGCTTTGTATAACTTCAAAAATAGCTGTTTAGAGAAATGGTCGTTTCCTGTCATTGCAGCGTCCCCCTTTAACATTTTTAAGTTTTGAAATTTTTGATTTAAGATTCTATTCAAAATAAAATGTTGAAATATTGTTGGGGAGAAAGGAATAGTTGTCAAAAGAAGTATCACTTCATGATTTTATATAATTATTCAGGCAATAATTTGAAACAATCCTACCTACGTTTTAAGATGAAGATAGTCCAGTTAGAAAACTCAACTGAAAGAACTTTAAATAAATTACACATTCATGCCTTTGACTGTACCATGAACATCAGCGTTGGGCAAAATGTTATCGTTCTTGGCATTTATCCCGGTAGATAAAGGGGCGGGTTAGGATCCCACACCAGTTGAATTTCCTATAGGCAGTGTTTCCTCCCGCACAATGTGAACTTCTGTAATTTCTCCAAACATTCGCTTGTAGAATTTGTTTTTAAACAACTACAACTCACCTTCCTGTTACTCTAGGTTTCCTAATCTAAGCCGCTGATTGTACTAAGGTTAGATCGTTTGGAAAAATATAAATCATGTGTGGCCAAAGTGGCTTTAATCACACGCGCTGCCACCATCAGAGACCTAAACTATACTCCCTGAGGGAAAATAAAAGCAGTGGGAATTATTATAGGCACCAGACTTTAACTGGAGTAAATAAAAGTAGTAATCTGTGAAAATGTCATCGGTGGGCACGCGGACAAAATGTTAGGATCAAATAGTCTTGTTTATCGGTGACGGGGGGGGAGGTCTTGTCTTGAATCCCAACCGAGTGAAATGAGGTTGGGTTTTATCACTGAATGGTTTCCCACTCTACCTCCACGTAAATGTGAGTCAATTTCCTCAAGATATCTATCTTCCTTATCCCCTACTCTATTAGTGTAGTTGAATGTGGATATCACGGAGGGATATTCGGGTGTGGTGGGGTGGAGGGGGGATGGTTTGACACAATCATGGGCTACATACTTTCTCATTTAGTAGTATATTGTAGTTTTGAACAAAATTTTCGAAAATCCTTTCAATAAACTACCGTAATTATTTTCTTCCCGAAAACAATGTACAGTACAGATACAAGTAACATAAAGAGCACTCACCAGATATCAATTTTGAACAAAATCGATAAAGCAATTTTTTTTAAATCAAATCTAATTTTAAATATCAGTGCGTTTTGAACCACCCTTAAATTAATTTTTCTCCGAAAAAACAAGTATTAAGTATGATTCACCATACGTCTTCCTATGTAAATTCATTATGAATAAATCTGTTATGTACATTTTGGATAAAATAGCTACATCCCATTTCGAAAAATTTTAAGTTTTCAAAAGTCAGTAATTTGTAAACTAGCCTCGTATGAACTTTTCTCGGAAAAACAAGAATACAAAACCATTTACTATATAAAACACTTAGCAGATATCCATTTTGAACAAAACCGTTGAATAAATTTTTGAAAAATTTCGAAGTTTCAAAAATCAGTCATATTTAAACTAGGCTTAAATTAATTTTACTCTTAAAAGTAAGTGTGCAACGTTATTGGTATCATTTTGAACATTCTCCATCTATCATGAACAATATTGTTAGAGCGGTTTAAAAAAAAATCCGTATCTTCTAAAATTTTTGTCAATAATGATAAAGCTAGAATTAAAATCACGAATTCACCTAGAGACATGACCAAATAACAGCTCAATATCAAGTTTTGAACAAAATTGACCAAAACATTTCTACTGCAGCCCCAAGTACAGACAGAGAGGCGGACATAATTGTAAGAAACACTTTTTGGGGTCACATAAAACGTAAAGGTTCATGATAATCTCGAGGTAAAAAATGTTCCCAAATACAATATTCTATCTTTATGAGAAAGTAAATCCATTGCCCTTGATGCTATCAGACAGGATCGAAACCTGATCTCTCATGTCAAAGACAGGCACGCTATATGTCCAGCCAATCTTTGAGGTAATAAGTTAATGAATTAGTGGATAGTGAGTGAGCCTACCTTGTGCGCCGATGGAAGATGAAGATGGGGCTGACCCTTGACTAGTCAGTAGCACTTGTGGCGGCTGACTGTGCCCGGACTAAGGGCCAGAGCCGTCACGACGCACCAGGTCACATGACGCTCTCCCATTGGTCGAGTCGCTTTTAGATTCCCCTCGCCCCCACGACACAGCGCTTGGTGGTTGCCCTAAAATACATCGCCCTCGACAACTGGGGGTTTTCTGAAAGACGAGATGATGTCGTAGAAATCTGCACAGAGGGGGCTATGGCGATGATTTTTTAATAGGATACAACAGTCGCCCCCGCTTTAAGGTCATCCGACAATAACCATTTTATTGCACAAGTTTAACAAGTGTGTAATTAATTATAAGCTATAAGAATTAATTTTAATTTAATTTAATGATTACAAATTATTACCGTTGACGAGTTATAAGGCATCAAACTTGCTATTTTATTCTTTTCTTGTACCATTGTTAAGAAACAGTAGTTATTGTATGGGACTGAAATATAATATAACTAGACATTCATATTAGATGTATACAATTAAATATTACTAATATTATAATAAATATTAATTAATAATTTTAGATATTTTAATAATATATAATATTACTATTATAAATAATACTAATACTATTATACATTTGATTGTGTTGTGATGATTTGAAATTATTGAATCACTATTTATGGCTTATAATTAAGTATACAATTATTGTTAAAACTGTACAATAACACTTTAACTGTAGAATGACCTAAAGGGTGTTCAAAATTTAATTATTTTTTTAACACTTTTTTTGGTTGGTAAGCCATTTACACTCGTTTATCTATTTTTTTTCTGAAATTAACATTCCCATTTTCATTGTTATAAAAAAATTAAACTTTTTTTTTTAAGTTTATTGTGTGTGTTTTTCAAAAATAATTTCAATTCCAATTAATTTTATGATATTATTTTTGGGATGAAAATATTCGACAAATTTCTCAACAATATTTAAATTAGAACAAAAGTTTGCTAATCCCGAGAGTTAAAAGGGCTCTTTAACAAAATAATAATAATAAGATATTAAAATAATGCAAAACTCACTCGAACAAACTTAATAGTGCTTTAGCCATATATTAGAAGAATCGCGTTATTAAGATTAACAAGAGCTACAAATCAATCTGACACGGATTACAAGGAAGTTGTACAAACATTTAATACAAATATATTTTTATAGAGCGTAGCATGTTTACGGTCTACCATTTTTAATGTATAGGTATTTTTATGGTTTCTTTTTCTTCTTCTTTGTGTGTGTATGCGTGCGTCTTTGTGTGCATGTATTTGTGCGCGTGTCTTTGTGTGTGTGTATGTGTGTGCGCGCTTGCCCAAGAAATCCACATTTTCAAATATTTTCTTAGCACCGCGTTTTACTACCCATTCGGGCTATACGCTTATGTACTAATGGGTCAGGGATGAATAAGGTTGAATTTAGAGAAAGTGCACCAACATTTACGGGGGTAGAGTTGGAAGACATTTAAGAAAAGCCACCTTCAGTACACTCGACTGGGATCGAACCTCGATCTCCCTGTCTTCGGCAGTCTATTGTGAGAAAATTGCCTTAGAACATGCGGCTACCGAGGCGGATATATCCGCATATTTACACTAATATGGTAGGAATCATAAAGGTAGAATTTAGAGTAAATACACTCGAAATTAGATCTACGTGTAAGGCGAGTGGGAAACCAATTAGGTAAAACCACTCCCAGTATACACAGCCGAGATCCGAAACCTGGACTTCCCGCATCAGCGGCGATCCAGTATGATGCGGGCTTGACGCCATGACAGCTGGTGCGGATCCTCTTTGTTTGTAAAACGTATCTTCATGTCTTACAATCACTTAATACGCAAGAGTAAGTAGTATCATCTAGTATCATTCGGCTTATAATGAAATCTGAATCACGCGTTTCCAAACCACGCGATGAAATGATTTCGACCCAAACGAAATTCAAAACTAAGTCTTTCAGATGGAGTAGTTTATTCTCTGGGTCACAGGTCCTTAGCGAACTTTACCAAGACAGAGACCTTGGAAAAGGATTTAGTTTAGCCCTACTTCTACTATTAATAATACTGGTGTATTCACAAGCGAGTAAAAACTAATAACGAAAAAAGTTTAAATTTAATTTATTTATTTTAAAATCAAACACAATGAAAAGAAGCTTACTAACATACTAAATTATATTTCCTAATTTTTTTTATTTATTTTTTTCTAAACCACAGCTCTACAATTTTCATTTATTTATTTGAGGTATTTAACTTGCACTTTCTGAGCCGACTGATTATATCAGCACAAGAAAATTTCTATGAGCCGAAGGTCCTACCAATTTTGCCGGGAAAAGTATTTTAACATATCCTCCAAGGATATTTTACATCGACATGAAAACGACCTCACCTCCAAAGGAAGTTGTGTTACGGATTTTTATCGCACAATAAATATACTTCAACCCAGACTGGGTCTGAATACCTGAACATCTAGCCCTGAGGCAAGCACTTTACCCCAAGACCCCCACAGATTTATAAAAAAAACTTTACTCTTTTAAGCTATTACCTTTATTTTGTGATATTAATTCATATTTGTGTAAACTTTTGTTCTGTGACGAAGCTGACAACTGACAAGCTATGTTCTTTGATGAGCACTTAACAATTTAGATAAAATACCTTCCTCTTGTATATTTACGAGATGGTAAAAAAAAGTAGACCTTTGAATTGCACACTATAAGACTCATTTAAAGTAGAGTATCTTTCCTACACAATTGCTTTGCATATTGCGTTTCTTCTATCTCACGGCGTGATTTATTTTACTCTGGAGGCTTACAGACAAATTATTCATCAATCTTCATGTATTGAGTTTTCTTATATGCTAAGTTTTAGTGCCACTAGTTACTGAATATCGATTTCAATTCAAATAAAACAACGAGAGAAAATATAAGCGTTAATTTACCAGAATACAAAAGCAATTTTTTTTTTTCAAACTGACGTTCAAATTTTTTGATAAGAAAACAAAACGCAGAGAAGAAACTAATTCACGACAAAAATGAAACGTTTGGCTAGGTGTACTAATTGAAGTAAACTAACTCGTGGTTTTAGTTTATTTAAAATTAATCATTGATAACTTTATCAAACACTATAGGCAAAGTGATGTCAATAACATCGCACTATAAAAATAGCTGAAAAAAATCTCCAAACCAAAAATACCTAGGAAGCTTACATTTTGCAGACAGTAGCCCCAAAACCAAAAGAGTGCAGAAATACGTGGTGATCAAAAATTGACATGGGGGAGGGGGCACAGACTGCGGGAGATCCCAAAAAACAAAATTCAAAAAAATCTTGAGGCTCGGAAGAAATAAGAAGAAGATTTTTTTCAGGCAGGCAGCCTTTAACTCAAAGGGATGCAAAAATACTTGGTGACTAAAAACTCCTATTGGGCCTCCAAATTGGGGGGTTTCTAAAAAACTGAAGTCTAAAACTTATCGAAGCCCAGAAGAGCTAAGAAGCTGAAATTGTGCAGACCAGTAGCCTCTAATCCAAAAGGGTGCAGGAATATTTGGTGACGGAAAATTCACAAGAGGCCCCCCCAAAATGGGGAAGGGGAGACGAAGTTTCAGAAAAACAAAGACGAAATAATCTCGAAACTCAGTAGACCTAAGAAACTGATTTTTTTTTTTCCTTAGGGAAGGTAGTACTAGCCCAAAAGAATGCAAAAATACCTGGCGACCAAAAATTCCTATTGGGGCCATCAAAATGGGGAGGTTTCTAGAAAAAAAAAAGTTGAAAAATTCTTGAAGTCCAGAATTTTTTGGACAGGTATACTTTAGAGAGGTGGTGGCTAGGTTTACTGGGTGCGTTGGAGTTTCTGAGTTGGGGTCTGTTCGTCGGATGAGTCTTGTCTAAGGATGTATGTGAAGTCTCACTTCAATTGATCCCAGGGGATCTTTGTTGGCGGTCTGAAGGTTGGCTGGAAGAAGGAGATGAGGATTGGGTGTCTTAGGGGCGTGGACAAAGGGAGGTGATTGGCGGAAGGAGGAAGAGAGAATTCTGGGTGGACGAGTAGCCGGGGTCAGAGGGCTTCTCGGTCTTCTTTCCTCCTCTTCCCTGGGAATGGGTCATTAGCTTCGGCCGGAGCTCCAAGAGTATAAAAAGCAAATAAGAGGAGCCGGCAACGACGCTACCTTTAAGTGAAGGACCACGGGCAGCTGGCTAAGGGTGCTACCTTTATGGCCGATTGAGTGGCTGACCGATTGGTCTCTTTTTACAAACGTCCAAAAATCGTTATGTTATACATAACATGAAATTGAATATGTCTGGGAGAGGACCTAAAAGGATTGAGCAGAAAAACACTAAATTCTTACACTCTATTTACAGACTAACAAATAATATGGACACTGCCTGTAATTTAGGCTTAAGCTAGGTTTCTTACTGGGGGTAATTGATTGGTTACCAGTTATTGCCACGGAACATGTTTTGCATTATCAATGGGATACATATTTTATCTACTATAGTGTTTAATTGAAATGCGCCTCCCAGATTTTTAGGTTCACTAAAAATTATTCCCATTCACAGCCATTGTTCAACAAATGCCAATGATACACATTGCACGACCAAAAATGAAGCCGTTGGGTTTTAAACGGGTATTATGCTATTATAATGATATTTATGACTCATCTTCTATTTATTATTAAATCATTATTTGGGTCAATGACCTGTACGTGATTCTAGCGGTGTACTATTCATAACATGAACCGACCCCGGCGTCTCGCTTGCCTACTGTCGTTCATTTTATATGGATTTCTTGTTTTTATGTTTTTTGTTGTTTTTTATCCATGGGTTCTCCTCATATTCCTGAATGATTGTTAATTTTTTTTAGTTCTTGGTCGATCAGCTATGGGAGACAGGGTGTTTTTTTTTCTATTATTTTACCACTCTACTCCCACGAGAGATTAATTACCAGCCCATTAGGGCGCCATAGACTTTCACGTTGTTTTTATGTTTTATTCTATCCAAATGCTGATTTTCGAGAGCCCTTCGGGGCTGGTGATAACTGTTAATTTATATTTATGTTTTTCAGTGTGTGTATAAATATATTGATGTTTTTATATAATAAAATATCATAAAAACAAACATAATTATTTTTGACATCTCATTAACTCACGCAGGATAAAGTGGCTTAGGGCTGTATGCAAGAACTTGACTAAGTGGGTGCTTTGTGGACACTAGCGTGGATTTGCTTGCATCATCATAGGTTAAAAGCTGGAGCGATAGTTTGCTCGGAACCACACTATCGGTCCACTAAGCATTCTCTATACGTTCTTGCATACTGCCCTTAGAGTCTGATACAATGAAGTAATAAGCATAATTTGCTATTCGTTCCAATACTGCTATTTCTTATCATTTAAATCAAATACTATAAGAACCGCGTTTGATCATGTCAGGTATACAGAATGTTTAGAAACTCTTAGCCCAGAACCTTTGAATTTATAGCCAGGAACTCTGGCCACTAGACCACAGGGGCAGAGGAGCAGGAGCTACAAAGGTTAATGTGTATAAAGTTCAGTTTAGTCTACAAAACAAATATCTGATTGCTTGTGATATTAATTGATCCCTCATATGTAGCTGACGATTTCTGCACGTCCATCGCAGACTTTGCCTTAAAATTTCAGTGAAGAATGACCCTGCGCACATAATGATTTCTGGATAGTTCAGTGGTTAGAGCATCGGCGTACTAAACCAAAGGTCCCGGTTTTGATTCCCGTGTCCAGGTGTCAATTTTCAATTTAAAATAATATTGTATTAAAATTGATTAGTTTCTTGACTTCACTCATATAAATAATCGATTTGATTAATTTTATCTTTCAACTGCTTTAAGCCTCACCTACAGAATCTGTAAACTCCGCTGCCTTAATAGTCCTTAGAAATGAAAATCCCATCTACACAATCCGTATCCTTAATCACGCGACCGTGCCAACCAATGAGAAAGTTTGAAACAACGTCCGATTAAATCTCTTCGAAAGAAAATTTTCTAGAGCTAGGCGCAGACAATATCACGACTGAATAATTATTAACACACGTCTAGAATAGCTACTACTCACCATATTTTGATAAAACGTCCAGAATAGGCTACATTTGAAAGGTAGATTAAGTGCAGTCACAAATAATATTTAAAATATGAGCTAGTTATTGTTACTTTGCCGTGACTGGTGGTCCTTAGATGTCCGTGTCAACGAATCCGTAAAAAAAATTAAGTTGAGTCGACTTCTAAAATAGTGGTAAGGACTAAGAAATTAAGTATAAGGACTCTCTAGAGTCTATACAGTTCAATCTATTAATGGAGTCAATCTCTTACGGAGTACTACGCGTCTTACAGAGACGAAGTCTGTAGATGAAGCTTTTGTCAACTTTCGTTTTATTCCTTGTTTCTTTTAGTGCTTTTATGTCAATTTGAACATCCTAAAATACAACAACTCGTTATTTCCGATTCTGACGCTTTTTACTTTAATTGTATTGGAAATAATGTAATAAAACAAAAAGCTTATAGGTACATATTTTAATTTGAACAGCAATAAGCTTGATGTTTTGTGTTTCAGCAATACATTTCCCTTTTGTTCTCTAAGTTTCTACCACTACCACTGCAGCATGCATTAACGCACGGTGCCTATAAACATTAAAAAATTGACATTTTGTCTTGAAGCCGATTTTCTGAGTAAGCAGGGTACTTGAAAAAATCTCTCTTTGTTCAAATGTTAGTCATAACTTAAACGTCTAGCCTTTATCCTGAAATATATATATATATATTTTTTTTTCTGTCTATCTAAAAAACATATTCCTAGTCCTTCCGGTTATAAAAAGTTTTTCCATAGAGTAATACCAAATCTTTATCTTTGGTATGAAATCAATATCAATAATATTCTGCGTGTTTTCTTTGGAAGAAAATTATTATTTTTAGTAAATCAGTGAGACTTGCGAGTTTTAATTTTTACTTTTATTTATATGAATTTAGTTTACAACTTCTTGTATATCTTAACGTTCAATTGAGTTTAAAAGGAAAAATAAAAAAATGAAAACACCAATGTTTTGACATAAGGAAGCTATATAAAATTGGTGTGTCTTTTAATAAGTAATTCTTATGTTTAAGAACGTTAATAGATAAGTTCACTCTCTCAATGTAAGATTAGTAAAGACTAGAACAGTGACTTTAATTTCCTAAACTGGATCATGTGCCATTCTATTACATTCTAAGATCTTTTCTTATTTCATGGCTCATTTTGGTTAATAAAATAACAAAAGTCTTCTAATTAATGTACGTAGACCTATTTTTATTAAATGTAGGTCTACCTGTCTTCGTGTAGGCCTAATGGGCGAGATTACAAAACTTTGTTATCATTGCCTGCATTTGTGAAGTATTCGGAAAAAAATCCTAAAGGTGGCTGGCCCAAATAAACTAAAAAAATATATGTATAGGGGCTAAAGTGTGATCCAAGGCGGGATACTTTATTTTTTCTCGGTCAAATTATGAGAAATTCGTGTTTTCTATACACAATAGGATTCTTAAATTTACAATTATAACAACATAAACTTGGTTAAAAGATTCTAAATCATTTAAAAAATTCTTAGAATACTCCTCTAATTGATATTTTTTGGTAGGCCTACATGTCTTGTAGATAACAAAACAAACTTGGTTAAAAAAATTCTTTTAAAACTCACCTAATTGGTATTTTTTAATATCTTTAGCTCATATAGATAGTTAATCAAAATTTTTATTTATTCACACATGGAAGCTTAGGTTAAGCTCAGTTGGTTTTTTTAGTGAAGACGTTATTAATATTTTGCTTAAAAAAATATCACTAGTCAAAATATTCCCTACACATCTGAGATGTTTGGAGATTTGCTCATGCACAAGCTAATTAATTTGTGTGACAATCTGCTTCAGATGGTTTCATTGGAGGTCGTTTAAAATGGTTTTATATATATATACTAAAACACTAGTTAATCATTTACAAGATTTAGGTATATTACTTAAAAAAATAAAACTGTAGGCCTAGTGCTTGTAGACTATTAATGCTGAGGCCTATTAATAACTACGTAAAATCACCATTACGCAATACTCTAAGGTTTCTTAATTGTTCTAAGATAGTTTCATTAGCACAAGAAACGTTTTGTTATGCACATTGTTTCAGCATGTGGTGGAATGTTAGCTGGTCATTAATAAGTGAGTTTTCAAATTTTTCATTTTTTTTTTTTTTTTTTTACGGTTTGAAATTTTTTGACAAGATTTGTTATAATTGGACACTTCAGAATCTTGTTGTATTTATAGGTGCTAGAAAACATTATTTCTAATAATTTAAATCTAAAAAAAAAAGTCTTGTCCTCACTTCTTATTAAATCCCCTAAATATGTCCTACAGAACAATAGTTTTACCGGGTGTTCTCTATGGCTGTGAAACATGGGCTGTGTCAAAATTTATCTGCGTATGCGCTTTCACCTTGATATGCAACTTAAACTAAGAACTAATCTGATGATCCACGTGTTGGTGATGAGATGTATTGTACTACCATGTTAATTTGATACTTTCATAAGAATTTAGTTATCTTGTTCAGAAATTGTAGTAAAATAAATATATTGTTTTTATGTTCTATCAACCAATTAGCCTGACTCAAGTGTTGGGGATGAAATGCCCTGTGCTACCATTTTAGTATTCTAATGTATATCCAATAGCAAATTTACTGTGTTAAAATTATTTTGAAAAGTATTTTTTTATTAATTATTATTAATATAAACTTGCCATTAATAAAGGATTTGGAGTTGGAGTTGGAGTCAGAGTCAGAGTTGAACAGTAAAAAAAGTAGAAGAGTCAGACTCCGCAGCATTATACACACATATTTTTTCCGAGTGTCCAAGAGTTTTTTATACCTGGAATTCCACCATCCCCATTTTATTTGTATGATTTATTGGTACATACATTTTTCCTGCTCTACCAGCTGTAAATAATGGCCACTTTTCAACTATGAGTTGCAACCTTCATCTCACACACTATCTATTATAACCAGGACTGTGGAGTAGATGTGCCAAGCCTTTGGCTCCAACTCTATTTTTCTACTTTCCAACTCTTTCAGAAATGGCTAATGTATTGTTATTAGACTAGTAATAACAAATTAACCACAGTAAAATGTTCAATTACAGATTACTTTATGGGAAGCTTCTTTGGCATTGTGAATTTATATTTGAATAAATTTGTCGATCAAAATTACTAGCATTGGTCCTAAACAAAAAAGAAATTAAAATAATAAAATTGTATATTTATCAAATTTTGTTACCAGTATAATATTGTAAGTTTTTATTTTAAAGCCGGATTCGAAGTCTATACATTTTTACTGACTCCCATGCAGACTACACAGCCCTGATTTTAACAATACATCCATTATTATATGCTTAGTATTTACCTAAAACAACCTTGTTAACTTAACTAACTAATACATGCATAATCAGTTACCTATTATTATTAAATTATAAATATTTATCCTAATACATTATATATATATGCAAAACTGGCTACTTCAATACAATACGTATATATCAAGCTTTGTCGGTCAACATACTGGGGAATTATCTTGTGTACTAAATAGATTACTAATGACATTGTTTCGATGCACCATAAAACCTCAACTAAGTAGACCAGGTATTTATATTTAAGTGTTTCAAAAATGATGGATTAAAGTCCACAGCCGAAGAAAAATATACTTCTACTGTGTTTGCAAACAGGAAGATTATTATTGTTGTAGGCTAGGTATTAATTTGTGAAAATATAAATCTAGCCTGAAAAATGTATGGGGATAAAGGGGGGAAGTGAAATGTTAATTCAAGATTAGCTTTAACAGCCACCATACAAATGGTCAAAATATCAGGAAAGATTAGAAGGTTTGTGCCCCCCAACTGCCATCATCCCCCCTTAATCTAAATAGCATTAAATTTAAATTTCAAAAATAAGACCTGCCTCGGTGGGATAGTTAGCTAACATGCTAGTTTCGTGTTGAGCTAGTCTGCGGAGGATGGGGAGAATCTCGGTCGGGTGAACTGGGGGTGGTTTTTCCTAACTGGTTTCCCACTCTCCCTCCACCCAAATGTGGGTTCACTTCTTCTATATTCAACCTTTCCCAATTCCTAACCCATTAGTGTAATTAGTACTTAAGCGTATAACCCGAATGGGTAGTAAGACGCGGTGCTAAGTATTTATTTTAAAAATAAGGCAAAGACCATACTAAATATATTTTAGGCGCATCACAATTTTAAAAAGATTTTCTGATATATAATATCACTCCTAATAGATTGTGTAAAAGAATCATTATCAAATAAATTCCAGGTGGGGACCCTTCCAATAGATTAAAGGCATCTAATTGTCAAACGTTTGCCGAGGGAGGGGCCCCCGAATATCTTAACCATTGGGAAAGGGGGGTAATTTTCCCAAAACCCTTTTGTTCAGTTGTGACTTCACCCTATATATGTAATTTAAAAATACCAATAAAACACTGCCACTCACAGGGCTGTGGAGTCCGAGTCGGAAGAAATTTTGGTCGGTGTTGGAGTTTGAGTTGGTAAATATGTATTGACTCTGGATTTAAATTAAGAATTTATAGCCTAATATTATAACAATATATAACTTATTTGAATTTTATACTTGTTTTAATTCTTTAAGACCAAAATTTGTAATTGAAATTGACATATTTATTTAAATAGACATTAACAAGGTCATGAAGTCATCTATGTTTGAACATTTTACTACAGTAAATTTACTATTACTAATTAAAATACTTTAGCCATTTATGAAGGAGTTTGAGTTGGAGAGTAGAAAACTAGAGTTTTAGTTGTAGGCTTAGTGTACAAACTCCACAGCCTTGATCACTCAGCACATTACAATGGTGGTGACAAGCCAAAAACTCGTATTTTCTTGTTTTGTTAAACTGCAATAAGACAATTTTTTTGGTCAAATTTCAGGGAGAGGGACTCCCCCACTCCGCAGGCAAATGGTTCACAATAGGCCTACACTAATCACAATATAATAATTGTTAAAAAGTTGATGATCTTAAGTATAATAATAACTTAATAATATTTGTGTGTGTGGATGGTGTCAGTTGTGGTGTAGACATGACGTCTTGGCAGCATCTAGGTGAGATGTCTGACGTGAGAATGATATCTTCCATGACCTCGTCACTAGCGTCCCCTGTGGACTCTGGTGTGGCTCTTCTCGACAGCGATGGTGATGGCACATCAGTCAGTGAGGCTACCATCAACGAGATGGACAACACCGACAACCTTAGCTTGCGAGATTGCAAGGAGGTACGAGTCACTCGGGAAGTTGTTCACTTTTAATATTTGGGATTATGTATCACTTGCTTTTATTCAAGTTATTATTATTTTTTATTCTTTTATGTGAAACCTGGGATCTTTAGCTTTGCACTCCAATGGTCTACCACCGATTCATCCTGGTTTGTCTCGTATCTTTCGCTAGTTGTGTTGAGTTTATAGAATTATGAAATATATTTTTAAAATTTTGGAAAACATTTTTAATTGTTTAATGAGGAACATTTAAGGATATTTATAACAACGCTTCAAATTTTGTGTTCAAAAATAGGCCTCAATAAAACTTCTAAGGCCTAACTAGGCCTATTTAATAAATGTATAGAATATTCATATCATAACTAGCATATGACTAGTATTTATTTATATAATAAGTTGGGTTTTATTACCTATGCCAGTAAGAAAGTACCTACATAATTTCTTAACCAGACAAAACCAAACATAATGACCTAGAGTTAGCTCAGTACCAGCGTGTTCAACTGGGAGCCTGATACTGACCCGACTGGATGCTCTAACAGTTTCTATACTTTATCTATTTAGTTTATTTTAATTGCCTTTCCCATCTCTACAAACATTAGAATAACTTGTATGGCTAAATGTTGCAAAAACACATAGCTTGAAAAATACAAACATATGTTTGAATACTAACTTTATTTTGTAAATATAGGAAATATATATTTTTTTTTCACCACATCTTAGTACCTCTTTAAGCTGTATGCATACATTATCTACACCAATGAAATAAGGATGATCAAGGTGGACCTTTATAAGAAATGTACCCACATTTGCTTGGAGGGATGATATGAAACCACTTAGGAAAAAAAAACCTTACAACACCCGACTGAGATTCGAACCCCAATTTCCTCTTCACTGAAAATCCAGTCTAACACAAAAATGATGTATTGGACCCAATGCGGGTATCTATAAAATACTTTCTATAGATAGCCTGGTGTACTTGAGCACAGAACTATGATAAAATGTTTCATTTGTTTCCAGGATGATTTGATGTACACGGAGATAGAAGACAACTGTATTAATCATAAACTTTTGTCATCAGGAACTTGTCAAGCAGATCATAAAGACATTTCCTCTGATACAACAAAAACTACCCCATTAAATACTATTGGAGGCTGGTCTGGAAGTTTGGAAACAGAAGAAAGAACAGAAACAAGTAACTGTTCTGCAGATAGTACAGGTGACAAGAATGTTGCAACAACATTTTATGATAGGAAAGTTTCACCATTAACAAATGCTGTAGAAATATCAAGTGAGCTACAACCAAAAATGTATTCATCCTCTATTAATCATAGGGATCTACTTATTGAAAATATTGAGGAAACAAAAAAACATAACCTAGAACAAAAGGCACATAGTTGTATTTCTTGTATCGAATCTACAACCGATAAAACTTCTGACACCAGCTCTTCAACAATTGGCGACAATATTGTTTACCGGAGGCAGCGGCGAAAAAAACGAAATGGTTCAGAAGTCAAAATGAAACGTGTTTCATTCCACGACGATTTTATTTTGCCAAACAATAACGATGCCAAAGCGCCAAGTTCCGATTTTTCTGCAAGTTTTCTGCCCCCCAATGCAGTGATTAAAAATAATGTTTCTAAAGGTAGGTACAGTTGGTGCAGTGAAGGAGATGCACCTTACATTACTCAATATAAAAATGAGAGTGACACAAAGTCTGATATCTATTTGTCATCGTCATCTACATTATCCTCTAATGATGAATCAAAGGAAAACCAAAAATGTGATAGGAAAGTAATTTCACATAGTTCATACCAAAGTAAAAACAAGGGTTCTGTGAATTCCATACTAGCAAATACTATTGAAGGAAGTGTGGAGAAATTGTCTGATAAATGTCTGCCAGTTGATGAAAGGGGAATTCCTGAAGGACAAGAAGATCCTCCCAAATCTTCATCCATTTTAAACCTCTACCCATTCACTGAAGATAATAGACTTGGCACTTATTCTTCGTGTCTGAATTTAAAAAAGTTCCCATCGATGGCTTCTTCCATGGACCACTCTGACCTAGAAAGCATGTTTTCTGACGTGCTTGATTACCACTTGTCCTCAACGATGCTGTCTGACTGTAATACAAGCAGGGGCTCACAACCAGATCTGCAGCAGTCAAAGTCACAGTACGAGAGTAGAAAGTCATTTTCGTCTTTGTTAGATGCGAGAACCTTAGCATACAAGACATCTATTTTGAACCGATTCATGAAGTCTTTGGCCGAGAGACGTAATAACACTAAAAAAATTATATCATTTGTTAAACCTACAAGATCATTGTACATCAAAGGGATCAAACAAAACTCAGATGCGTTAAAACCATTTATTGAAGAAGTAGAAGCCGAACTAAAGAAAATGAAGGCCGACTCGAGATTAAGCCACGATGAACATTGCTTGCCTGTTGAAGAGTTTTTGGAGAGTTCTGTTTTTGTGAATAAGAATGAAGCCCTATATAAGGTAAACCAATACACATAACATAATGGAAACATACTACCATATTATTTTTTCACTTAAAAGTACAGTTTCAGCTAAGCAATGTGATTTGCTTTACATGCTGTTAAGGTGCCTTTACCAAATTCCAATGGAGCAAAACATTTAGTCTTAGCATGATTTAGTTATATAAAAACACTCCATGGACTAATTAATGCACTCTCTCAGCTGAAGAATAGTTTTCTAATATTGGTAAAGAGTTCATCTGATGACCATATCCTATTGTTTTATCTATAATGTTGATATCTTTTATAGGTCTTTCGGGTGCGCAACTCGTACTTCCTTGATGAAACTTGTCAACCTCTGTTGGTCCTCATGACTGACACAACTTTGTATGTGACTGGATCGAAGAATAATGACATCTATTACAACTACCATGTCTTACCTTACAAGGAACTGGATGCCATAATTGTTAGTATTAACTATTCAATGCTTTTATGTTCCCAAATTTAGCTTTTAATATAAAACACTCTGACACCTTAGCTCAGTCAGTAGCTTGTCTCTCTACTGAGTTAAGGGTCCCGGGTTTGATTATCAATGGCCAAAAAATGTATCATTTGTGAATGTGGGTTTAACTTTTCACAGTGATAAAATAACGGCTGGGGACTGGATGTTGTGCCTGTTGTAGTCTTAGGTT
The DNA here is from genome assembly GCA_902151455.1 of Timema bartmani. NCBI lineage: Eukaryota > Metazoa > Arthropoda > Insecta > Phasmatodea > Timematidae > Timema > Timema bartmani. The sequence goes on along the minus strand of CABFWB010000383.1, from coordinate 226,075 downwards.
ATATTATAAGGCATATGAAGCTACGACAGGCCTAGCAAGCTGCTGGTAGTGGAAAATATATGGCTTGAATAAAAAAACTGACCCAGGCTGGAAACAGTAATGGATGTAAAAAGTGTTGTTAAAAGAAGGTATAGAGAGGGACAGCACAGATTTATGGAACAGAGGTCTACAATATACCTGATCTTTGTCATACGACAGCTTATGAAAGGAAGGTATGAACATGGGAAAGACTTATTAATGGTAATTATGGATGTAGAGAAGGCGTATGATAGTGTGGATAGAAATTAAGTTTAGAAAGCGGTGGAGGCCAAAGTGGGAAGAGGAGTTGTAATTAGAGTAAAAAGCATGTACGAGGATAACAGGAGTTCTGTTAAAATGGAGAGTGGGAGGACATACTACCCATCTATCTCAATTAGGAAAAAACTTCTACACAAAGTGAAAATATGTCTGCACTAAAAACCTCATTATAGTTCTTTCATTAGAAAACAATTTTTTCAAAGCAGTCCAATTGAAATATGGGAATTTAAATAATATCCTCATGTCTTTTAAGGTTTTTATAACACATTCTGAAAAAACTACTGTGATTGTCCAAGTAGTTTACGAGAAACGGTGAGTTATGTTTTAGGACTTTCGAGTATTTGATTGCGATAAACATGATGCCGCTCAGATTTTCCCTGCAAAAACTTAAAAATGTGGCCGTTTTGCACGCTCATGTTGTGAATTCAAATATCATCTGCACTTTGCACAGAGCCTATAGCCATGCTGCCATAGTCCAGTCTGTGTTTTACTATCTTCTGCTGAAGAAGTGGGACTAATGTACACCAACAATTTCATAATTATATGTTTTGTTGTGTTTTAGTTGTGAAATTTTGAGACCTACAATTTTCTGCTAATTGTGTAAGCCCTCCATTTCTATCCTTCTTTCATTGTATAATTTAATATAGCCGTTTAAATTGTGTATTATGAAATTGATTTCTAACATTTCCAAGCCTGTCAAGATAATGGTTCAAAGCTGACCATGTGGTCTGAAACTCGCAGGCGCAAACAAATCTAAAAGTATACAGTCAAGCCAAAAGACCACGACAAAGTTTTTTTTTTCTTCAGGTTGGCCCAAACGCGCAGACTGTGCTCTTTGCTAGTGTTAGCAGAAAAAGTGAGGTGATGGTTGCGACCGGGAACAGACTGATGACGGAGAAGCTGGTGGGTCACCTAGAAGTGGCCATGAGGCGTGCATCACTGCTACCGGCAGTACGTCAGCTCCAACTGGATGACATGAGATCTCTCTACCACTGGCTCGCCAAGGAGGTTACTCTCTCAGAGGTAGTGTTACGTATTCACTGACAGACAGAAATAGAAAGAAGCACAATTAAAAGTATCTTGAACTGAACAACTAAAATTCTCTTAACTTTCCACAAATGTATCATCAAATGCGTGAAAAGAAATATATGCATTATTCTCTCATGATGGGGGGAAAAAAATGTCATTCCCAATAAAAACTAAAATTAAAAATATGTCATAGTTATATTTTAAAATCAAGAAAAGTTTAAAGTGCCATTGGCTAGTTAATGTATTTTACTAAGCTAAAACTTATTTCAAATTTGGCTACTTTATATCATATTTGAAGTAGCAATGAATCATTATGGTCACATGCTAAGAAGAAAGTTTAAGTTTCAGTATTCACTCTTCATAGGCAAAATGAAGATCAAATTCAGGCTTTTCTATAAAAACATGAAATACAGCGATATTTCTATTTAAAAAATTGGAAATATTTTACTTCTATGTAAGCCTAAAAGATGGCCAAAATAGGCCATGTGACATGTAATAAAATATTTTGTTAGCTGGTAAAGTATAAAACTAATGCCTTAAATATATATGTGAGACTTCTTGTTTTTCTTGATTTTATTTCTTAAAATTAATGTTAACCTCAATTTTTCAATTCTCGATTCCTCAACAATTTACATTTAAAATAATTCTCCATTTTCAATATGTTATTTATAGAGATGGGTAAAATAGTATACTTCTCATATCCGAATCTTAAATTTTCTTTCAGATCTCAAATTCTTGAATCCTTAAAAATGTTTAATTTTAAAGTGACTATATTTAAAATTTAATCTAAAAAAGTTGGTTGCTTAAGGCTTTGTGCCACTGAAAAATTATATTGTGTGTGTGCATGTGTGCATGCGTATGTATACTAAGGGTCCCAGGCTTGACTCCCTGCATGGCCGAAAAATTTATCGGTGGTGAAATGTGGGTTTACCCTTTCACAGTGATGAATTAACGGCCGGGGACTGGATGTTGTGCCTGTCATAGTCTTAAATTAGATTATTAGGCATAGGAATTCATGACAGGCCTAGCAAGCCCGTGGTGGAAAATATATGACTTGAATAAAAAACTGACCGACGCCATAGGCTGGAGACGGAAATGGATGAAAAAATGTCTATTACATCATAAACAACAAAGAGAATACTTTTTTATCAAATTAATTATATTAATACAATTTTGTCATTTTTTGTGATGTTAATAACTAGGGGGGTGTAAAGGCCACTTTTTAAATGCGAAGCTAAGTCGAAGCGAAGCTTGAAACTTGCGAAGAAAAGTCGAAGTCGAAGGCCTATATTAATAATTAATGCACACATGCTTGCTTACTGATAAGCTTAGTAAGTTATCAATAAAGTTGTAATATTTACTTACATCGTGGAGTTGATAAAATTATTTTGCAAACTTTACATAGGCATGTCTTTTTATTTGCATTTCTATGTTAATAATCACAAATTAAATTCTGTTTTCATTTCCCGCTTTCTGTATCAGCCATTTTGAATAATAAAGAAAACGCGAAGAAGCTCTGAAAAACCTCTGTGACAAAATGCACTTGTAAAATTGTCACAGATAATTTCAAAAAGATAGAATATTATGGAGTAAACATTAGACGCGATCTGGGATGATAGCACAACTAAGGAGATTTCTCTGCCTCATACCAGTGACCTTGGTGTTATTTCTTTATATGTATTTTTATTTTTTACAAAATTATGTTGGTGATAGTGAGTATAATATATTAACATTTACTTACCCGCTTTTGATCTATGCTTACATTATGGTAGTTAAATTACCAGTCGGTGTTAAAATTGTGTCTAGTAACGGTTTTAAAAATTATTTAATATTGAAATGTGTAATATTTAGTAAGATAAAATTAAATAGTTTAATAATTTATCAAAGTTTTATCCTTCCTTAGAAATTTTTCAAATATGCGAAGGTTATTGTAGGTGTCGAAGTCGAAGCCGAAGGAGATTTGACTTTAGACTTCGACTTTTCGAAGCTTCGCACACTATTAATAATATTCTTCCAACTTAACAAGCATTTGAAATAATTTTTTTAGATTTTTACGAATCTCGAATATCTTGAATACCATAGGATTCTAGGAATCGAGCATTCCATCTGTAGTTACCTATTTATAGACTGTACCTTAAAACAAAATGGAAAAAACAACAACTAATAATGGTCGCAATGAAAATAACCTACCTTTAAATATCTCAATTGTTTTAAATACAATAACCTTTATTTCTTAAAATTGGGGTCAGTGAAAAAAAAAAGCATAATGTTTTAAACATATAAATTTGGTTATTTCAACTTTTTATAACATTATTTTTCATGATCTTTTTGCTGTGTTTAAAAATTTGCAACATATTTTTAAAAATTCATTACTTTTTTTTTTCTACAAAAGTTAATGAAAATTTCTTTAATAAATATTTGACACTAGCAATTAATGTTTTTTAGGATGAAGTGCTGTGCCACTACAGTTTGATTCATCTTCAAGACAAGCACATAAGTCCTCCTACAACTCCTTTGGGCCCCATCAAGGAGGGGTACTTAATGTTTCGACCTGCCGCTTCTGCTCCTCTTCAACCCTGGGAGCCAGGCTTCTTTCTTCTCAAGTAAGAGTAATTCTAACGGTTATTCTTGCGGGTGCAAAATGAGAGATTGGGCCTAATAAGTGAAGTCCTTTGTAAGTGTATGTATTGTTAATGTGGGGAAAGAAGGTTTATTCAATTTTACATATTTTACTAAATATTTTAACTGATATTGCTTCATATTTATGTACATATTTTTTATGATAATCATATTATCATCATAATCATCATCATGATGAACGGCTTACATCCACTGGCTGGGTCTGTTTGGAACATAAGCCTCTCCACCGCCTCCTTTCCTCCCACAACTCTCTCCCTCCATCTCTGCCCAAACCTCTCCTCTCTCCTACACACTCCTTCTTACTCCCTTCAGTCACCTGTCCCTTGGTCTTCCTCTCGGCTTCCTACCCCCACCTCCATATCCAACATCCTCCTGGGCATCCTTTCCCTCTCCATTCTTCTCACATTGTCATACCACCTTAGTTGTGCCCTCTCTATCCTGTCTTGTACTGGCTCTTCCTTTACTATTCCTCTTACTCTTTCATTTCTCATCCTGTCATATTTTGTCACACCAATCCTGCCTGTCATCAATCTCATTTCACTCACCTGAGTTTTGATTTTATCCGGTTCCTTCATTACCCATGTTTCTGAAGCGTACATCAATATTAGTATGTTAGATCCCTCCCTTGCACTTGTCTGGCATGTTCCTGCTTCAAATCAGGTTCTCACACTTCTGAGAAATGCCTCTGCTTGCCTTCCTCTTTCACTTATTTCTCTTCTGTTACTTCCACTTTCCTCTACAATACTGCCTAGATACTTGAAACATTTTACCTACTATATTCAATTGCTTCCCTCTCACTGTCACTCCAGTTGAATACCTGTCCTTTTTCCTTGTCGTGATCACCATCTCACTCTTCCATTATATTAAACTTCATTCCATACAGCTCCACCACTTCTCCCAAACATCGAGCTGCTCCTTTACTACCTCATACCATCAGGTCATCTGAAAACACCATTGCTTTCATCTTTCCCTCCCCAATTCTTTCTACCACTTCCTTCATTACTTCGTCCTTAACTACAATGAACAATAGTGGTGAGACCATTCTTTTACTCAAACCAATCTGTCTTCTCCTCTCCCACCTTCACACAGCTCACACTACCCTTATACTTATTCTTCACTCTGTTTAAGGCCTCTTCCTGCACTCCTTTCTTCTCCAGCGCTTTCCATACTCTTCTTCTGCATGCTGTCATACGCTTTTTCAACATCCAAGAAGATCATAAGCAGGTCTTTTCCGTACTCATAGTGTCGCTCCTGCAGCTGTCTCACAGCAAAAATTTGATCCATTATCGAATTTTTTTCCTATCATATTGATCATATGTTTAGGGTGCAACCTATATTCAGGGGTGGCTTATTTTTGGTTCAATATGATAAATGAATACTATTTGAAATATATTATACATGAAATTTCTATGGGACTACTTTGTCTCGCATATATTTTAAATATGTTTCACCTGATATAAAACTCATCCTTTTGTGCTTAAAACATTTATCCTGCTTCATAATCATTATCACCATCGTCATAATCATAAACTGTTTCCAAACTGGGTTCTGGTTTGTCTAGTAAAATGCCTCCCTCTTCCTCTATCCTTCCACCATTCTCCCTTCTTTCCTTCTTGCATCCTTTCTGCTACTTGCTCCTCCTATCTCTTTCTTGGTTTCCCTTTCAGTCTTTTTCCTACATACTTCATCTGCATAGTTCTCTTTAGAATTTTCTCCTTTTCCAGCCTCATTACATAACAATACAATCTGTATTGCTTCCTCTACTATCCCTTGTACTTCCTGTACTTTCACTCTTTCCTGAATAACTTCATTCTTTATCCTCTTTATCCTGTTTCTCCTCATGACACTATCATGCTCCTCACAAACTTCATTCTCATGCCCCCCACTTTCCTAGTCCCTCTTACATTCAATGTCTATGTTTCTGCATCTATATGTGACAATAAGTACGTAGTGTGCCCTGTACAACACTTCCTTACACTTCAAGAGCACTTCTCTTCTCCATATCAGGTTTCTTACACACATATAGAAGAACTCCCCTTGCTGCCCTCTTCTTGTTAGATCCTCTCTACTACCACCCTTCGCCTTAATCACGCTTCCAAGATACTTTACATTCTGTATGCTTCACCCAACTTTATAGCTTTATTAGGTCTTATCCTCTTCCTTATCAATACCATCACTTCACATTTTGCCGTGCTTAATTTTACTCCACACTCTTTCACTTCCTCATTCCATTCCTGTAGTTGTTCTTGTACTTCCTCTTCCTTTTCTTTCCATACCATCAAGTCATTAGCAAACATCACTGCTTTGATTCTTTCCTTCCCGAGTTTCCTTGCCACTTTATTCATAACCATTTCAAATAGTAGTTGTTGGAAAGCACTGCCCTACTATATTCAATTTTTAATTTTTAACCACTCTGTCCACTCCTGCTCCGTCTTAACACAACTCCTGTTATCCTCCTACATATTCTTTACTCTCATTACAACTCCTCTTTCCACTCCAACCTCTTATATTGTTTCCCAAACTTTCCACACTACCATATGCCTTCTACACATTTACAAATACAAGCATAACCAAGTCCTTCCAAAATTCTCACCTTTCCATCAGCTGCTGTTCCTTTATCCACTTTCCTTTTCTTTTCCAGTATAGTCTCATATATTTGTGTTCAGTGGCACATCAGCGTTATTCCCCTCTCATTCATACACCTCTTCCTGTCTCTTTTCTTAAAAATCATGCTACAATATATACCTGTTTTTCTTGATTCCAAAAATTTTTTTCTTTATTTTTCCAAGCATCCAACCTCATATAAAAAAAAATCTAGGTATTCAACTTCATAACATACCAAAAACTAAAAAAAGGTTCATAATAATACAAAAAAAATTTTTTTAACAAATAAATATAAATTTTAACAAGTATTAAATCATATAATCAAAATAATAAAATAATTAGGAAGTACATTTTAGTAAACATGTATTTTTACCTACAAATGAAGCTTCAATGAAATAAAACATTTGTAAATAAGAAATAAATAAAAAAGCTTAGTAAACCATCGTTGAGATGTGTTCTCAATGGCGGTTTATTATACCTTTTTTATTTCTATTCAATCCACCAAATAGGATTGTTAAATGAACGTGCACTGTTTTTAACTAATGACATTGGAAAGAAAACTTAAGTACTGTACTGGTAGCAACTTAAAATACTTAAGTAGGGCTACTTGAAAGTAAAAACTTTCTCTGTAATTATTATTTGTCAAATAAAATAGATTAGCTTTGTAAAAACAGTCAAAAACTATTTTCTTAGCTATTTAATAGTAATTGTTATTGTATAGAAAATCTAACGTGCCTGATACCCTGCTCTCCCGTAAATGTGAAACTTGGACTCGACCATTTAAACAAACACATGGTCGCTTGAAACTTTAATCTCACAATCTTATAGATATTTACTAAACACACTAAAAGTCTTCAAAACTGAAAATAAAAACAAAAAAATTCAGATAAACTCGAAATTAAAACAATAAATGGCGGATTTTATAACGGAAAGAAGAACACATTTCACAGGTTACAAAAATATAAAGTTGTCCCTCATAACTGATCCTGCGCACGTTAGTTCGCCATAAATTAGGGCTGAAGTGTTTTGGCAATGAAATATTGGACTACACTCTAAATCCATTGAATTAAAATAAATATAACTTTGTTTTACTCTATTTTTATTATACTTGTCTTATTCAAAGAGCTTAATAAAACATTAAAAATTGAAAATGACAAAGACTATAATTACAAGAGAACGTTCATCCTAATTTGATCGAAATACTGTAACTTACGATACAACACACTGTGATATATCAATTAATGATAGATATATCGCTATATTACAGAAATATGCCATCCCTAGTCTGCGTATTATATACCGATTGTTTGTTTAGAATCGATTCATGTATTCTGACAGTCTCACTTAACTTTTATTTTAAAAAAGTGTGTCAAAGTTAAGTTTTTACCTCTTGTTGCTGTCATAATGTCAGGTCCTATTATAGTCAAGACCATTTATTTTTCATTCAGAACACCTCAAAATGTTAGGTTAGTATTATATTCAGGGAAATAGGGTATATTTACAATTTGCCGGCATTTAAGTGAAACGGCAATTAAATTATTATGAGATATAATCGATTATTACCTATTCTGAATGTTGCAGTTTTGTTTAGTTGCCAGTTTTATTGAGAGCAAAGAATCGAAGTAGCGAGAATCGTAATGTAAAGATTGATTCTCAATTCTTTTGATACCAGTATGAATCGAGGGTATTGAGTTATCGAGGAATTGAGTTTGACAGCCCTAATAATTTCCTTCATTCAGTCTTCCAATACCTTGTTCTTCCATATCACTCTCAGTACTCTATATAAGCATTGTATTCCAGCTTTTCATGCAGCTCTTATCATTTCCACAGTTAGTTTGTCCAAACCTGGTGTTTTTCCTTGTTTCCTCCTCTTTAATGCATCCACCACCGTTTTCCATGAGGGACACATTTCCTCTTCTTCTGCTAGTTCTTAGTGCTTCTCTGCTTTACTCACTTCACTTTCTTCTTCCTGGTTGTACATCTTCTCAAAATATCTCATCCATAGTTTATTTTCTTTTTATCCTGTTTTCATCATTCTTCTTCCATCATTCCAGCTCCTTCTCTTTTCTCGCTCCTGTTTCTTACTTGGCTATATAACACCTTCTTACTTCCTTCCACATCTCTTTGCAGCATCTTTATTCATTTTTGCATGCAATCCTTGGCTTCCTGTACCACCCTCTTTGCTCTTCTCTTCTTTTCCCTCCTATATTCGTCCTCTGTTTCTTCATTCCTGGTTTTATACAATCTCTGAATGCTTTATTCTTAACCTCCTCTGCTTCCTTCACCCTATCGTTCCACCATGGTGTCTCCTTCCACTTCCTTTTATCACTTGTCCTCCCACACACCTCCTCTGAAGTGCCCGCCAAACTGTTCTTAAACCTTTCCCATTCCACCTCTACACTTTTCATCTCATCCTTAGGCACTAAACTTATTGTCTTTCTTAGATACAGTTCTCTTTCCTCTTCATTTTTAAGCACTACACCCTTATTCTTCTTTTGCTTCTTTTATCCTGAATTTCCATCCCTTTATTTCTTCATTCATGAGAAAGTAGTATATTGCTGAGTTTTCCTTTGCATCCCAACTGTATCTAGTGATTTATGGCTTCCTCTTGCCTTCTTATTCTAGTTGTTTGCCACTTTCATTTTATTTGATGCGCATAACTCCAACAACCTTCTGCCTTCCTCATTCCTCTCTCACCATCTGTCATTTCCTAACACGTCCTTTTTCTTTTCCTACTTTTGCACTATCCTGCTTCTTTGATTAAAAAATATTTAACACCAAATTCAACACAGTCAATAGACTGTATGACAGAAGTTGCTACTAAAATCTACATTCCTACTTTGTGTTATGTGTATATATGTCCATTGTCCACATTGATATTAATTTTAACTTCCAGGGCTGGTGTTGTGTACATGTTTAATGAAAAGAAGCCCAGTATTCCCAAGAGGGTCATACCAATTCGAGGAAAACATTGTTGTGGCTGTCGGCGAATACCAAACGCTCAGCGACCCCACACATTTGAAATACTTATTGCTCCACGTAGATCGTTCCAATTTGCTGCAGCAGATGAATATGAAGCTTCTGATTGGTTACAGGCGTTTGTGCAATCAGCTTCAGGGGTAAATCATTTTTTTATAATGTTCTATTTATCTCTAAGAAATAAACCCTTTCACTATTTTATTATGATGGTAGTACCTGACACCATATACTTGACAGGCTCTATTACATCAAAATTATTTAATGTTTTTTCTTATCTCATAATCCTTATAGGATTTGAGAAGTCATATCTCAAATCCTAACTTGAAGGCTTTAATTTGAAATCACAATTTTTATACAATCAGTTGAATCAATTATTAATGGTGTGCGAAGCTTCTAAAAGTCGAATTCAAAGTCGAGGGTCAAATATTCTTTGGCTTCAACTTCAACATCAACAATAACTTTTGAATATTCTAAAAATTTTGAAGGAAGGATAAAACTTCGATAAATTTTCAAACAATTTAATTTTATCTTACTAAATATTACATATTTTAATATTTGATAATTTTAAAGCCATTATTAAACAGAATTTTAACACCGATTGATAATTTAACTACCATAACGTAAGCATGGATCAAAAGCGGGTAATTAAATGTTAATATATTATATTCACTATCACCAACATAATTTTGTAAAAAATAAAAATACATATAAAGAAATAACACCAAGGTCACTGGTATGAGGCAGAGAAATCTCCTTAGTTGTGCTATCATCCCAGATCGCGCCTAATGTTTAGTCCATAATATTCTATCTCTTTGGAATTATCTGTGACAATTTTACAAGTGCATTTTGTCACAGAAGTTTTTCAGAGCTTCTTCGCGTTTTCGTTATTATTTAAAATGGCTGATACAGAAAGCGGGAAATGAAAACAGAATTTAATTTGTTATTATTAACATGAAATGCAAATAAAATGACATGCCTATGTAAAGTTTGCAAAATAATTTGATCAGCTCCATGATGTAAGTAAATATTAAATCTTTATTGATAATTTAATAAGCTTATCAATAAGCCTCTGCGCATTAATTATTAATATAGGCCTTCGTCTTTTCTTCGCAAGTTTCAATCTTCGCTTTGACTTTTCTTCACAAGTTTTAAGCTTCGCTTTGACTTCAACTTTGACTTTTCTTCACAATTTTCAAGCTTCGCTATGACTTCACTTCGCATTGAAAAAGTTGCCTTCGCACACCCCTATAGACTTTTATATTTATATTTGGAAGAAAGTTCAGGAAAGGTGAATAGAAACATATCAAAGGATTGAACACAATATAGGTTTTACAATGAAAAGAACACAGTTCACACTTTACAATGCTGCCGTTGGACAAAAAGTAAATGGCTGATTCTTGAAGAAAATTGATTGTTACCGCCCACTCCCCTGACTTAGGTTTAATTCTATTGAAACTCATCAGGAGGGCATTTTAAATGCGGAACGCAACTTCCTAAATGAGGAAACTAAAATACAAAAGTGAGAAAAAGGAAATTTGTATCGCCAGACCTAGGTTTTACTATATCAGAACTCATCAGAATGAAACCTAGGTCGAGGGATTGGACGGTAATGATCGATTCAAGAAGTCAATGACCATCTCTAAATGTTGTGTCCAGGTCTACGAAATGGAACATGTGGAAACTGTGCCTTGCACTCTCCTAGTCACCTCGCATCGTATCCTGACGTGCAAGGAGCAATTCCCTTCAGGACCCATGCATGTCTTGTCCTGTGCACAAATCAGGGATGTCGTATGTATCGGCACAGTCTCGGATCAACACTCCTGGTGTATGCTGGTAAGTTTAACAGGGTCGATTTTAGGTTTGTAATAGCCTGATCCTGAACCAGAACTATGGGATACACAACTTATGTTTGTTCTTGTCGCCATTTGAGAGCATTTCTATAGTCTGTTTATGCAAATAATTGTAGGTAAAATTTTTTAAGTTGTCCACAATTATATATATAAATACTTTGCTGCCTCCATCTAACTTACTCTCTCCACCACTAATCCTCCTTTATTTGCTTCCATTCTTCTCCTATCACGTACACTCATTTTAAATGTTCCTCCAATCACTTTATTGTTCTCTGTTGTGGTCTTTATCCTAGATACTTCAGCTCCATCATCTCAAAGGTAATACTTAGTAAAAATATACCCATATTTATAACAGAAAAATTGCTAAATAATATAGGTAAAAACATCTCACTATACCAGGTGGGGCTTGGATCTTGACTTTCCCCATCACTGGATAACCTGACATCTACTCCATGTGCCTATCCAATAATATTATTATATGTTTGATAACGTTAATATACATTGTAATGGATCTATTAGAACTAAAATTTTATTTTATTCTTTTGTATTATTGAATTTAATTTAATTTTGTTTTCACATGTTTCAAATGATTATTTACATTTGAAAAATTAATATACAGCGAGCTGTAAATCACACTCTCTTGCCAATACATTTCCCTAAGCCTATGCGAAGTTTCAACATTTTGAATCTTACTATGTGAAAGATTTGAATTGAATTCTAAATTTGATTCTAAAAGTCATACTTTGGAATAATTTAACATTATTAAATACTTCAGTGGGCATAGAGTCTAAGGCACCATTGTTGCAATAGACTATAGACTGCCGATGACAGGGAGATCGGGTTCTAATCCTAGTTGAGTGTGCTGAGGGTTTTTTTTTTGTTTAAATAAAAATTTGATTTCCCTCCGCACATATGTTGGTACACTTCCTCTAAATGCAACCTTCCTCATCCCTAACTCGTTAGTATAATTAGTACATATGCCTGCATATAACCTGAACAGTTAACAAGACATGTTGCTAAAATAAACTTTTTAAAGAAGTTAACGTAGATCCTTTATTTTACTTGACCATACAAACTTGCGAATTTTGTAATATCAAAATATGTTCCTCAATCAGTGGGAATCTAAGACTTTCAATTTCTAATAAAATTCAAATTACTTACTTTATGGCATTAGGAACTTGAAAGTTCATTGCCACACTTGCAAAAGTACTCCACTTATCTTGAGCTAGATATATCCAGTCCGCCTTATTACACCCTATCTATTTCAGATACATTCTAATGTTATCCTCCCATCTGCATATAGGTCTTCCCAATGATCTCTTCCCATTGGGTTTATTAGTTAGTACCCTGAACAAGGTTCTAGACTCACATATTCACACTTAATGTCCTGCCTATTGTACTCTACGACAGTGATTCTTAACCGGTGAGCCTCGAAAAAATAATTTAAAATTTTATTTGCTTATTACTGAAACCAATTAGCTTAAATTTTACTTTTTGGAAGAAAGGATTCGATGCTCGTAAGCATGTAAGTACAGTAGAGACTCGATTTTTCCAGGTAGTGGAGGTGAGGGGAAACACAGCTAATAGAAATCATGGATAGTACTAATAATCCTCATCCGTTTACTATCGCCATTAGAAATTTGCTGTCCTTTGTCTCTACTTATTTATGTGAAAAGGTATTTTCCACAATGATAAATATTAAATCAAAGCAGCGAAAGCGACTCCAAATCGACAAGCGAATATCATTAAGCAATACAATTGAAACCAAAATAGAACAAAGTAGTGGAAAGTGCTCAACAGTAGAGAGAGGTCCTATTAAATACACTTGGTAAAGTTAATTTCTGTTTTTTATTTGTTTGTTATTATGATCAGTAAATAAAGTCACGATTTTAGAGTAAATCTTGATGATTAATATGTTAGTAAAACCTAGGGGCCGCGAGAATATTTTAGGTTATTTAGGGGGCCGCGAGTAATAAAAGGTTAAGAACCACTGCTCTACGAGACTTATGTATCCTAGCAATGTCTTATGATGAGTGCAGAATATGTAACTCATCATTATGTAAACTCATCCACCCCACCTTATCCCTTTATAGTCCAAATATCTTCCTATGCACCTTATTTTTGAACATTTAACACCCATAGAAAACAACCGGTAACATTATTATTTTGTATATTTTGAGTTTTACATTCATGGAAAGCAAGTTGACGTCATGCAAACTTTCCTTTCCTATTGTAGGTTTAAAGAATTCTTTCTTCCCTATCTTTCCATTAAAGTCACCTACCACAATTTTCAAATATGGGTTCTAGTTCCTCATAGATACTATTCTTCACTAGGTCATCTTTGTCATTTGTAGGATAATGCACATTCCACATCCCTCCTACCACCATTAGTTACTTGACTTATTGTTAATTAATTTTATGTCCTTAACTGCTGACATACTCTCTCTATGGATACATATTCACCAGATTCTACCCTATATCATCTCCTTAACATCTAACCTCTTGTATAGCCACAATATCTAATCCAAATATACTTACTTCATCAAGCATTGATTGTAGTGCCCCGACCTATATAAGCTCCAAACATTCCATGTACCAATCCCAATCTCTTTACTAGTTTTACTGTCCCATGATTCTCTGAAGTAGTCCCAATACAGTGGTCCGATTGGAGGACTATTTTATCTCCGGAATATTTTACCCCACGAACAGCCATGTCAAACATTTGGGTGTTTCTTGATGGGATTTTTTTTTATGGTAAGATCTCATAACGCCCACGCTTAACCCCCAAGGTGGAAGACCACCCCTATCGGCTGTCCGCAACATATTATTCAATATAGTTGCAGCTACCATTCAGATCCTCTATCCCAAGGATGTGCTGTGCTGTGGATGAGAGGGACCCACGAAACAGAATTGAGTCCAAATAGAATATATCATAGCAAAAATATTTTGAATAGAATATTTTATAATAAAATATTAGGCTAAATTAAATGTATTTTTTGAGTTTATTAAAAAAATAAGAACACTAATTCTTGATCAAATAATGACAGATTTAAAATATTATGAAACTAGCTAGCTTAAATGGTCAGTTAAATAATGGGCCTACGATAACTTATTTAAAAAGTTAAATTAGTCAAATGTTTGACATTTATATTTTTGCTAATAGCACCGCGTCTTGCTACCTGTTCGGGTTGTACGCACTTATGCTAATGTGTAATGGTTAGGGTGATTGTGAGATGAAATGGAGGACCTACAGTTTAACGTGGGATCCGAACCACGGGGGAGGCCTGGCATTCCACACTTTCACAAGTTGTGATTAATACACGTCTTGTCAGAGGTGAAGGAAGGGTTTGGGCAATCAGATAAATCTGTGTCGGAACCTAAGATTGAACTCCGGACCCTCAGTACAGAAGTCCGATACCTTACCCCTAGACCATTGACATTTATATTAATTTGGAGTTAAATTCCATCAAATTAAAATCTTGGATCTGTTTGGATTTGAAATTTCCAATCCAATAAGAATCTTTCAAATACCAAGATTCATAATTTTGAATTGAAGACAAATCTTAGCAAAATTCAGATTCAAATTCAAAATTTCAATGTTTTACACAGGCTTTATTTTCTTTATTTAAACACAGCTGAGTGACCTATTTTAATGCACTAAATTTAAAATACATAACTATAGTTTAACCTAATATTCAATTTGTATTTGGTAACATTAGTAATAAAATATTCAATTCAAAACATTTTCATTATAAAATAATCAATTCAGATTCTATTTGAGTTGGTAAGCAAAGATCCATATTTGATTAAAATTTAAAAATCTGGCATTGACACAGGTGTTAATTTCCCAAAGTCAAATTGTAATTTCCACACTGACCTAGTACTTTGTTATTTATTGTTTTTGGATCATCCCATGTCTGCACTAGACAATTCTATTCAAAAACTACTCCAAATTTATATTGTAAGTTCCTTAGTAAGTATGGTGTGAACTGTGATTATTATATTTAATTATAAAATGACTTATAAAATGGTAAAAAAATTATATATTTTACAGGAATTTGCTTGTAGGGAAGTTCATGAGAGTAGCGGGGACTGGACACTTTATTTTGGCTCGAGGTCAGAGCTGCAAAGTTTCAAGATGTCCTTACAACAAATATGGGTCCTTAATAATTTGGTAAGTCTCTTTATTTTTTACTAGTATACACCATACAGTGTTTCATAAATATGACTATAATTCATCATATTATCATCATTGACTCTTTTCATCACTGGCCAGGTCAGTTTAGTAAATGCATCTATCTTCCTCTTACCTTCCACTATTCTTCTCCTTTCACTCGTACACTTTACCTTCCATTTCTTTCTTAGTCTACCTTGTGTTCTTTCCCTTTATGCCTTATCTCCATCATTCTCTTTGGTAGGGGTGTGCAAACATTTGAAATGTCGAATAATTAACTTCCGAATATTTGTTTCAAAGTTTTGTTAGTCGAGTAGGTTTTCAGGCTGAATTTGGCGCGAGCTATGCAGCTAGTCGGGTAATCTGATGACTCAGAGTAAAAAATACTCTTGTCTTTTGTTTTGTTAGGGGGAATGGAATGCCACTTTCAGCAGAGAGAGTGGTTACTACTTTTCTAAGGTGGTTAGAGGGGATTTTACTGCAAGTGGAGAGAAAAAACAAGTTAAGTAATGTGTGACTCTTTCTGCTCATGCTTTCAACCGATATTTATTTAGGTTAAGCAAGAGAGATACCTTGAAAGATTTAGAGAAGATCTACCATCTTTCAGGCCAGGTAAAAATGAGGGAAGTGGGAAGGAGTAGCTTGTCAAGGTAAACTATTTATGAGTGTGCAGGGTCATTCTGTTGTTAGTGTGTCATACTGGGAGGCAACTCACACACAGTAGAGATTAAAAAGTTCCTACATAATAAAAAGGAGAGGTTTGTAAAATGAATTAAGGGACTTCAATGTCTGAACAAAATTAAAATTCCCATCTATATCACCCAGAAGAACGCGAAGCATAGTCTTCACACGTTATGCGATGCCAGTCAAGATACATATGGTGATGTTGTGTATTTGAGTTCGGAGACTGAACTTTGCATAGAAGTTCAACCTGTTCAGGCTTAGGCCAGGGTAGCGCCTATCAAGAAGACCCCTATACCACGTCTGGAACTCTTAGCCGCTACTATTGGGGCTAGACTCTTTTCCTCCATAGTGGAACATTTAGATTTGAATGTGTCAGACTTCTGTTTCTGGAGTGATTCAAATACAGTTTTAGCATGGATACAAAGAGGGGAGCAGGGGGCTACTTCTGTAAGTAATAGGGCCCAAGAGATTAAACGATTGACAGCAAAAGAAGACTGGCGCCACGTTCCAAGTCCACTTAACCCAGCAGATCTTGCCAGTCGTGGATGCTCTGCTAAGAAATTGATGCAGGTGAGATGGTGGGAGGGACCTGAATGGCTAAGGCTGCCTCCAGATCAATGGCCTATCGAAGTTGTTTCTGTTAAGGAAGAAGTTGTCTACCAGGAAAAAAGAAAAGGCGCGGTTACGTCTCTACCAAATGTGAACACCGACGGTGAGTGGTATTACCGATTCTTCTCTCAGTACCACAAAATTCTTCGTCTTGTGGGATGGGTGCTCAGATTGATTCACAATTTCAGAAAGAAATCGAAGACAAGGGGAGATCTTAGTGCCATTGAAGGGGATGAGGCCGAAATCCTTGTCATTAGACTTATTCAGAAAGAATCCTTTCAAGACTCGAAATATGAACCTGTCAAGTAACTGAATTTATTTATGGACGCCAAAGATGTTCTATGTTTGAAAACACAAATATCTGAACGGCAGGATATGTCAGACTTCAGATATCCAGCCTTATGGCCTTCTGATGATCCAGTGGTCATTAGATTGATTCATGAGACACATGTCAAGGCAAACCATGTGGGAGTGCACGGTCTTTTGAGCTTGCTTAGAGAAAAGTTCTGGATTGTAAAGAGTAGGAGAAACGTTCGCTCTATTATTATGAAATGCACTGGGTGCAAACATTTTGCAGGCACACATTTTTATCTGTGCCACCATTACCTGAAGACAGAGTGCGTGACATCGCAGTGTTTGAAGTCACAGGAGTTGATTTGGCAGGTCCACTTTACCTACGAGATGGAAGAAAAGCCTGGACATGCCTTTTTTACATGTGCAGTGAATCGTGCTGTCCACCTGGAACTAGTATCTGCATTGTATTCGGATGCCTTCATACAGGCCCTAAGGAGATTCGTGGCTCGACGTGGACAATGTCATGTCATGTCATATACAGTGATAATGGGACTAACTTTATGGGTACAGCTAATGCTTTTTCACAATTGGACTGTGAGAAAATTACTGCTTTCAGCTCAGCACAACGAATTGTTTGGAAATTCAATCCTCCTGCTGCTACATGGTGGGAGTGCCCTATTGGTATAGTGAAATCCTTGCTTTTGAGAGTACTTGGAAGAGCCCGGCTGACTTTTGAGGAACTGACAACTGGGCTATGTGACTGTGAGGCTATAATGAATTCACGACCTTTGACCTATGTATCAGAGGACCCTGACAGCCTGACTCCATTGACACCGACCTTATTCCATCAAGACCTTAAAGAAGTAGGAGTGCCTGATTGTGACCAATTGGGGACAATTGATCTGAAGAAGAGGTCAAGGTACTTGCAAAAACTGCGGGAAGTTTTGAGGAAGAGGTTCCGCAGTGAATATCTGGGTCAGCTAGCTGCAAACTCAAAGAGCAAGAGGGAATATCCTTTAAATGTTGGTGAAGTGGTTCTCATCAGGAGTGACAACCTCAAACTGCTGGACCGGAGTAGAAGAGATGTATGCTGGACATGATGGAGTTCATCGACTGGTTCGGCTGAGAATGGGTACTGACACTGTCATGAGGACTATTCAACAACTGTACAGTCTCGAGACAACAGAATCAAACTCAAGGCCTAAAAGTATGCGCTCTAACTTGTCGAATGTGCTGACAGATACATCTTTAGAAGAAGGAGATCAAAAACCTTCAAAAGATACTTTTCTGGACAAACGGACCAGAAAGGGTAGGAAGATTGCTACTCCAGCAAATATTTAACATAGTGAAATTATTATGTTTTGTGTTTAGGTGTTAAAAGAACAGTGACTAAAATACTCTGAACTTCATCAAAGTGATATTGTCTGTGAACATTCCTTAATTTGTGTTGTTGTTTTGAGTTAGAAACTCAAGGTGGGAGAATGTCATATTGTTTCAATAGATGGACTTGTTTGTTATTGTTTCAAAACATAGCTATGCATAACCATGTTTTGTCTTTTTTTTTTTTTTTAATCTTTTTTTTTTT